>BEHA01000466.1:88066-121918 GCA_002897215.1 Eschscholzia californica subsp. californica
CCCTCGATGCAAGGCAATATAAATAATATTGGTTGTGTCTGAAAATAGATCTGATCCTTAACTTTTAAATTTTCTTTTATTTTTAACCTGCAACACTGAACTTATTTATTGGGCGATTGTCTCGGATATTTATTGGACGATTGAAGCGACATAGAGAAGAACAATATTGTACTGACTCTTGGGGATGAGCCTCACCGACAACAAAGAAGAACAGTAACTCAAAGGTTAACAAGGATGATTTATTGGACGATTTCCAGAAAGAGACATTCTGTCATCATCACTTTGGCGCTAGTTGAAGGGGTTTTCATTTCACCAAACCCACACATTAATTCGAATCCAACAATTTGTTTCTTAATGGGTTTAAGAATATTTAAGTTTTTAAAAGTATTTACTACTTTGAATTGATTGGACCTACCAACCGAATCGAACAAAACCGAACCAAAATAGACCAAGCTTAATAAATCGAATTTTATTTGATTTCGACTGGAAAATAGTCAGTAACTGACCGATGCTCACACAAATTCATATTGTATTACTGTTTTCTTTTAAATAATTGCAATTTTATTGAAAAACAAGGACGATGAGAAGTCGTCATCTACAAGAATTCGAACAAAGAAAAAATATAAAACTATTATTACATGGAGATCAAAACTCGCCAATTTCTCTATGGTTCTAAATTTCCATCGAAGATATATACTTTCATTCCTTCATATTTCCATTGAAGATATATACTTTCATTCCTTCATAAGTTTATAACCATAAAGCCCAAAGAATAGAAGGTGCATTCATATTGTATTACTTGGGGGAAGGACATTGAATGCCATGGGGTTATGTGAAGACAGAAGAAGTGGCTACTTGGCAGTGTTGACTTTTAACATTGAAGGATTTAAATGCTCTTTGCTGTATTGTATTGACTCTTGGGGATGAGCCTCATCTCTCTCTCTCTCTCTCTCTCTCTCTCTATATATATATATATATATATATATATATCTATAAATAATAGACATGGTAATCATGTCCTCTTGGACGCTTCTATATATCTCAGCTAGCTACCTTAGTTGTTGACTCACTAGTTTCTTTTTCTAGGAAAAACAAGATCAACTTATACAATAGTTTTATATCCAAATTAAGAATTATAGAGAGAGATAGAAAAAGGAAAAAAAATGGGAAGACCACCTTGCTGTGATAAAATTGGAATGAAAAAAGGTCCTTGGACACCAGAAGAAGATATACTTCTAGTCTCTTATATTCAAGAACATGGTCCTGGAAATTGGAGGTCTGTTCCTACCAAAACAGGTCAAACCCTAATTCCTTTTCTTTTGTTTAATTTCATTAGATTTTGGTTATATAATAAACAATTTTAATTAGTACTACTCATCATCATAACTTGTTTACTCAACTATATAGATTTTTAAATTGTTTTCAGGTTTATTTAGATGCAGTAAAAGTTGCAGACTTAGATGGACTAATTACCTTAGACCTGGGATCAGGAGGGGTGAATTTACTGATCAAGAAGAATCCATGATCATTCATCTTCAAGCTCTTCTTGGCAATAGGTAAGTGTATAAAACAAATGAGAAAAAAACATTTTAGTTGGTGCGAGATAGTCCCACGTGGAAAAAAGCCTATCTAGTAACCAAAAGTATAATATCTAGGACCTCTCTGTTCACTGACGGTTGGCCGGTTTTGAGTTAGATGATCAGCAACTTAACAGTTGGGTTCGTTTCTTAGGGCGCAGGCAGAGATTGTATCTTAAAAACCCTAATTTTTTTTGCTTTTGGTTCAGGTGGGCAGCTATAGCCTCTTACCTCCCAGAGAGAACAGACAATGATATCAAGAATTACTGGAACACCCATTTGAAAAAGAAGCTAGAAAAGGCTAATTATGATCAAACAGGACTTGATCATGATGAAAATAGAAGCAAAAATAATGGTGGATTATCATCTTCTTCAAATATACAACCAAATTCTAAAATTTCAAAAGGTCAGTGGGAAAGAAGGCTTCAAACTGATGTTGATATGGCAAGACAAGCTCTTTATGAGGCTTTATCTCATGATCCAAAACAACCCATTAATGGCTTTTCATCATCACCAAGTATTAATCCTGAAATTATTGATGATGATCAAATTCATCAATTGAAGTCCTCATCAGTTTCATCATCATCTAATGGAAGTAGTTTTGATAATTCAAATATCATGATCAAAATGAAATCACAAGTACTCCAACCAACAAATATTACATCTTATATATCAAACACTGATAACATTTCAAGATGGTTACTTGGGTGGAAAAATAATGAATCATTAACAACAATATCTAAAGAACATACAAGATCTTCATCAGAAAATAGTACTACTCATAAATTCAATTGGGGTGGAAAAATGGGTAGTCAAAATAATAATGAAATTTTATCACCAGATGCTAATTTGGAATCATTTTTGAGTTTTGATTCTTCATCAACTACTCCAGATGATTATGTTTCTCATCAATCTGAATCAAACTTTTTCTACCATGAAAGAAAACCAAATTTAGAAAATACCCATCATGTGAACCAAGTAGTTCCTCTTTCATTGCTTGAGAAATGGTTATTTGATGAAGGTGTTAATATTCAAGATCAAGAAGTTGCAGCCAGGAATGTTACTCATCAAGTTGGATTGCCTTTGGATTATCACCACACCACTGATATTACTACTACTACTACTACTACTACTACTGCTGCTGATTTGTTCTGATGTTTTTGTGCCAGTAAAATATTTTGATTAGGTTAGGAAAAGTGTAAATTAATTAAAAATATCTATCTATATGATTATGTTAATTTTATGTATGAAATAAATAACATAAATAATGATAAAAGTACTTATGTTTAGTTATTGTGGCGAGTTTGCTTGTTTGTTTACTAGGGTATCCTATTCTATGCACATAACTCAACTCTTAACAAAAAAAAAAATGTACATAACTCAACCACTAAAACAATTTTTAAATTATTATCTACGGTAGTGCATACCAAAATCAAAATCCGAAAATAAATCTCACAATGTGTAGATAATACATTGAACCCTTGATAAAATAATTTCGTGACCCCGTTCTAGGCAACCACTATGATGCTTAGAGTCTGACCATCTACTAAAAGTACAAGTAACTTCTTACATTCTTCTGCCCAGTTTTATGTACCAACTCTGAACTTGAGAAAACCGATATCATTTCTGAAATTACAACCTCACTACATTTAACAAAAGTCAATATGCTAAACACTATAAACAAACTTGATCCAACCATTCGTATCCCTAATTCTTCTACAGAATCTATACTATTATGAAGTGAAAATGAAGTTAAACACTAATATGTGCAACCATAGAATAAGATGACACATATATTTCATCTTCCCACATCAAATTTATACTCTAAGACAAATTCTGAAATACGAAAGTATTGGACAATAAATTTACCGAGTTGCCATCATACCACATGACCCAACAAATCTATAACTATCCCGATACGAGAAAGTAAAGAATGAAGGCCTCTATAATCTACAGAATATTCTATAACTATATCCGATAAGAGAAAATAAAGAATGAAGGCCTCTATAATCTATCTATAAGTATAAGTTGTCGTTGGTCTCACATCCTCAAAGAAAATATCACTACCAATAATATAAGAAAATATTGTTGCCAATAATATAAGAAAATGAAGAATAAGGGCATCTATAATATATACAAGTCAATGTTGATGGTGACACTACACCCACAAAGAAAATATAGTTGTTGTCGATAAGATGATATATAAAAACGAAATACCGCTATAATATTTGTACAAGTTATAAATAAACGAACACTCGGAAAAGATTCTGCTATAATCTGTTAACCCCGAATATCTAACAACGGAGTGTCCCAATAGATATAACCTCTAAGAGTAACTCCAACTTCAACCTGTCTTAGCCCCCAAGGCTAGAAATTTGAATTTCTAGCCCCAGACCCCAAGTCCAGCCCCAACCGACCCTTAATTAAGGGTCGGCTGAAGGCCCCAACAGACCCTTAATTAAGGGTCGGCTGAAGGCCCCAACAGACCCTTAATTAAGGGTCAGCTGAGGATGTCCCCAACTGTCATGTTGGGGCAATCCCTAGCCGTTGGATAAAATCCAACAACTAGGATCTTGTCCTATTTTTTTTTTTAATATTTCTTTTAATGTAATTTCTTTTTATAACCTTTAATTAGTTTTAATTTTTTTTAACTCTAACAAAAAGTCACACATTAATAATTAAAATACATCCCGCTAACGTGTCAGTCTACGAATAATTTCCCAACCTTGAAAAAAATATTATTTCGAAAATAGTTCAAGCACGTGTTTCGTACATACATAAAATCACACACGTATTTCGCACACCCACAAAAAATCTACACACGTGTTTCCCACATGCACAAATTTTAGGCCTAAAGAGAGGCTGAGGTTGGAGCTAAATTTTTCGGGTTGAGCTGAAGCTGAAAATTTTGGTTGAAAAAGTGGTTTTTAGGGCCTGAGGCAGGTTGAGGTTGTTGGACTTGCTCTAAAAACCAGTTTTTCACCTAAGATTTTCAGCCTCAACTCAGCCCAAAAAATTCAGCTCCAACCTCAGCCTCTCTTGAGGCATAAAATTTGAATTTGAATTTTACTCTTTTCTACCCATCCAAAAACCATGTTAAATTTCTCTACAAACTCTCTTTCCGTATAAATACAACTCTCTTTCTTTACAAACTCACATCAAACTCCATCTTCTTCTTCCTCTACAAACTTATCAAACTTCATCTTTCATATTTTTTTCTATACCCTCTATCTTTTTTTTTACAAAGAAACCCAATTTTACTTTATTGAGCATGATGCTTGATGAAGATGAATGGGTTGCAGAAAGGGATGATGATGATCTCAGAATGTTAGAAGAAATGAAAAAGAATGCTACACGAAAACGTTCTCGTTATGTTGGTTCTGTTTCGAGTCACCAAACGATAGATCTTAACATACAACTCGGTGATGAAACCATTATGAAAGACTATTTCAATAAAACTTGAACTTATGATGATACAATGTTTCGCGCACGCTACAGAATGAATCGTGATTTATTTTTGCGTGTTCTCAATGTTGTTGGAGAATATAACCCCAAATTTACCGAAAGAATTGATGCAATGGGCCAAAAAGGATTGCCACTTCATCAAAAAAGTACATCTGTAATTAGGATGCTTGCATATGGAGGTCTGACCGATTCACAAGACGAATATTGTCGGATTGATAAGTCTACTGTTATTGAATCTTTACGAGAATTTGTAATAGGAGTCATCCATGTCTTCGACCCTAAATACTTGAGGGATCCAAATGAATCTGATATATCTAGACTCCTAGCACTTGGTGAATCACAAGGATTTCCTAGAATGCTAAGGAGTATTGTATACATTGGGAATGGAGTAAATGTACCGTCGCATGACACGGAACTTACACTGGCCATGTCAAAACCCCAACTATCATGTAACGCCCCAAGCCTTAGCAGTTGCCGATATTGTCCCCGCTTTAACCACCGAGGCCTCTTGGGAGGGTCGTGGTGCCTTCTTTGTAACGCCCCAAGCCTTAGCAGTTGCCGATATTGTCCCCGCTTTAACCACCTAGGCCTAAGCCCACACGGGTACGGGGTTTTGTTCTTGGCGAAGGCACCACAAGCCCACCCAAAAGGCCTCGGTACTTACTAAGCTTGAGCTTACACATATAGCCCAGTCTCTGGACACTCTTGTGAGCAATGTGGGACTATTACATATCATCCTAGAAGTAGTTGCATCGCCAGATCTCCATGTATGTCATGCATTTTTTTGGATGCCTGGATCATGCAATTACATTAATGTTCTTGAGCATCATCGATTTTTGATAAACTGTTAATGGGTCAGAGTCCCCCGGTTAATATGTAATTAATGGCACACAATATGATATGGGTTATTATCTTGCTGATGGATATACCCTCCATGGAGTACTTTAGTCAAAACTATTTCTAATCCATGTGGCCCGAAAGAAGTATACTTTGCCAAAAGACAAGAGTCAGTTCGAAAAGATGTTAAACGAGCTTTTGGTGTACTGCAAGCTCGATGGGGAATTATTCGAGGGCCGTCACGTTAGTGGGATGTAAAGACAATGAGTTATATCATGAAGGCGTGTATCATAATGCATATCATGATTATTGAAGACGAAAGACCAAATGCTACAACAAATGTCGAGGGATGTGAAATGGGTCCGATACATCGCGGAGAATCTTTACCGGACGAATTTCTTGAACATATGGGTCGAGTTAGATGCTAGGAAATCCATACCCGGTTTGAGGCAGATCTTGTTGAACACTTGTGGGATGCAAGATCTAACGATGGCAATGAATAGATCTTGGTGGTTGGATTATTAAAAATGTATTTTGGATCATTGGATTATCAATGTAAATGTTGAATTATTAATGCATTTTAAATATTTACTATTAATGAGTCATAATCATCTTTTAAAAAATATAACAATTTTTTTAATTATATTTGTTAAAAAAATAAATAAATAATTAGACCGTTGGATGTGATCCAACAAACAAATCTGGTTGTTGGATTACATCCAACGACTGAATTTAAAACCCCAACATGACCTTGGGGATCCTTAATTGTCAGTTGGGGCTCAGCCCCAATCGGCTTAGCTTGGACCTAGGGGCTGGGGTTGGAAATTTGAATTTCCAGCCCCAAGCGCCCCAAGTTGGAGATGCTCTAATATCGAAATGCTTCGTCAACCATATAAAATTCAGACCCATACATTAACTTTCCGATACAACAATAACTTGATATACCATATTTCTTAAGTTTCTAAATAGAAATGTTGTCAATGAAAACCATAATAGTTTTACATATCTTACTCAATATCATATACAGTCAAAATACGTAACTTAAGAATACCATCTCATATAATATAGTTAAATCAAAAGATGTACTAGATACTAAATGAATTTTGAAAACAACCCCTATCAACGCATATAACACCGACAACTACCTCGAAACTGTGATATACAGACATCTGTGCCACATATACAAACCTGGAGACCAACACGTCCATAATTTGTAGGTGTCTAACTACCATTCTACGAAGTAGTCTCTATCGACTATATTATGTGTCTGGTGCTCCTAAATCTCACCACCAACCGCTGCAGTCACTAAAACGGTATGTATCTCTACCATATGACCCCCTTCCAACTAGGTCATACCTTAACTGCAACCAACTGAAAGAATAGATATTGGATACAAACAACCCAAAGACATTATCAACCCTATCTGAATGACCAACCTGTTCAAAACTCATCAATAAAGGAATCGAGTACAACTGTTTTGAAGTCTACAACACAAGCTCTAATTCACTTCCTGATCAGATAACTCCGATCCTAGCAGAAGTCCATCCACAACCAACCAATGAGATGAACCTAAACCTAGTATAATGCAATTCGTACCATATTAATGCTCGGTTAGCTGAATCGCTATATCCTGTAGGCAATGTGCTAGCAAAATAAATTCACAATGTAGTGACAAACCGCGTTAAAGGAACCTTACTCACACTAAGATATCTAAGTTGTCCTTCACGCAGGTCTGACTTAGATGTGATGAGCACATTAAAGTCAACAAAGATAAAATAAAAATCTTAATATCTCAAATAATAAAAAAATCAACAATATTATAATTATTTTTTCTTATTTTGAATTTTTTAAAGATTTAACAAGCCTTGGTACTTTTTTAGTTACCTCCCTCATTACTAGACAAAAACTATGTTCTGATGTCAACCGATCCAGTGCACGTACTCATGCTCTAATACCAACTGTGACGCCCCAGTTTAACATTTTCATCTCCTCAGTCAATCATGAAGAAACTATATAGTCCATATTAATTAGATAACGACGAAAATTATCGAATACAGATAGATAGCAAACAATGTCCGATCTTCACTTCGGACCAGTCAAATTTCTTTCTTTCTCGACATATATCCAATGAATACCCCAGTCAACGAAACAAGTGTTCGAAACCAAATCTGAAAAATCACGAGCTCTGCTCCACGTCCAACTCGCCCGAATTTTCAACTCGAATATCTGGGTGACATTGTTGGTGTAAATCAGGGAGCAATGAGGTTTGATTTGATTTTCTCACGAACGAGATGACAATCAATTTCAATATGTTTGCTGCATTCGTGAAAAGCCGGGTTGTCAGCAATGTGGAGGGTTGCACGGTTGTCACACTGAACAGTCATATGAGACGAGTGACTGAATACAAGATTTGTAAGAAGATATTTGAGTCATTGGAAATCACAGGTCAATGTTGCTAAAGCACGATATTCTGCCTCAGCTGAAGAGCATGCAACTGTATGTTGCTTCTCGAATTTCCAAGATAACGAACTAAATCGAGCATGGCGAAAGAACACACCATGCTCCATTCCAAATTTAATCTCCATTCTAAAATTAATATAAAGCGGTTATGTTTAAAATTTTTATGACAAGTCTTGTTGTTAGAAATAATACTTGACTTTAATAAGTAAAAACAAATGAAAATGGGATAAACAATTTAAAAGGTTATTAGCTTCACTTCTCATTTCTCTTCTTTGTAATTGTGTAAACCAAAACTAGGAATACAAGTTGCATTTATAGCCTACTAAGAGATCCCACCAACCTACACGTCATATCTTTGCATGTATGAGGTGTGTGTCTTTAAATCATATATATATTATATATAAGCACCTCATGCTTATTTGAGTTATCCACAAACTTCACCCATAAGGAATTGAGTTATTCTATGAGTACCCACTTTACTTCGGCTATAGGCAATCAAGGCATGATGGGTCATGAAAATGTCCCATCTGAGTCGTTTAATTTAGTCGAGTTAGTTCGTTTCGAGTCTTTATTATAATAAAATGGTTGGTTTTCTTGATTAGGTGTCTTTTGCAGAGTTAGGTGTGAAAAACGGTTAGAAACAGATACAAAGGGTAGTTTGGTCATTTGGAGTCAAGAGAATTCTGGTATTTTGGCCAATGCGAGTACATGGGTGAAAAGTAGAGGTCGAGACGAGTCCGCAGGAGAAAACGGAAGTCAAATCGGAGTCCGGACGAAGGAATAAATCAAGGTCAAAGTTCAGTCAAAGGATGTTGACTAGCGGGACAATGTCGGGTACGGTTCTGGCGCGCGGTATCTCAACAGACACATGTCTCATCCTAGAGGCCGTTTCATCTAATTCTCGTATTCTCGCTCAGCAGCAAAACGAGACCTATGAGTATGATCCGATGTAGCGCGTTGCAACTAGTATCGGTAGCCCCGTACCCACGTTTTAATCTCAGCCGCTACCTTCCGCGTTTTCGAGATCTAACGGCTGCTGAGCGTCTGACCCATTTTCTTATATTTCTTTGTTACCCGAGACATCTTATTAAGGTACAGCCGGACACGTGGCTCAACGCAGACCACTCTCTTCCGTGTTTCCTTCATCTAACGGTCCAAGCTCGCTGCCGTACGTCAACTGTTTGGCCGAGAAGCACCGTAGTACCCAAATTCCAAACCCTAACACAAGAAACCCTACCCAGCCGCCGACCAGACTTTATTAGTTTAGGGTTTTTTGCATTTTAACCCTTTAATTCCCAAAATAACCCCTTCATTTCTAACTTTTTACCATTTAACCCAACAAAAACCCTAACCCATCTATAAATAAATCTCTTTCCCCTCCATTAAGCTCTAGACTTGCAAACCCTCTCAATCCCTCTTCTCTATTCCCTTACCTTCTCTTTCTCTACTTTTCTTTCTCTAACTAAAATCATCCTCTCAATCCTCTTCTTACCTATTTCTTTCTTCAACCTATCTCTTCTTACCTATTTCTTTCTCTCTTCTCTACTACTAAATCCATTTTTTCCATTATTTTTCCATCTTTCTCTACTACTACTTCTTCTCTACCACTATTCTTTCTTCCATTAATAGTCTTCTCCTTCTTTCTTCCATATTCTTCTATCATCTTTATCCCCTTTCATCTCTTCTTTCTAACTTCTTTCTACATCTAATTTCTTCCTTCTCTTTCTTTTTCTTATTTGGGTGCAATAAAATAGCTATTACTTGGAATTCTTAGAGTAAGATTCTTGAGCACAAATGGAGCAAATCTTAGACAAATTGGAGATACATGGGGATATGGAATTTGATTGGTGATTTCTTTCCATTAATTTCTTAGTATTTTCATTTATTTTACAATGTCAATGAATGTTATTCTAGATTCCATGTATAGTTAATTTAGTCATCTAAGGTTGTAAATGAAACCCATTTTGGATCTTTATAATACTTGTTCTTGATTAATTAAATATTTTGATGTGCTTTAATGTCTATTGATTGTTTATCTATATGGATTGGATTTTCTTTCCATTACTCATGCCTCATAATTAGATATTTCATACTTTCGTTAAGTTGTTAGATGGAGTATGTTTTTTAGATGATGAATAATAGTTAAGTGATCCGAATCTTTATAAGGAAGACAATTAGAATTAGTGATTATAAAATTGTTTTATCTAGAACATCATCCGGAATTCAAATAGTTCATTATATTGGATCCTGAGTAAATACAAAAGAGATTTAAGTAATTAAGTGCTTGTTTTATAAAGTGAAATTATGCGGTGGATTTTATAACCTTAGATATCTTCTTACCTCTCTCTTAGTTAGTTTATTTAGTTTTATTCGTTTTCTTATTTCTTACATATCAATCATCAAATCTATGAAGTGGGGTGTGTGTGTGTGTTAGTCTAAGTTAGCTATTGACATTTTGATTATTGGGCTAAACTCGCCGTCAATATCCGAAGTTACCTACCTATTCCTTGGGACGATTTCCCGATTTACAAATTATACTATAACTTGACCCCGTATACTTGCGGGAATAGACCTATTTTAGGCCAATGAAGTTTTTGGCGCCGCTGCCGGGGATAGGTTTAGTAGTTTGGATATAGTTTGTTGGTTTGTTCATTAGTTTAGTGTTAATTTCTTACTTAGACATTTTTGCTTTATTTGTTTTCCTATTTTCTTAATTGTATTTTCTTTTAGGTTCCATTTCAAGGAAATAACCAGAAGAGACATAGGAGCGAAGGAAAGGAAGGAATCGAGAAGTAAAGCGAAAAGTCGATAGTATCGCATTCTATCTTTTCCTCCTTACTTTTGTGCGATTGTTTAGTTCTATAATTGTTAGTTCCCATTTTGTGATTATGTGTTACCATCTTTGAATACTGTTAGATCATGACCCGTTCTTATAACGGTTGGCCATTTGATGTTGATGATGATGAGCTTATTTCGAGGATTCCCCGCACTAACCGACCTGATATGACCTTAGGTGAATACCAAAGGATGTATAGAGATGCTCCGATTAGTGAGAGGAATAGACCATTTGAGCCTGACCGATCTCGTATGACCCTAGGAGAATACGATGGACGTGTAGAGACGATCAGATTAGTGATGGATATGGTCCGACACTAAATATGTATGAGAGACCTTATAGTTCACACTATTCTGAGACCAATGATTTTAGAGACAGGTATGATCCTAGTATGTACGGTGGGAGTTATTATCAAGAGTCTTCATTTAATTACACTTGTGAGCCTTATCATGAAGAGACTCTTGAAGATAGTTCTCAATTAGAGTTTGTGAGTCGTCTGACTGAAATGATGTTACAACTTAAAGAGACACAAGATCAATTTCAACAGACGCAAACTCAAATGCAGCAAGAGTTTCAACAGACGCAAACTCAAATGCAACAAGAGTTTCAACAGACGCAGACTCAAATGCAACAAGAATTACATCAGAAGTTTGAGTCTCTAAATCATCAATTAGAGATGATTGCTTCACAGTTGTTAGCCGACGAGGAAGGGGTTTCACCACCCCAAACTCAAGAGTGTACTAGGTCCGATGGCGAGGGTAATACGTCTAACCCTAGTACTAAGTTAAATGTCGACGAATCAACTGAGAGGGTCCAAGAGCTTGAACAAACTGATAACCTTGTTGTCTCGTTTCCTCAACATGTGTCGTCTCATCATGATAAAACTATATTAGACTTTGAGATTCAAGATGGTGGCTCTATGAACAAGTTTGGGGATGACACTATATTGAACTTTTCGATTTTCGACACTTGTAGGGAGTCAGTCTTAGATGCCAGACATGATGTTATAACTGACTGCGAGGCTCCAGATGCCTTTGAGGATATTGATGACGTAGTAGTTAGAGACATGTTGGATAGTTTGTCAGACTATTTACCTAAGGAATCCATGGACCTTAACTTGGTCCCCGAGCCTATTGCCTTACCCTTAGAGTCTAGTTCGACTTTCCACATGATCTCAAATTCGGTTGTTGATCTCTTTTGGGACATTTCAGACGTCTTCCCGAAGATGTCTACGGACATAGTGGATGTTCTATCTACTAAGCTTCCAAATGACTTTTTGCCTTCGACTGACCTCTTAGCCCTTCACTTATATGTCGATCCTTTTGACGACTTCTTAGTCGTCGCCTCTAGCATTTATGCTTACTTAGTGGACCGTGCATCCACTAAGTTTGGGGATGGCTTATTTTCTTTAATCGTCTTGCTTGCACTTTATATTTTTTACATAGTTGTGAGACGATTACCATTTGTATATAGCTTTCTTTGGGTTGACCCCCAAATATTCCGTCTTTTGCTTTATGATCGTTAGGCCGATTGAGATGGGTCTTGATGTTTGTGGGTATCATCTCTGGAAACCCTCCAGGAGACATAACTCGTGTTCTTGTGTGAAATCAAGAGAATCAAAGGCTAATTGCATAGCTCAATGCAATCGTGTATACCCACGTTAGTGGTAGATTTGTATGTGGTCATGTCTTTTATGTGATTCATTCTCATGATATTTGTTGATATTTTAGGAGCAATTCTTATATGTTTTACTTCTAAGGCGTGGTTTGTTCCAAGTTTGGGGATGGCGCGAGCTTGGCATCAACTTGGAACCTCTTTATACATGGGCCTTGGTAGTATCATCTTTTATCTCCTTCGGTTATGGTAATATCTCTTCACTCTTCTCTTTAGATTGATGTGTCTCTTTATCTTTTAGTGAGTATATGCTTAGAACATTGAGGACAATGTTAGTTTTAAGTTTGGGGATGCGGGATATGACCATAACCAATGCATGACCATGGGTTCAAAGACAAAAGGGTTCAAATTAGCCAAAATTTGAAAATTTTGAACATTTTGAGTAGATTTGCATGTGATTCTAGTGATAGTTTTAAGAATTTTGATGCATATGTGTCGAGTTGATGAGTTTTGTGATTGCTAATGGCCTTTGCATGAAAGTCGAGTCTTTTAGTGTTTGTGTTGTGCCATGTGAGTTACATCTTAGTGAAGAAGAAACATTTCTAAGAGACCTAAAGTAGTCATTAGTGGAGACTTAACCCATGTGAGAGCTCAAAGCCTAAATGGCCATTCGAGTGTACTCTTCCGCGCTAACTCCGAGTAGAATGAAGAGCTACTCAACCTCGTAACTTGTAAAAGAGCTCATTTGATCTCGTGTGCTCAATTTCCTTAGCCACTAGGAGTGACATTAGGATAACGAATTAACCTTGCCCTTGTAGTCCATGAAACCCAATGAGAATGCCAACTAGAGGAAAGCGGATACTCCATCACCATCCATCATCTTATATCCCGAGAATGAAGACATGAGTTAAAAGAATGAAGAATATCAAAAGCAAGTATGAAATGAAAAGTTGATTGCAAGAATAGAGTTGTGTTTGTAGTATTTTGTTTTGGTTGATTGTATTTGTGTTATGAAAAAAAGAAAAATAAATAAGAGAATGAAAAATAAAATGAAAAAAAGTGATATGAAAAAAAGAAAAAAGAAGAAAAAGTGAAATAAAGTGATTTTTGTGTATGTTTGAGCATGTATTAGCTCTTTTGTGTGAGTGATGTGATTGTATATATGTGTTGGTGTTTTTGTTCATGAATAAGTATTCGAAGCAAGAAACAAATGTTGAGATTCTTAAGAGGTTCTACCATAATGAAGAGGTCGAAATTCTCGGGAATCCACCACCATCACATCATCTATTGTATCCGCTAACCTTTAGAAGGCATTTTTAGAGGGTAGAATGGCTGAGAAGGGCGAGTGAGCTTCTCCACTCTATTTAGTGGCTAATTCCTTTTCGAAGATCATTTGTTCCAAAATGTTGTCCTCACCCCTTTTTATGTGTTGAGTCCTAGTTAAGTGATCACACTCACACATACGAGCGAACCATTCTTGAGCGATTTCATTTTTGGAGTGTATGTCCGTGAGGCCGAAGTCGAGGCGAAATGTACTAACTTGGGAATCAAGGTTTTGTGACTTCGGAACATAGATGTGCTTATTATGGTATGATACTTGCATTTTAGGGTAAGACCATTAGTGAAGAGATCTTTAGCTTTCACATGAACTTGTTTACTTGATTCATTATGTTTTAACATGCTTAAACCCTTCACTATATGAATCATGCTTATCTATGATTTGGATGTTGGACCCTTTTGTTTTATGAAAATCGATGTTTGTGGGTATCATCTATGGAAACCCTCACGAGATCACACTCGTCCACTAGGGCAACCTAGGGGTTTAACGGCTTGTTGCATATGCTAAATGCAACCGGGATGCCTCCGAAAGTGAGTTAGGTCTTTTCTTTTGTTTTGTTTTGCTCGAGGACTAGCAAAATCTAAGTTTGGGGATGTTTGATGGGTCATGAAAATGTCCCATCTGAGTCGTTTAATTTAGTAGAGTTAGTTCGTTTCGAGTCTTTATTATAATAAAATGGTTGGTTTTCTTGATTAGGTGTCTTTTGCAGAGTTAGGTGTGAAAAACGGTTAGAAATGGATACAAAGGGTAGTTTGGTCATTTGGAGTCAAGGGAATTCTAGTATTTTGGCCAATGCGAGTACATGGGTGAAAAGTAGAGGTCGAGACGAGTCCGCAGGAGAAAACGGAAGTCAAATCGGAGTCCGGACGAAGGAATAAATCAAGGTCAAAGTTCAGTCAAAGGATGTTGACTAGCGGGAAAATGTCGGGTACGGTTCTGGCGCGCGGTATCTCAACAGACACATGTCTCATCCTAGAGGCCGTTTTATCTAATTCTCGTATTCTCGCTCAGCAGCAAAACGGGACCTATGAGTATGATCCGATGTAGCGCGTTGCAACTAGTATCGGTAGCCCCGTACCCACATTTTAATCTCAGCCGCTACCTTCCGCGTTTTCGATATCTAACGGCTGCTGAGCGTCTGACCCATTTTCTTATATTTCTTTGTTACCCGAGACATCTTATTAAGGTACAGCCGGACACGTGGCTCAACGCAGACCACTCTCTTCCGTGTTTTCTTCATCTAACGGTCCAAGATCGCTGCCGTACGTCAACTGTTTGGCCGAGAAGCACCCTAGTACCCAAATTCCAAACCCTAACACAAGAAACCCTACCCAGCCACCGACCAGACTTTATTAGTTTAGGGTTTTTTGCATTTTAACCCTTTAATTCCCAAAATAACCCCTTCATTTCTAACTTTTTACCATTTAACCCAACAAAAACCCTAACCCATCTATAAATAAATCTCTTTCTCCTCCATTAAGCTCTAGACTTGAAAACCCTCTCAATCCCTCTTCTCTATTCCCTTACCTTCTCTTTCTCTACTTTTCTTTCTCTAACTAAAATCATCCTCTCAATCCTCTTCTTACCTATTTCTTTCTTCAACCTATCCCTTCTTACCTATTTCTTTCTCTCTTCTCTACTACTAAATCTATTTTTTCCATTATTTTTCCATCTTTCTCTACTACTACTTCTTCTCTACCACTATTCTTTCTTCCATTAATAATCTTCTCCTTCTTTCTTCCATATTCTTCTATCATCTTTATCCCTTTTCATCTCTTCTTTCTAACTTCTTTCTACATCTAATTTCTTCCTTCTCTTTCTTTTTCTTATTTGGGTGCAATAAAATAGCTATTACTTGGAATTCTTGGAGTAAGATTCTTGAGCACAAATGGAGCAAATCTTGGATAAAATGGAGATACATGGGGATATGGAATTTGATTGGTGATTTTTTTCCATTAATTTCTTAGTATTTTCATTTATTTTACAATGTCAATGAATGTTATTCTAGATTCCATGTATAGTTAATTTAGTCATCTAAGGTTGTAAATGAAACCCATTTTGGATCTTTATAATACTTATTCTTGATTAATTAAATCCTTTGATGTGCTTTAATGTCTATTGATTGTTTATCTATATGGATTGGATTTTCTTTCCATTACTCATGCCTCACAATTAGATATTTCATACTTTCGTTAAGTTGTTAGATGGAGTATGCTTTTTAGATGATGAATAATAGTTAAGTGATCCGAATCTTTATGAGGAAGACAATTAGAATTAGTGATTATAAAATTGTTTTATCTAGAACATCATCCGGAATTCAAATAGTTCATTATATTGGATCCCGAGTAAATACAAAAGAGATTTAAGTAATTAAGTGCTTGTTTTATAAAGTGAAATTATGCGGTGGATTTTATAACCTTAGATATCTTCTTACCTCTCTCTTAGTTAGTTTATTTAGTTTTCTTCGTTTTCTTATTTCTTACATATCAATCATCAAATCTATGAAGTGGGGTGTGTGTGTGTTAGTCTAAGTTAGCTATTGACATTTTGATTATTGGGCTAAACTCGCCGTCAATATCCGAAGTTTTTTACCTATTCCTTGGGACAATTTCCCGATTTACAAATTATACTATAACTTGACCCCGTATACTTGCGGGAATAGACCTATTTTAGGCTTATCAAGTTTTTGATATAGTAGTAGAGAAGAGAGAAAGAAATAGGTAAGAAGGGATAGGTTGAAAAAAGAAATAGGTAAGAAGAGGATTGAGAGGATGATTTTTGTTAGAGAAAGAAAAGTAGAGAAAGAGAAGGTAAGGGAATAAAGAAGAGGGATTGAGAGGGTTTGCAAGTCTAGAGCTTAATGGAGGAGAAAGAGATTTATTTATAGATGGGTTAGGGTTTTTGTTGGGTTAAATGGTAAAAAGTTAGAAATGAAGGGGTTATTTTGGGAATTAAAGGGTTAAAATGCAAAAAACCTAAACTAATAAAGTCTGGTCGGCAGCTGGGTAGGGTTTCTTGTGTTTGGGTTTGGAATTTGGGTACTAGGGTGCTTCTCGGCCAAACAGTTGACGTACGGCACCGAGCTTGGACCGTTAGATGAAGGAAACACGGAAGAAAGTGGTCTGTGTTGAGCCACGTGTCCGGCTGTACCTTAATAAGATGTCTCGGGTAACAAAGAAATATAAGAAAATGGGTCAGACGCTCAGCAGCCGTTAGATCTCGAAAACGCGGAAGGTAGCGGCTGAGATTAAAACGTGGGTACGGGGCTATCGATACTAGTTGCAACGCGCTACATCGGATCATACTCATAGGTCCCGTTTTGCTGCTGAGCGAGAATACGAGAATTAGATGAAACGACCTCTAGGATGAGACATGTGTCTGTTGAGATACCGCGCGCCAGAACCGTACCCGACATTGTCCCGCTAGTCAACATCCTTTGACTGAACTTTGACCTTGATTTATTCCTTTGTCCGGACTCCGATTTGACTTCCGTTTTCTCCTGCGGACTCGTCTCGACCTCTACTTTTCACCCATGTACTCGCATTGGCCAAAATACCAGAATTCCTTGAATCCAAATGACCAAACTACCCTTTGTATCCGTTTCTAACCGTTTTTCACACCTAACTCTGCAAAAGACACCTAATCAAGAAAACCAACCATTTTATTATAATAAAGACTTGAAATGAACTAAATCGACTAAATTAAACGACTCAGATGGGACATTTTCATGACCCATCTAGGCACCCTCATGACTTGTTCCCTGGGCAACCAAATATATGTAACAAAAAAAACCTTCTCCTCAAATTTAATCTTTATTAAAGTCCTCGGGTGTGTTTGATAGCTTATTTTCCCAGAAAAAAGAGAAACTAATAGACAGGAAATTAAATTAAAATGACATTTAAAATTCATATTTCTGTACTGTTCTTGCAGGTTCATGTTAGATACATGAAAAGCATAAAATGTTTTCTCCAACATTTGTTCTTCACTAACAGGGAAGCCACAATTTGTCAATTTTGTCGTTATTTTAAACAGAATAGAACTATACTCAGAAACAATTTTATAATCCTGCAGTCTCAGATGCAACCAGTCATTTAAAGCCTTAGGAAGGATAACTCTTTTTAAATGGTCAAACCGTTTCTTTAAACCAGTCCATAGTAATAATGGGTCTCTCATGTTTAAATATTCCGACTTTAGATCTTCACATAGATGGTGTCGCATAAAGTTCAGTCCAACTGCACGGTTTTGAGAAGTTTCATTATTACCCTCTGCTATGGTTTCCTTTAGATTTCTTTCCTCTAAATGAGATTCAACATCAAGAGCCCAATTGATATCGGTCCTTCCTGTTAGGTCAAAAATTGAAAAATTTATATTAGTTAAACTCGACATTTGAAAAGTAATAACACAACTTACTTTGATCTTTAGATGGTCTTGAAGACAACCCCTCGTTTATAACTGAAACTCTTTACCCGCTTGTAGAAACGATCGTGATGATAACGTTTTGTGACTAGTCTTGTTGTTAGAAATAATACTTGACTTTAATAAATAAAAACAAATGAAAATGGGATAAACAATTTAGAAGGTTATTAGCTTCACTTCTCGTTTAAATGTTTCTCTGTAATTGTGTAAACCAAAACTAGGAATACAAGTTGTATTTATAACCTACTAAGAGATTCCACCAACCTACACTTCATATCTTTGCATGTATTAGGTGTGTGTCTCTAAAGCATATATGTAAGCACCTCATGCTTATTTGAGTTATCCACAAACAGGGACGAAACCAGGTCTAGAAGTCAAGAGGGGCCAATATCAAACCATGTTTCTTAATATTCATGGACTTATATGTCAAAATTGACGATTTAAATTTAAACCACAATTCAATTCACAACTTGTTGGTCTTAGGAAAGTCGCTCTAATGAACCAAAATAAATAATTTTTTGTTGTATTTCATTTGTCCTTCCAAGAAATTAAAAAAAATGAAATTTTGCATCTAAATTTTTAATTGTATCAAAAGAACATAATCGAAATATGAAAAATTTGTGTCATTATATGAATTTTCATTTATTTTAGAATCAATTCATTAGATAAAATTGATTAATTAATTTTGTGTCTAACAAAAAACTAGATTAAGATAAAAAATTATAAGAAAAGTCACTTTTGTTGGGTTTGAACCAAAAACCTTAAAAAAAAGATTCTAACCCCTCCAAGGTTTCGAACTCAGGTCCCTAACACGCTCAAATCCCCTCACTACCATCTTGCCACTCATACATATTTGTTTAGTTATTGACTTGAAACTTATTATTTGATGTACCGAGTGAGGCATCTTAAAAAGAATTGCAGCCAGCCAAGGGGGGCCATGGCCCCTCTTGGCCTAGCTGTAGATCCATCCCTGTCCACAAACTTCACTCATAAGGAATTGAGTTATTCTATGATACCCACTTTACATAGGCTATAGGCAATCAAGGCACCCTCATGACTTGTTCTCTGGGCAGTCAAATATGTGTAACGAAAAAAACCTTCTCCTCAAATTTAATATTTATTGAAGTCCTAGGGCGTGTTTGATAGCTTATTTTTCCAGGGAAAAAGAGAAACTTTTTGTCTAAAATAGAAAATTTCCATGTGTTTGATTGACCAACTAGAGAAAGAGAAAAGAACATCACGTGACATTTTTTTCCCAAGTTTCTTCAAAAAGAGGGAATTTTATGACCCCTCTTTTATAGAAGAAAATTATTCCCGACAAAATT
Source organism: Eschscholzia californica subsp. californica (assembly GCA_002897215.1). Lineage (NCBI taxonomy): Eukaryota > Viridiplantae > Streptophyta > Magnoliopsida > Ranunculales > Papaveraceae > Eschscholzia > Eschscholzia californica. The sequence continues at coordinate 107,936 of BEHA01000466.1, forward strand.
TGCGTACTTTTTCCTTTACAAAATCATATTACAAATAACTACTGGTGAAAATGACTCCACCATCAAAAAAGAAAAAGCTGCAAAAGCACAAAAGAAGAGAAGAAAAAACTACAAGGCCTTAACTATCTCAAGTACAGGTAACTTTCTCCTTCATCTCTCTCTTTCTCTTTCTATGCATCACTTTCACTCCTTTTATCTCTCTAGATTGTACTACTATAGGTAGTAGGAAATTGGTCAATCTCTTATGGAAAAGTGAATCATAGATTGTACTAATGTGGGTAGTAGCTTAATTAAAGATTTCAACCTCAATTAATGCTTGTACTTTTTTGTATCCCTCTCTCCCATCTTAATCAACCGGTCAATGGCTTCATATTTAAATTCTTTACAAACATAAGTTTATTACAATCACTTTTTTCTCTCCGGCTTGTAGTAGGAACCATGAATAAATTAATTAAACATCACAAATAAGAAATAGTTCAATAATAGTCACTTTTTTTATCTCTCTAGGTTGGTAGTAAATATCATAAATCAATTAATTAAAAAACACAAATAAAACGGAAGTATACTCAGTTTATACACCTTATTTTATCTTTTAATTCTGTAGCTACTGTTCACAATCTTTGTAGTAAAAGATATTTGATTAATGAAAAAACAAAAAAAAATATATTTTTTCTGATTCTTTCTAGATTGCTTGTATAGTTGTATATATATATATACACAACTATTTCGAGATTAAATCGGTAGGTCAACTAAACTACGATTAGTTGACAATCGACGCTTATGTGTACGCTTAAACACTTCCAGATCTGTAACCGACTGAGATCTCCTTAGATATTTCGAGATTAAGTCGGTAGGTCAGTGCGTTTCTACCTCCCCAGTGCTGGGCGTAAGGCGTTGGCCGAACCTACGCGGACCCCCCTCATTCTGTTAGAAACCCCAGGGCTGATCTGTACATGCCGAGGGCGTTACAGGGCTGGTTTCCTCTAGCCGACCTCTCAGTTAGGGGAGTGTAGCGGATTGTCAAGGATTCATCAGTCCTGCTGCCTTAAGCCGGGTTGACCCGTTGAACTTCAGGTATGATCTTGACTCTTCAGACGTTAGTCAACATTGTGACATTTTTATGCATCATCAAACGGTACTTAGGCTTTACAAAGATGTAGTTAAACCAGCGAAAAGTGTTAATTCTCGATGGATGAAAGTCGTCGACAAGCTTGGCATGAGTACTTTATGGTTGGTTTAGATTCAAGAGTGTTTTTTTCGTTTACAACAAAATAATTTAGTCAATCATAACACATATATTTTATAGGACGCAGTCCATGCAATTGATGGTACACATATCAGAGCAACTGTTCCTATCAAAGACCAACCTAGATATTGTAATAGAAAAGCTTATATGTCCCAAAATGTTCTTGTAGCATGTGGGTTTGATATGAAATTTCATTACGTACTTGCTGGGTGGGAAGGGTCTGCTCATGACGGTCGTTTTTTGAGATGTGCAGTATCTCGTCCTGGACGAAAATTAACAGTTCTAGTTGGTATGTGATTTTAAAATATTATATCACATAAAAAAAATTAGTTAGGTACACATTTATTATTCAAGTAGAATTAAAATAAATTATGTTAATGTAGGTAAATATTATCTTGCTGATGCTGGATTTCCGTTGGTGTCTAGGTTTGTCACACCATATCGTGGCACACGATATCATGTGCAAGATTATATGGTCGTCGACCTCAAAATCCTAAAGAACTACACAATTATCATCATTCATCTTTACGTAATGTCGTCGAAAGGACTATAAGATTGTTAAAGAAAAGATTTGCATATTTGAGAAATGAACCATTCCACGATATTGATACACAAGCTAAGATTGTTATTGCATGTTGTGCTTTGCATGATTTCTTACGAGATAGAGATCCTGATGATATAAGTAGTGACGAAGATAATGAGAGCGACGACAATGAAGTGGGCGAACTTGAGGATGTAGACCAGCTCGTGCAAGATGAAGAAATTAATATTGTCCCATCACAAGTTTGGACAACAAATAATAGGGATATAATAGTAGACGAAATGTGGACAAATTTTTCGAATTTATAGTTATGTTAATTTTTTTATTTATGTTTCATTATATTGTTGAATATTTTTCTCATTTTTAAAAATATTTATTTATATTATTCTCTACAATATGTTTAAACGCACAATTTATATAGTTTTATATTATCAAAATAGATGACATTGTGATTCTTTATGTGTTAATAAAGATGGTTGCTGAGTCTGGTCCTGCCAATTCAAACAAAAAGTGTAAGAAAGCTACTGCGACGTGGAGCACTATAATTGATGATATTCTAATAAATACGCTTTATGATTACATTTTGGCTGGAAAAAATGGAAATCAACAAGTTATTGATGAAATATATAAGAAGACGGGAATCCGTATTACTGTTGACAATATCAAAGCTCGTATGAAAACATTTAGAAACCATTATACTACCGCGAAACATGCAACCGACGCTAGCGGGTTTGTCTTTAACTCTGTAACTTTTCGCATTGAGGCGGATGACGATGCATGAAAATACTATGTGGAGGTACGTTTTCAATTTATATTATCTTAAATATTTTACAAATAAAGTTTGACTTTGTCCTTCACGATGCTTATTGTCAGGCACACGCTAATGCAAAAAATTTGCGTACGAAGAGTTTTCAGTATCAGAAAAAATTAGGAGTCATCATTGGGACAGAACAAGCCACTGGAAATAGACAAGTGGAGGCTGATGATATTTCTTACGAAGTTCCTGGTTAGTCAATCATTCAAAAGTATCAATTCTAAATTTTTCAATCATTTCCTTAACACTTATCTTATGTTTTTTTATAGGTGAAAATTTTAATATGACGCCCATCAATCTGGATGAAGATGAAGGTCTATGCTCTCCAACTTCCGTTAATCGATATCAATTTATAGCGCCAAAACGTAGGCGACGGTCAGAATTTGATGAAACATCTATTTTACTTGCGCAAGCTGCAAACAAACTTGTCGAAGCAAATCAAGCTCCTTCAGTTCGTGGTGTGGAAGATGCGTTGATGGTCATTCCAAACTTAAGCAAACAAGAGGTTGAAGACGCTATGTATATGTTTGGAGAGAAACTTGAACTTACACGTATATTCCTTAACTTTCCTAAATCAAGAAGAGCATCATGGCTTAGGGAAAAGTTAACCAACGGTTAATCAATGCTCAAGTAGTGCACTTTTTCGCCAATTGATAAACTTTAGTATGATAAACTTAGCATCAGTACTAGTAATTTAGGAGATTGCGTTAATTTTAATAATTTTAAGTAATTATTAACATATTAGTTTGACTCGGTTTTGTAGTTGATATGCATTTTAAACATATACTTTTATGGATAATATGATTTATTTTGATTTTTAACAAAATATTTTCCTTGGTTAACAAACATAGGAAAAAGGAAAGAAATTAGAAACATATTTTTTCCCTAGCAAACCAAACAGTGGAAAATTAAGAAAATGAAAAAAAAACAAATTTTTCCTTTAATGAACCAATGACGCAGCAGAACACTCCGAAAAAAATTAGATCTTCGTCTAAAACTTTTAAAACTTAGAAAAAGTCTTCAGATCTCCGTCTTAGACTTATAGAACTTGAAACTAAGAAGAATTAACTAAAACTACTGAACTTTGTTGATCAAACTTGAATGCCTTAAACAATTAACCCCCTTTATATAACATTAGGGTTTCCTAAACCTAATCAAATTCAAAAGAACAACTTCTAAAAACAAAATACTAGATATCTAAGATTCTCGTGTTATTTTTCGAAAATCTCCCTGCATCAGTCTCATCCACTTCAAAAAAACTCGTCTCGAGTTTACTAATCTATTTAGCTGTCATGGTGATTGGTACTTCCTTAATGCAACTTTTCCGCGAGTTATGTATAGGAAAAACCAAATATTCAGATTTGAACGAAGATTGGGTTATGATATAATCAAGATACTTGTGATTTAACTGAATTTTCTTCTTCACCCCAAAAGTAAATTTGTAAGGATCATGAATAAAGTGATTGAGAATCACTAGCTTATATGAAGGTTGTCCAATAAAACTACTAACCAATTCATTAGAAACTATTTTAGATTCACATAATACTAGAAAAGGATCTGCATATGAAGGAAAATTCATCGGTCCAATAACTGACTCACTAAGTTTCGCATCTTCCTTCAAAACAACTTTATTATCAACTTCTTCGGAAATAACAAACTCTTCATCTTGAGAACTGATGATATTAGACTCTTCCTTGATCTCAATAATGTCAGTTTTTATTTCTTCACTTGCTTCATAGCACAATCCACATGTATTTCTGTCTAAATTAGTATCACTAATTTCATCCACAACAAAAGACATATCAGGGTCAGATATTACTTCAGAATTTGTTGTAAGACTACTTGTGTTTTCTCTGTATTTATTAACAGGTTGGTTATGGGCAAATCCCTCAACACTTTCTCTGTTACCGTATCCATTAACAGCTTGGTTGAGGGCGAATCCCCTTAACACGTTATGTATTAATGGTTGTGATAAGAACCTAAGTCCTTCTCTAGGCCAGCCAAAGATAAACGTAATACTAATAGAAAACTTTATTAATAACTTCAAGATTCATATTCATATCTACTATGAACTCAACCATATATATGGGCTACAACTAGACAAATTTGACTCTAACTAGGACTAAATATTTAGAAATATAGAAAATCCTAAGTTACTTGACAACTTTAAAATATAGAAACTCCTAAATTACTTAGAAACTCTAAAATATAGAAACTTACTTAGAAACTCTAAAAATATAGAAACTCCTAATACTAAATAACTATAGATTATCTTCCAAATTATAGAAACTCCTAATTTAAATATAAAGAATATCTTTCTCTATCATTTCTCCTCCCTTGACAGCATCCTTGTCCTCAAGGATGTTTCGATAATAGTTAACACCGGGTCTTCCTCATCTTCGACACTTGGTAATTCACCATCAACTGCAGTATTGGGGAAAATGTCTTCTTTAACACAGAAACATGAAAGACAGGATGAATTTTAGCTTCTTCTGGCAACTCCAAGCGGTACGCTACTAGACTGATTCTTTCCAATATTTTATATGGACCATAGTACCTTGGAGATAACTTCTGAGATACCCTTCTTACTGTAGAACTTTGTCGATATGGTTGTAACTTTAAATACACATACTCTCCTATTTGAAATACTACATCCCTTCGTCCCTTATCAGCATATTATTTCATCTTATTCTGGGCAGTATGAAGATGACTCTTGATGTTGGAAAGAATGTGACCCCTTCGTATAAGTGCTTCATCTAATGTCCCAGTTTGTGCTTCACCCTGAATATATGATGCTAATACGGGAGGTGATATACGATATACTGCCTCAAAAGAGGTTAGTTTTGTCGATGTATGATACGAAGCATTGTACCAATACTCTACCCATGGTAGCCATACAACCCAGCTTTTTGGTTTATCTCCTACAAAGCATCGCAAATACGTTTCTAAACAACGATTCACCACCTCCGATTAGCCATCGGTTCGAGGGTGGTATGCTGAACTCATCCTAAGTGCAGTGCCTTGTAAACGAAACAATTATTGCCACAACTTGCTAGTAAATATTGCATCTCTGTCGGATACTATAGATTGGGGAAAACCATGCAACTTGGCCACCGTTTCCAGAAATTTTTGAGCAACTTTGGTAATCCTTCAATGAAGTCCATAGATATATCAGTCCATATGGTTGTAGGAATGGGTAAGGGTTGTATAAGACCTGCAGGAGAGAGGGTGCTATATTTATTTTTTTGGCACGTGTCGCAACTAACAATATATTCTTTGACATCTCGATGCATCCCCGTCCAGTAAAACAACTTTGAAAGTCACTTCATAGTCTTCAGTTGCCCTGCAGCTGGTGATGAATGAAACTCATCGGCTACTTTATTTTGGCTACCAGGTTTGTACTGAATTGTATATCGTAAACCAATAATTTCCCAGTCCATTTTTGTTGCATGGGGGTGGCTGCTTTAGCTTCCAAAAAATGCTTCATACTTTGTTGATCAACCTTCACTATAAACCTTCTCCCAATGAGGTACGGTCGCCATTTAGTGATGGCATGAACCATTGCTAATAGTTCCTTCTCATACGTAGATAATCCAAGGTGTCGTGGCCTCATCACCTTACTAGTATACGCTATGGGTCTACCTTCTTGCATAAGAACTACCCCTATTCTTACCCCACTTGCATCACTTTCAATTATGAACTCCTTACAAAAATTTAGTAGTGCTAATATCGGGGTAGTCGTCATAGCGGTTTTCGAGTTGTTGAAGGCTTCAGTTGCTTCCATGGTCCATTTGAAACTATCCTTCCTAAGAAGTTTAGTTAACGGAAAAGCCAATTTACCATAATCAGCCACAAATTTTCGATAATAGCCAGTTAAACCTAAAAACCCTCGTAATGCTTTTAATGACTACGAGAATGGCCAGTCTATAATGCTTTGATTCTTGCCCGAATCCACTTCTACACCTTTAGATGTGATGACATGCCCTAAATATTCAACTCTCTTGCTACCAAACGAACACTTACCCAATTTGACCTTGAGTTGGTGTTTTTCTAGTATCTGAAATACTTCTCTAAGGTGTTCAAGGTGTAAATTCCAATCTAAGCTATAAACCAATATATCATCAAAGAAAACCAACACAAATTGACGTAGCTGACTTCTGAGACATCATCCATGAGATGTTGAAAGGTAGATGGTGCATTGGTCAACCCGAAAGGCATGACAAGAAACTCATAATGACCATCATGTGTCTGAAAGACAGTTTTATGTACATCTTCTTGTTGCATCCTGATCTGATGGTACCCGGACCTTAAGTCTAATTTTGAGAAATACAAAGCCCCATGCAATTCATCTAACAGTTCATCTATGACCGGTATAGGAAATTTATCCTTTACCGTAATTTTGTTTAGTGCTCTGTAACCAATGCACATGCGCCACGTATCATCTTTTTTCTTTACTAATAATACAGGTGATGAGAAAGGACTTGTACTCGGGCGAATTAACCAGATTGCAGTAGTTCTTTTACTATTTTCTCAATCTCATTCTTTTGACCAAAAGCATACCTATAAGGTCGAACATTAATTGGTGAATTGTTGGGATGTAAAGTAATGCGATGATCGTGACTTCTCATGGGTGGCAAACCTGTTGGTGCTGAAAATACCACAACAAATTATCCCAGCAAGGATTGAATTTCTGTATCTATATTGGAATTAGCTTCATCGTTGTTTTCACCTGAAATTTGACACAAAACTTCCAATGACCCTTGCTTGAGGAGTCATTGCATGGCATGGCTGCTGGCGATCTTCACTTTCCTTCCTCTTACACCTTCCAAACTAAATTGTTTACCTTGTATAGTAAATTTCATTGTTAAGTACTTGAAATCCCAAGTTATTGGCCCAAGTGTTTGTAGCCAACTTACTCCCAATATCATATCACAACCCCCAAGTTTCAGTATATAAAAATTTCCCGTGAAAGCATACTCATTAATCTTATACTCTAGGCTAACACATTGCCCTTCACAAGTAATTCTTGACCCATCTGCTACCATAACTTTAAAGGAGTTGTCAAGTACAGTTTTATTACCTAGCTTCTTCGAGATGAAGCGTCAATAAAATCATGTATACTACCTGAATCAGTTAAAACAGTAACTTGAGCCCGTTTAATTTCACCTTGAACCTTCATGGTTTGTGGTGCAGGGGAGCCATCCAATGCATGCATAGATATCTCCACATGTTCTTCTTCTTGTGTGTATACCTCTTCATCAACTCCCTCGCTTTCAGTTTTGTTTGCGTCCTCATTATCTGCTTCTTTCTCAATGAGGAATAAAGTTTGTGTCTTGCATCGATGGCCACGATACCACTTCTCATCGCAATTGTAACACAATTGTTGTTTCCTTCTTTCTTCAGCCTCAGCTGATGTGAGTCGGCGAATTACGGGTGCTTCATTATTATCCCGGTTTGGTATTATTGGTGGTCTTGAGTTTAGTTGTTTTGCATTGATAAGGGGGTTTGGTCTTGCAATACTTCTATAACTTTGGCGTCTCAAAGAGACTTTTTCGTCTTGTAATCTAGCTATAGACATTGCCACATGTAAGTTTACTGGATTAAAGGATTTGGTTTCCAGTCTAACCTCATCTTTCAATCCACTTATGAAACAACTCACTAAAAAACTATCTAGTAAACCATTAACCATGTTTGAGAGACGCGCAAATTCTTCTTGATATTCAAAGATGGACCCTAATTGTCGTAATTCTTCTTGATATTCAAGGATTTGTCGTTCTCCCGAAGTGACCTACAACCGCTTCGACAAAATCTTCCCACGAACGAAAATAATTACCTCTTTTAGCCCATCGATACCATTGTAATGCTTTCTCATCCAAGTAACTGATTGCAAACTGAATCTTTTGGTCTTGTGCAGTGTCATAGAATTCAAAATATTGTTCAGCTTCAAAAAAATCCATCATTCCACATTTGATCCGTTAAACCGTGGAAAATCTAACCTTTCACCTTTAAAACGATCACTTCTTTGAGACATAATCTCTCTATTTTCGACAAATCGTCCAATCTTCTCAATCAATAATGATTGATTTACCGTCATCTCAGTCATCTTTTCGGCCAATTCACCTAATTGCTTTTCCATTCCTTTTTTTCTTCTTTTGGAGTTTGTACCATAAACGAGATTATCTAACGAAGATAAAAGTAATGCGAAAGCGAATGATAGGAGCTTTTGCTCTGATACCAATTGATAAGAACCCAAGTCCTTCTCTAGGCCAGCCAAAGATAAACGTAATACAAATAGAAAACTTTATTAATAACTTCAAGATTCATATTCATATCTACTATGAACTCAGTCATATATATAGGCTAAAACTAGACAAATTAGACTCTACCTAGGACTCAATATTTAGAAATATAGAAACTCTTAAATTACTTGGAAACTTTAAAATATAGAAACTCCTAAATTACTTCAAACTTCTAAAATATAGAAACTTACTTAGAAACTCTAAAAGATAAAAACCCCTAATACTAAATAACTATTGAAATTCTTCCAAATTATAGAAACTCCTAATTTAAATATAGAGAATATTTTTTCTATCAGGTTGACTGCTTAAGGTTTGCATTGACATTCACATAGGTATTAAGCCTCTCCACGAGTTGGTCAAATTGATGTTGTATTCTGTCTAATGCTAACCATGCAACCTTCATGCTCTGATAACCGTCGTAGGTTGTGTTTTTAGCCTTGCCTTCTGCCATTAAGTCAGGAGAAACCTCGCTCTTGATGCCAACTGACGCAGCGGAAAACTCCGAAAAGAATTAGATTTTCGTCTAAAACTTTTACAACTCAGAAAAAGTCTTCAGATCTCCGTCTTAGACTTATAGAACTTCAAGCTAAGAAGAATTAACTAAAACTACTGAACTTTATTGATCAAACTTGAATGCCTTAAACAATTTCTAGACCCCCTTTATATAGCATTAGGGTTTCCTAAACCTAATCAAGTTCAAAAGAATAACTTCTAAAAACAAAATACTAGAATCTTAAAATTATAAAACTGCTAAAAATATTAATTCTCTATAATAAAAATACTAAGTTACTAAAATAACTAGATTATTAGATATCTAAGATTCTCGAGTTATTTTCCGAAAATCTCCCTGCATCAACCAAACAATAGAAAATATGAAAAAGTGTTTCCTCTATGTTTTTTTCCTTACCCCAAATTGCTATCAAACACAACCCTAACGGGGAATAAACACCTTCCTCCAACTTTGAAGTTTGAACTGCCTTTCAGCAAAAAAGAAACACCGCCTAGGGAACCCTTATAAATACCCTCCTCCTTGAAGGTCAGAACTCAGAATTCTAGCCTTGTCCACTCCAAAGACAGAAGATACCGGAGGGAACATGATTGTTCCGATATCTCGAGAGAATCCATCGTTATTCATTGGAAGTAGCGAAAGTAAGTAAGCTTAATTGTATTATTTGCCCTAAATTGACTCTCTAGATTTGTTTCTGTTCTTTCGGATGTTTTCTAGGGTTCCTTCCGCTCGGATTTTATGCTTTTCTTTATATTCATATTAATCGTCCTTAAACCTTCGCATTGATTAAAAAAAAAACCCTAATTCCGTTTCTCATTGTGCAGATAATATGGTGGGATCTTCATCCATGTTGCCTCTTAAGGCGGACGGAAATCCTCTTCCACCATCTCAAGGTGTTACCAGAAGTGCTGGTATCGTTCATCTTCCTCCTCATATTAGAATATTTGTTGCTAAAACAGCTCTATTTGTTGCTAAAAACGGGCCTGAATTTGAGAGAAGGATTATTTCCAATAATGTTGGAAATCCCAAGTTCAATTTCTTGAATGTATCTTCTGATCCTTACCATGCATATTATCAGAGTGTTTTGTCTGCATTTAGAACCCAATTTCAGCATTCTCAATCCGTTGAGGCGGATATGATAGCTGCCCTTAGTATTAATGTAAATGTTGATGACAAAAAGAAGGTTGAGAGACCACAAGTTCGAACCCCAACCGGGGTTCTTGTCTCTCCATTCACTGGGGAATTGGTTTCTGTAAATGAGATGGCAGAACATATGAGAAGTTCCCTCATGGATCCTAAGTACAAGAAGCTTAATAAGATAACGATGGCACGCCTTTCCCCCTACCATCAACAAGTTCTTCCGAGAATAAGCAAAAAATTTGATCGCCTTCCACAATTTCAGCAGAGATTGAATGAAAGATTAAATCACCTTCGAGTAGTTCATGAGAGACTTAAGAAAAGACCAGATATTCAAATCCCAACCAGGCTTGTTGGGAATGAGGTGGCTGAACGTAATAAGAGACTGGCTGAATATAGTAAGAGACTGGCTGAACGTAATAAGATACTGGCTGAACGTAATAAGAGACTGGCTGAATATAGTAAGAGACTGGCGGAATATAGTAAGAGAATGGCTGAACATAATAAGAGAATGAAAGAAGATTTTCATCGCTTTCAACAATATCATGAGAGATTTACGAGAGATTTTCGAGAAATTCAACCTCTTGCCACAAGTTCAGCAAAGATTGAATGAAAGCTTCAATCACGTTCAAGAAGTTCATGGGAGACTTGAGACAGTAAAAAATATGGATACTGGTGTAGCCGGCACACACTCTAAAGGCACTAACTATTTCTATATTAGTAAGTAGCAATCAAGATACTATATAGTTTGATAAGTATTATTATTTGATTGTGATAGTTTATAATCAACTTTTAGTATTTTAGTTATTTCTATCTCTATACGTTCTTGCGAAACCTAGTTAGACTAGAAGTAGGGAAGTTGCAATTCTATTTTTTGAAACTCTCTAAGTCGTTCTGGCCACTATAGAAAGAGGTTTCCTTCTCTTTGTAATTGACCAATTGATAAATATATACAAGAACTACTCTTGGTTGCATTGCTCTATTTTATACCTTTTCTCCATGTTTTCTTTTGTTTTACTTCTCTTGTTTTCATCTACTTCTAGTCTAATTTAGTGTTTAATCTGCTGCGATTACATCAAATGGTAGCCGAATCATGGGTATGCTTGTGGTTGACATAGATAAATGAACCGTGAGGAACCTCTAACATCGTAAGAGGAAGTTAGCACATTTGGAACTCATTAGGAAATTAGCACTGTCAATGCATATGAACTCTGCACAATAATCTCATTTGGTGAACCGACCATCCCCATATCCTCAACCAGTTCTTATTCCTTGTATACCTTTATCACCGCTACAAAGATTTGCTATTACCACTGCCCAACGCATATGCAAATGATGCCACCAGCAATCATGCCTCAAGAATGCCTCTCCACCACCGCTGTCATCAGTGGAAGCTGCTCCCTTACTTCCACAGGAACCAGAGCCGAAGAGGCAAATGGATGACGATTCTTTGCTTATTCAAGAGAAGCAGTTCTTGGCTCTACATCCGGTTTTGATGTTTTCACATTTATTATCTTTTCAAGCTTTCAGCTGTTGTCTTAAGTTTCTTTCTTCACTTTTACTCTTACGGTGTGCGAGTTTTTGTTTACTTGGTGTTTTCATTTTTGGTTTCAGCGGGACCCTATACGTATTACTGTGTCTATTCCCAATGTGGATGAAGGAACCTGAAAGGGCAACTTTTTATGGATTCACAGCAAGGTCTTTGTCTAAGACAGTCGGTAGTCGGAAGAAAAAGATTTCAGGAGAAGTCCAGCGTCCTGCAAATAGTCGGAAGAAAAAGATTTCTGGTTTTCTTAAGGATAATCCCTCAATTACCTATTACAACGTTAGACCTGGAGTAACATACCGTTGCATTAAGGGACGCAGATGCAATATTTAGAAAAAAGTTCTACCTCACGACAGTTTGTTCTGAAAAAACAAAGCGCCACTTTGAGGCGCATGCCTTGATTCCCGAAAAGCGTGCACTCAGATTTTGCAGGAAAATTAATTATACTACATTTATGTGCAAAGATAAGATAAGATAACTTTGGTGCTTTGTTACAATAATATATAGATTTAACTCTTTAAGAAACAACAAATATAAATATGGGAGTTCTACTATGACAAAATCTTTGACACGATGAGTCATTTTTACTAGTAAAAGAATTTTTTTTTTCAAAGTTTTGACTTTGATCTGGATCGTTCTTTTACCCCGTGTGACTCATCGTGTCAAGGATCTTGTCAAAGATTCTTTGTACACTTAGCATTTCTCATGCATACGAAAGTTTATACACACCTATGTAACTTCTAGGTTCTAGCATATAACCATATTCGTGAATTATGCATACGAAAAGTTTATACACTTACAACTTCTATGTGCCTTCTTCATCAAAAAAAAAAAAACTTCTATGTGCCACAGCCACATCTTAAATACAATTATATTTTTTTTCCATTTTTTCCATGTAAATCCTATTAAGCTTTTCATTTATATTTTATTATTTATTTATTTATTTGTTTTAATATTCTCAAGTTACACCTACTCACTAGCATATGGTGGGGGGTGGGATGTGCCCCCGCACAGGCCCACAAGTAGAAGTTCTTTCATGATTTTTTAGAAATCTCTTTCATAACTTGGATTGTTATATAAAGGCTAGGGTTACTAGGATAAATGTCAGAACCCACGTGAGATGAATGAGGTGGTAACACATAATCACAGCTTACCCTACATTCTCAATTTACTACTTTCCCAAATCTCACTCCTCTTTCCCTTTTTTGATCTTTTCTCTTGTTTACCTTTTTAAGGAATTTGGTGGCTAATGGTACTGTTAGGGGTGTACACGAGTCGAACTCTTAACGAGCTGCTCGAGCTCGGCTCGACTATTGCTCGTGCTCGACTCGAATATTAACGAGTCCGAGCTTAACACGAGCTCAAAATCAAGCTCGTTTACATAAACGAGCCGAGCTTGAACATTCTTTAGTGTATCACGAGCTACTCGTGAACAACTCGTTTAACATACTCTTATAATATAGTATAGTACATAATTACGTATTAGTATTGAAACTTGTACATGAAATATCAACCATTAAAAAATTATTAGAATATGAATCATTAATCATTATTATTGTATGTGACAAATGATCATTAAAGTATTTTGATGATTTAGAAAGTTTTAATTTGAAGTATTTTGATAAACGAGCTTAAAACAATGCGAGCTCGAGCTCGAGCTCTTTCAAACTTATACGAACCGAGCTTGAACAACTGGACAATTACTCGAACGAGCTCGACAGTCAAATACACGAACCGAGCTTGAACATCTTACTACTCGGCTCGACTCGAGTACACCCCTAGGTACTGTTGTGATCAAGTACATTCCAACTGAAGATCAACCTGCTGACTTGTTCACCAAGGGTTTGCTTCCAAGTCAACTTGTGTTCCTTCGCACCAAGCTCACGTCCCTC
>BEHA01000466.1:127363-231225 GCA_002897215.1 Eschscholzia californica subsp. californica
ACCATCCCCACATCCTTAGTCGGTTCCTATTCCTAGTATACCTTTACCACCAGTAGAAAGGTTTGCTATTATCACTGTCCAATGCATATGCAAATGATGCTACCACCACTCACGCCTCAAGGAAGGCCTCCAGTACTCCACTACCGTCGTCACCAAAGGAAGTTGCTCCCCGCTTCCAGAGGAACCAGTTCTGGGCGCCACATCTGGCGATCATGTTTTCACCTTTTATTGTCATTTCAAGCTTTCAGCAGTTATCTTATGTTTCTTTCAGTGTGCGAGTTTTTGTTTGCTTGGTGCTTTTCTTTTTTGTTTTTGTAAGGACATCTTCGTATTACTGCATCTTTTTCCACTATGGATGAAGAAACTTGAAAGGGCAACTCTTGACGGATTCACAATAAGGTTTGTCTGATACAGTTGGCAGTCTGAAGAGAAAGATTTCATGAGAAGTCATGCGAATAATACGAAGCCGAGTGGGTGGTCTGGTTTTATTAAGGATAATCCCTCACTTACCTATTACAACGTTAGGCTTGGAGAAACTCGTACCCTTGCATTAAGAAGTTGTGGATAATGTTTGATACAAACTCCAAAACCGTGGAGGTCTTTGGTTCGATTCTCAAAGGACGCGGATTCTATGGTTTATTGAACTTGGGTTACTAAGGAATAACTAATGTTGTTAGGTTTTAGGCCATACTTTAGTTGGGCAATAAGCCCATTTTTGTAAGAGGTTGTATTAAGCGGTTATCGTGCTTATAACATCTTTGATGTATCAATGTCATTGTAATGATTATCTTAGATAGTAGACAACTTCCAAAAACAAAAAGGCAGATTGGTCAGAAAAAGCGAAGCGCCGCCTTGAGGCGTATTCCTCCAAGCGAGAAAAACGTGTACTTAACTTTTTAGAAAAATAAACTATACTACATTTATGTGTATAGGTAAGATAACATAGACCTTTTCAGTGTGTTATTTTACTACTACTTAAAAACAACAAATATTAGTGTTGATAAATATGTGCCATAAACTTGAACAATCCTCTGATTTAATTTGTTTGTAATACTATACAAAATAAATTTTTTTAATAGTAAAGTTAACGAATATGATTGTTTTTGGTCAAGTCTACAAATTTGAGTATCTCTTAAAGAAAAACACAAAAAGTTACTACAAAATCGAGGTGTAAATCCTAATGCGGCATATCAATAATTTGCCTCAAGACGGTGGATCTTGGATGTTAGAAGAGACAGGAGAGACGAAAGCGGGAAGGTCAAGAGATGGTGTATCAGAAGAAACGATAGGTGCCTCTGTAGGGAAAGGGGGTGACAAATCTTCGGTGAAAGTGTCAACACCCGAACCAAATAGAGGGAAGGATACAGTCAGTAGGGGTTCCAGGGACTCATCCGAAACCGGGGCGGTTGGATTGACTAGGGACTCATCTACATTGTTGAAAGCGGTGTACATGGGGTAGGGACTCTCGAAGATTGACTTAAATATCTTAAAAAAAAACTTCACATTCTGAGAGTCATAAAGAGTTTTCGTTCTAGATTGCCGATGGTGAATCCCGTCTTTCCGTAAGGATAACCAACAAAGATGTTAGGTTTTACACGTCACATTTAGTCCTAATGTTGACATTGTGAGCAATATAGAGACATTTGAAAACACAAAGACATATGTAGTCCAGTGGAGTCGTGTACAAAATCTCATTATAGACTTATTAGCTAAATAGGAGACAACATTTATTTATAAGGTAGTTGTTGTCTTTAGACATTTATGCCAATAAGTAAGGGGAAGGTGAGGTTGAAAGCGCAACGCACGAGCGACGTGTCAATATTTACGCTCAACAACTCTGTTTTGTTGAGGGGTAAAAACTTAATTTTGTTAGTGAAGAATATCATTGGAGTGGACTGAGAAACTCAACTCCATTGAAGTAAAAAGTTTGAAGATGATAGGCGTAGCCGCATAGGTAAAGATAGACTTGGTAGATGTATGATAGTGTTTAATCGTAAAATATTAAAGAAAAATCATGATATTAATTAGTCCCAGATTTAGAAGTCACTCGAAAGGTCCACGTGTATCGAGAGTAGTCATTAACGGGAGCCAAGAAATTTCTTTTTGTACGAGGGAACCGGGATTGTAAGTCCTGATGATGCACAAAATGTCCAGACGTTAACTAAAGTCAAAAATATGCCAGAAGTCCAACGGGTCAACCCAACTTAAGGCAGCAGGACTGCTGGACCCACAACGCTCCGCCACCTAAGCCCAGAACTGGGAGGTCTGTCAAGATCAGCTAAAGGGGTTCCAACCCTATTTCGTCTATAATACAATCAGATCAGCCCTGACATCTCTAAAGGAATGAGGGCGGGTCCACATAAACTAGGTCGATGCCTCACGCCCTAAACTAGAGAGGCAGAAGCACGCCGCATGCTTACTGACTCAATCCCGAAATCTCCTTAAAAGATCCCAGTCGGTTAAAGATCGTAAGTGTTTATGAAAACTTGGACTTTAAGAGTCTCAAATGAGGAAACATCTCCTAGAAGATCTCTGACCTCGGCAGGATGTCTACGAAGTATTCTTGAACTTAGGAACTTCAATTTATCCTAGATACGAGATAAGCTACAAGCATTACAAAAAAAAAAAAATCTAACATAGACACATTTTGGTGTCTGTCCCCAACTCATTTCATTAGAATACCTCTATAGAACTCACTTCATCTCTATTCAAAACCAGAGGGGAATCGCATATACCGACTGCAAAGAAATCGAACCACTTTCATCTAATTTAAGCTTATTTCTCGAAAGGTGCTGATTTAGTTTGGATTCAATTCCATTATTACTTTTCTATTTTGGATTTTCTTAATCACCTACCATAAAAGAATAGATGTTTTTGTCACACTTTCTCTCTTTATAGTTTTTTGCTTTTCACATGTTTCATCATTTAAAGGTTTATAGCTATTATTTCACCAAATTTTGGTACCAATTACTTCTTACTTTGTTTAGTTAAAAGACATCCCACATCTTTTGTTTCTTCTTGTGTAAAGTGAATTCTTTGGTTTGTTAATAAGTTTTGTTAGTCTATCTTTTTTGCGGTTGACAAAAAAAATGATGCTCTTGTTACTTCTAATCCATCCGGTTCATTCTACTCAAAAATCAGAATCTTTATAAGTATATAAATAATTTTTTGCCTGGTTGGTAGGCTGACGGATGAAAAAGCCCGTGATCAGTATGTTATTCGGGATAGTGCCGATACGTAGGTGATGTGGAACGATTCGAAGCGCAACTGAAGCCTGAGCTTGTTCATCATCATAATGTAGCCGATATCCGTTCTTTCTTGATGTATCTGTACTCAACGCTGACAATTGATATCGATTTTTGCACTTTCTAGCTCTTTTGGTACTAATTTTTAGAAGTTTTGGTGACATGGTTTTTTCTTGTTTTAGAGTTACTCCTATATAGATGTCTTGAAATACATTTCTTTAAATCTTTTGTCTTTAGGTCGTTAAAAAAGTTTTTTAAGGAACCAACTTGCCTACATTTCTTAGCCACGGTCCGCCGAGAAGGAGCTGCCGTCTGGGAGGTGCTTCTGGCATTAACCATCTCATGCGTTACGCTCACCCGCAGGTCATATCCCTTTCCTACTTTCACTTTCTCCTAATCCTTTGCTTTGTGTAAACATACCTGATTATGTTGGTTCAGGTTAAGCTTATTGATTTTGCTCCTGATCAAAAGTATTTGGTAACTTATAGCAGCTACGAACCAAGCAATCCTCGTGACACATGTGAGCAACCTTAATTTTAGATGTGTATGTTATTTTATAATTGATATAGATTATATATTTCTTACTAAAGACCGTGTTCTTAATGTTAGAGGGTTGTCTTGAATATTTTCTTGTTAAAGATTCTTGCATCGGATCTTTATTAGCCTATGCGCTGCAGCAGTCTATCTGCCCGTCGTATGCGCTGCAACAGCCTATGTGTCGTTGTATGTGCAGCAGCAGCCTATGTGACGATGTATGTGCTACAACAGCCAATCCTGCAAAATATATAACTATTCTTTCCTATGTAGTTCAGTCTTTTAGCATGCGGTGGTTGTTGACTAAATTTAAACATCTTTTATCAGTTAATTTTAGTTATGTGTTATATAAGATTATCTCTCTGCAATACGTTTCATCTTACTTGTATGTTATCTGGCAGGGAATTGTTGATTATCACTTATCGAAGCCATTCGCAACTTCCACATCGAAGTTATAGAAAATTAGATACGGTATTTTGTCGGTTGAGATGATTTTTGTGATGTAGAATCAATTGAATAACATGATTAATTACATACATCTTCAGTGTTTTTTTTGTTATCAGTTGTTAAATACTCAAGTGTATGAATGTTTTGGTTAATTACATACATCTTCATCTACTTAATAAAACGATAATGAAATCCATTATCTTTTGGTTTGACCAAAATAATTTGAACTTATAGAATAGATATTTGAGTATTGAATAAGAATAATAATAATAGTATTTCGAAAGCATATGGATCGGGGTAGATATTTATTGTCCCCAGCACAACCTAAAGAAACTCCTGTAAACCCAAGGAAATTTACGACATATTTTTAGTGACAGTCTTTACCTGTCCCAAATGCAAAAAGGAGAAAATTTTGTCAACCTTTTAGGGATAGTTAGTAACTGTCCCTAATAACCGTAGGCTACAGGGACAATTAGAAATCGTCCCAATAACAGTATTGGAAACGGATGACATCCGTCCCTATAATTGTCCCAAATACTAATTGGGACGCCAGTATTAGGGACAGAGACAAACCGTCCCTAATATTCTGTTTGGGACGGTTTTTTACCTTCCCTAACGACTATATTTTTTGTAGTGTAAGGGAAACCCTAACTACAAACAGTAGGAAACTTCACCAAACAGTGGATCACAACCGCCTCATCTACACCGTCTATCGCAGTCGGTCTAATTCAACCTATAAAAGGGCCCCCCATCGTCTTCCACGTGACACGATCTCTACTTGGATCACTTGCACTGAGTTACCTTAACTCACCCCCAAAAAGGTTCAATCTGTTACTGCAAATAGCAACCTGACTGTCTCGGGGCGTCGAAGCGGTTTTCGAACCCTTAGCCAGTTTTTCCCACAGGTTTTTGAGGAGAAGTAGAAAGGAAGAATCTCGACCTACCTAACAGAATCTTCACTCATAACGGATACTGTCATGCAACAAGTCTCTATTTATTGACTGATTAATGGAGGAATCTAGACTTACCCTAACTACAAACAGTAGCGAACTAACATTCTAAATCTAGAGAGATGTTCTTCCTGGAAAAGACAACAAGACTAAAAGAGATGGAAAAAGAGAATGATAGAGATCGAGGGTAGAGAAATAAGTCGACATAAAGAGATAGCCCGTGATATGAAGAGAAAGAAAGAAATATATTCAGAGAGAGATTAGAGGAGATTCGAGAGATTGATGGGATTTCTCTGAATAGAGAAACATTTCAAGAAAGATTGAAGCTGCTTCATTCAGCTATATATAGAGGAAACAACAGAGAGCAAATCATCTCTCGGTGGAAGAAAACAGTATAGACAGAGAGTTCAGAAGGAGGAGAGATCAATATCTTTTCATCTTCTTTATCATCTCTATTCTTTTATTTTGGTGAGGTAAACATTTGTAGAGATAGAGCTTCTTTGTTCTCTTATTTTGGTGAGAGAAAGATTTATAGAGAGAGGTAAAAACAGAGAATATAAGTCCTTAGCGTTTTTATCATTTATCTTTTCTTCCTCTGTTATTCTTTTAGTGAGAGAGAGAAAACAGAGTAGACAAAGATAAAGAGTAGAGAAGAAGACTTTGTTTGGTTCGGGAGTGTTGTCGACTGAGTTTTCAAAGGATCTCTTCACTGAGCTGTTGGTAATGCATCTTAAATTAATAACTCTACCATGTTTATCTCACTAAACTCATCCATGTCATCAGGCTGAAGTCCCACATTAAAAATATTCATCTCCACCGACATATTTTTCAGATGACAGTCTTAAAAGACCACTTCCACAGTATATGACAACATTTGATATAACTAAAAATGGTCGACCTAGTATCACTGGAATTTGACTATTAGAGTTATGGACAGGTTTCGTGTCTAGGATAGTGAAGTCAACAGGAAATATAAACTCTCCTACCTTAATCAGAACATTCTCGACAATGCCACATCGGCGTGTTACAGAATGATCTGCCAATTGAAGAACTACAAAAGTAAGTTTTATCTCTCCTAGACCTAACTGTAAGTAAACAGAGTAAGGAAAAAGGTTGACACTAGCATTAGATCTAACAAAGCTCGTTCGATCTTATGGTCCCCTATAGTGCACGGTAATGTAGGACTTCCTAGGCTTTTGTACTTAAGTGGAAGGTTTTGTTGGATGATAGAAGTCATTTGTTCAGTCAAAAAGACTTTCTTATGCACATTCATCTTACGCTTCCTAGTGCATAAATCTTTTAGAAACTTAGCGTAAGCTGAGATTTGTTTAATTGCATCTAGTAATGGAATGTTGATACTTACTTGTTTGAATACTTCCATTATCTCCTCATACTGAGATTTTGTTTTTGACTCTATGAGACGTTGAGGATATGGAGCTCTAGGAATGTAAGACTCTGATACTACAGGTGGTTCTTCAGACTCAGGAGCCTTCTCAGGCTCACCACTAGAGACTATGGTTGGCATAAAAGAGGATTCATGATCTATTTCACTATCTCCGAGAACTCCTACCTTATTATCAATTACCCTACTACTTCTAAGGATGGTTACTGCATTGGCTTGATCCATTGGTTGTTTACCTAGTGTACCTTTTGGATTTTGCTTGGTTTGACTAGCAAACATACCTTTTTCTCTCTGGCTAAGGCTTCTGAAATTGTCCTACCAGGATTTTCTGACTATTCAAGGATTTGTTGGTCTCTAGTTGGGTTTTATCTAGTTTAATGATGGTCTCCTCTAAAGAGTCCTTGTTCTCGGGAGGATACTGTGCACTAGGCTGAGCATAGGGATTCCTAAAAGCATTAAACCCAGGAGAGTTCACTGAACTGCTAGGTTGACTCTGGTTTTGACCCTTGGACCAAGAGAAATTTGGATGATTTCTACAACCTGGATTGTACGTGTTAGAATAAGGATCATACTTCTAACGATTGTCTTGCCTAGAAATTTGGTGAAGAACATTAGCCAGTTCTTTTTCAGTAGTCACAAATAATATGGTACACTTGTTCCCTGTATGAGAAGGGTCTCCACAAATGGAGCACAGATAAGAGATGGATTCATTTCCAACACTCATGAGCTGAGTAGGATCCTCCATGAAAGTTTTAGGTTGACCCATCT
Organism: Eschscholzia californica subsp. californica; assembly: GCA_002897215.1. Taxonomy (NCBI): domain Eukaryota; kingdom Viridiplantae; phylum Streptophyta; class Magnoliopsida; order Ranunculales; family Papaveraceae; genus Eschscholzia; species Eschscholzia californica. The sequence goes on from BEHA01000466.1 coordinate 134,710, forward strand.
CTAAGGTTTCTATCTTTCTAGCCATGGTGGCAAGTTTGGTTTCTGAATCATCGATCCTATAAATTCCACCTCGATTCGGAGAAGTTGGAAGTCCTCTAGTGAAGGAGATGTCCTTCGACCAATGATGCAATGCGAGAAATTTGTCGGATAGGACAATTGATGAAGAATATCATCAAGTCATGTTGATTTAGTGGTCGTAGTGTTTAGCTAGAAACCAACTACGATCGTCGAATTACGAAGTAATTCACGGCTAACTTCGACCGGATCCTACAACGGGTTACACATAAGAATGGATATTTAATCGGATGATATGACTAGTGGAAGTGAGATATATTATCATGGGAGAGCCCCATAAATATGTCTCATAGGCCTAAAACAAGTTTAGGCAAAGATAGCACAAAAGACCCAAAAGAGGGGTTTTGGGCCTAGGGCCAAAAGGGACTTTTTTGGCTCGGATTGGGCTGAAAATTTGAGGGTTGGTTCCCCTAATAGGAAAGGTTAGATATGCCAATTTTTGCCTGGTTTGGACGTCCCCTCATCAAGGAATTGAGAAAATAGCAACAAGTTTTTATTTTCGACTATTTCCTTAATCCTATTCAAAATGGTCTTTTAGGAAACCAAATTTGAGTGGACTCTTATTAGGGTTCTATATAATGACCCTTAGGGCAGTGAATAAGGGGTGGAATTTCTCTAAGAGTTTTCTTACTCTACAACATCAAGTAGAGAGGAGAAAGTGAGCTAATTCCCAAAAGCTATCAACTAGTCAAATTAATTAAGAAGAAGTAGTTCTTCTTATTATCAAACTACCATCGGAGTTCTAGCTAGCTTACAAGGTGGGAGATTAAGTAAACTATTCGGTGTTCCAAGTAGAGGAGCTACAATTGGAGTTCTTGATCTTCTCAAAGCGATTGGAAAGGTTCGAGGGAAAACTAGCGATTAAAGTAATCTCTAAATTCTTAGTTGATTATTAGTTTATGCATGTGATCCTGGGATACTAATGTTAGACATGTGATGTCTGAGATTCAGCTAACAACATTAGTAGACACCACCAATTGCCAATATCTAGAAGTTTCCCATTGTTGGGATTTCTCAACCAATTCTTCTAGAATTGCCATGCAATCATCAACGCTCTTACTGACAAACCCGACCAAAATGACTCTACCATGGATGTAGTTGAATAGTCAGTCTAGTCCATCATAAAGAATCTGGACTAGTCTCATTTTTTCAAAACCATGATGAAGACACTATAGTTCAAGGTCTTTAAATCTCTCAAGATATTTATAGAGAGACTTGCTGATGTCAAAAAATGGCTTTTCATTATCAGCATGAAAAATAAGGGACTTGAATGCCTGACAGCATTCGTTAAGGTTAAAAGTTTTGTTATATTGATTGTGGTTCTGGATTCCTGTTCTGACTCCTCGCTCCAGCTCTGGTTCCTCGCTCCTATTCTGGTTCTTGGGGGAAGACTTGCAAAGGGTTCGAAAACCGCTCTGATGCTCAAGACAGTCAAGTTGCTCTTTGCAGTAAAAGGATGAATATTGATTGATCCTTTTGAGGGCGAGTTAGGAGAACTCTGTATTGATGGGGGGATCTCTCTAGTTGGAAAGATCGTATGAGAAGCTTATGTTTCTGGTAAGAAGCATGTATGTTGTGTAGAAAGCTTGTCCAGTGTGGAGAAAGCTCGTGTCTTGTAGAGGACGATGGGGCCCGTTTTATAGGCTTAGTTAGACCGATTGTGATTAGACAGTCGAGATTAGGCGGTGATGATCCACCGTTTAGGGAAGTTTCCCACTGTTCGTGGTTAGGGTTTCCCTTGTAGTTATCTTGTATCTAGGATAAATAGAAGTTCCTAAGTTTAAGGATCCTTCGTAGATATCATGCCAATGTGATAGATCTTCTGAGAGCCGACTAACATCTTTAAGGAGATTCCGAGATTGAGTCGGTAAGCTTGGCGCCCTTTTGCCTCCCTGGTTTAGGGCGTAAGGCATCGGCCTCACTTACGCGGACCCCCCTCATTCTTTTGGAGATTTTAGGGCAGAACTGTCTGTGCTGAGGGCGAAACATGCATGTTACTTTTAGCTGACTTCCCAGTTAGGGGTGTAGGTAGCGAGGTTTAGCCGTTCTGTTTGCCTTAAGTCAGGTTGCCCCATTAGACTTCAGGTCTGTTCTTGACCTTTTGACGTTAGGCAACGTCTGGACAATTTATGCATCATCAAGACTCTCCTTCTTGTTGCACAAAACTGTTAAGACTTTGCCTTAAAGAGATAGTTTTGTGTTTGGGGAAGAATTTCAGAAGGAAAGAATTGCTTAATTCTTCCCATGTAGTAATGGAATGAGGTTGTAAGACATACAACCAAGATTTTGCTTTCTCTTTTAGTGAGAAAGGGAACAACCTAAGTCTCAAAATTTCATCAGGCATATTGGGAAAATTCACAATCCCATAAATTTCTTCAAAATCCTTTAAATGGTAGTAAGGGTTCTCATTTTTAACCCCAAGAAAGATTGGGAGCATTAAATAATGCTCGACTTTAACTCGAAAAGAGTTGTGCAGTGGGGTTACTGTATGCATGATGGTTAACACATTCTAACGGGATGCATATAATCCCTGAGTGTCATAGGTTGATTTTTACCCCTTGCTTTGTTCAGATTTTCACCCATAATGTCACTCAAAGGGAGATTCGTTAGAAGATTATTTAAATGTGTTTCATTGCTAATAAAACGACTTCTATTATCACGATACCTATCGGGCATAAACTAAAGCCCAATGACCAAGGATACTCTCAAAATGTTTTTTTTTTTCCTTTTCAGAACCAATGAATCACTACGAAGATCCTATAGGAAAACAAGCACAATCAAGTTGTCTTCACCAAGCAACCTAAACAAAATCTAGCAACAGGTTGATTAGACTTAGATTTAGTGAATGAGTTAGTCAGATTCACCTAAAGTCTAGGCAGCTCCTACTTTATAATAAAGCTTGAACTATGATTGTTATGAGAGTTACTCCGTCACAGTACAACGGTTAAGCAATTCTTTAGGAGAGAGCTAGCTATGAAAGATGTAAATAACCGTCCCAACTTTGGCAATGGTTCCACTTCTCGAGACGACCTTTGAAAAGAATTGTATGCTCGACACATTCTCTTTAAGAATGCCCAAATAAAAATCGAGTTCAAGAATTGTTTGTAAAGATCCTATGAGCTCGATACCTTAGAGGCAAATGCCTAAACCAAAATTTAATTTAGGAGAGGCTTAGGATCGTGTATGTTGTTTCCTAATTTAGGTGAGGCTTAGGAGTAAGTTTGGTTGCAGCAGAGGGAAAATAACTTTCAGTGAGATTTTTAGTATACAAATCATGGATTTTTATTTTCATCTAACTTTGAATATCAACATTCGTTTGAACATGAGTAGCTAATCTTCTCATCTAGAGTTAGGATGAACACTTAGTTTTGTGTGAATGAATGACATTTTTCTTTCTCGCAATGAATATCTTTGACGTGCTTTGATAGTATAACTTTAATTTCTTCGCACTTGTTTCATAGTATCTTCTTCATTAATTATGCTTACATCTTTGATGTTACATGTTTATACTTAAGGTCTTTAATGTCTCATGCTTAGAGTCTAATAAGTAATAGTTGGAGCATCTCTTGAATATTTGTTTTGAAATTAAAACATTAATGCTTTGTTTTGTTTTAACAAGTAAAGATTTTCCGAGATTGGTACGATCGGTTGCGAATTCTCGAGTTATATGGATAGGTCAGTTTTTCATACATATTAAGGTGGATTCTGAAACTCTAGATTTATCCTCCATCGATCCTTTTACCATTATTGTCTATCTCCGTCGATTGTTTAAGTAATTTCGTTTTTTTATTTGTTTCTCATCACAAAACCACTTTTGAAGCAAAATCGTGATAGTTATAAGGTTTTAGAAAAAGTTTGACCAAGTCCCTGAGGATTGACTGGGTCTTAGCGAGATTATTACTTGACGCTTGTATACTTGAGGGTGGAAATTTTTTAGGTGTACCCTTTTAGGCCAATCAACCACTTCAGACCTTTCTCTCACGTAAGATTTCTTTAGATTTTCCGGGTATTTTTTAATGACATGAATTGTAAATTTTAAAATTCATAAAGTTTTTCTGTCTTTTTTTGTCCATCTCTGACGTCGTAGACCTGCCGCGAATATTTTTGCTTCCGAAAATAGGGCTCTAATTTCGTGGCCCATTTTGGGAGTTGGCCCAATCCCCCACCTAAAAAAAAAAAAGGAGTTAACAGTCCAAAAAATGGAGGGTAAATTCAGTCCAAATCCAGGGAAGACAAAAAATTCGGAACAGGTTCAAATGTTAGAGAAAGTACAACTTTTCCTTTTTTTTTTCTTCTTCCCCTCTTGCTCTTGGACAGGACACTTCTAGCTTTTCTGACAATCTGACACGGTGACAACAAGAACATTAACTTCCGTCCATTATTTTTTTTCTCTCTCAAATTTTGATTTGTGGCGCCATTTTTTCTGAAATTTTGGGATCCCGCCTATTATTTTGTTGTAACTCCTTATTCCTTCTTATTTATATATCCAAAGGTCCTAACCATCTAAAAGTTTTATGTTCTTCTTTTTCAGGTGAATGATTTCCTTTAATGTACTTTTTTTCAGGATCGATATTTTGGGTCTATTTCTCTCTATAAAAGAAGATCAAGGACCGACTTTATATGGTTCAAAAGATCAAGGATCGTTGATGATTTATGATCGTTTTCGTATGGTTAGGTTCTTAATAAGATATTTCTTATTAAGAATACCAAGGATCCTTGAAATTGTGAATGAAATCTTTGATCCGTTTAGTAGAGTTGTGTGAATGAAATCTACAATTTTTTAGTCCCCTGTAATTGTGAACGAAATCAAATCTATTTCAAATCTATTTTTTAGATCCCTGTAATTGTGAATGAAATCAAATCTATTTCACTATGTTTTATGAAATTTGGAAATGATTTTTTTTCTTGAAATATAAGGTATAGTGCTAGACATTTGATTATGTATAATGTATAACCGAATTTCCTATATTTTTTATTCGAAAAGTGTCCAATACATAACAAAATGACATATGAACTTTAAGTGAAATCGTTTACATTTTTTAAAGAATGTATAGAAAATTTTATTATATACAGTAAATAACAAAATGTTATATAAATTTTCATTGAAATAGTTTACCTTTTGGAAGGAATGTATAGGAAATTTTATTATGTACTGTATTTCCTATACTTTCTTTTCAAAAAGTGTTTACTACATAACAAAATGCCTAATACATAAAAAATGTCCAGTACACAACAAATGTCATATGAAGTTTCAGTGAAATAGTTTACATTTTGGAAGAACGTATATGAAATTGTATTGTGTACATCAAATAACAAAATGTCTTGCAAATTTTCATTGACAATAATTTACGTTTTGGAAGGAAAATCCTATAATTGTCCATCATATAGGAGGGAGAGAATTTTTTAGAGAAGGAAATTAGTTCAGATTGAAGAGAAAAAAATATGTCTAAAAAGAAAATATATATAGAGAGAGAAAAAAAAGTAGTTAAGATTGAAAAGAGAAGTTTGTGTAGAAGAAAATAAAAAATAATAATAAAATAAATCTGCAAAAATGAAACAAAAGTCAGGAAATGAAATTAGAGAGAGAAAGTAAAAGAGTAGAGAGAGAATGTTTTAAATGGCAAGTCAGTAAAGTTTGTAATGACAATTCTGTGAATTGGTGTCAAGTACAAGATTTTGACGAGAAGGGTGTGAGATTTTTTAAATGACATTCTTCCTAAATTTCAAAATTCTTTTCCGTCTTTTTTTGTTCCATCTCTCTTTTTTTTTTTTTTGTTAAGAGTTTTTTGTTCCATCTCTCACTACGTGGACTGTGGACATGCCGCTAATATTTTGCCTTCTCCCGCTGGACTCTGAGTTCGCTACCCATTCTAGGGTTGGCCCAATCCAAAAAAAAGAAACCCATAGAGACATAAACGGCTTCAGAAGAGCGTTTATACCAACCTCCGCCAGGTCGGAAGCCTAGTTCTTCCCTTTCCAAAACAAAGAAGTTAACGGAGGAAACATGATTGTTCCGATATCTGGAGCAAATCCGTCGTTCTTCACTGGAAGTAGCGAAAGTAAGTAAGCTTAATTGTATTATTTTCCCTAAATTATTTCTCTAGATTGGTTGTGGTTTTTTCTGTTTTTACTGAGTTTTCTAGGGTTTTTTTTTGCGTATCTTCTTTATATTCATTATTATCATGATTGAACCTTCGTATAGATTTGAACTAAAAAAAAACCCTAATTCTGTTTCTCTTTGTGCAGATAATATGGTGGGATCTTCACCCTTATTGCCTCTTGCTACGGACGGAATTCCTCTTCCACCATCTCAAGGTATTATTCATCCTCCTCCTCATATTCGATCAATTATCGATAAGACTGCTGAATTTGTTGCTAAAAACGGGTCTGAATTTGAGAATAGGATTGTTTCCAATAATGTTGGAAATTCCAAGTTCAATTTCTTGAATGGATCTTCTGATACTTACAATGCATATTATCAGCATGTTTTGTCTGAATTTAGAACCCGATTTCAGCATTCTCAGTCGGATGATGAGGCGGATATGTTTTCTATAAATGAGGTGACAGAACAAATGAGAATTTTCCACATTGATCATAAGTACAAGATACAAAAAAAGAGAATGACGGCACGCCATTCCCCTTACCATCAACGATTTCTTAAGAGAACGAGTGGACCATTCGATCGCCTTGAACAAGTTCGTCAAAGAGTCATCGACAAATTCAACCATCTTCCACAAGTTCAGCAGAGATTGAATGAAAAATAAATCGCCTTCGAGAAGCTCATGAGAGACCTGAGACAAGAAGAAATATGGATGCTGGTGTAGCTGGGCCACCGTAATGGAACTAGCTATTTCTATATTTGTACGTAGCAATCAAGATAATATATAGTTTGATAAGTATTTCTATTTCTTTGCGATACTTTATAATTAACTTAAGTATCTTTAGTTTCTTGCAAACCTAGTTAGACTAGAAGTAGGAAAGTTGGAATTTCTATTTTCTGAAACTCCCTAAGACCATCCGGCCACTTACAGAGAGGTTCTCTCTCTTTGTATTTCACCAATTGATAAATATATACAAAAACTACTCTTGATTGCAGTTTTTTCTTTTATACCTTTTGTCCAATTTTTTTTGTTTTACTTGTGTTATTTTCATCTACTTTTAGTCTATTTAGTGTTTGATCTGCTGCGATTACATCAAATGCGTAGCCGAATCATGGGCATGCTTGTGGTTGACATACATAACATGAATCGTGAGGGATCTCTAACATCATAAGAGGAAGTTAGCACCATTTGAACTCAGTAGGAAATTAGCATCGTCAATGCATATGAACTCTGCACAATAATCTTATTTGGTGAAACGACCACCCCCACATCCTCAATCAGTTCCTATTCCTAGTATACCTTTACCACCGCCAGAAAGATTTGTTATTATCACTGTCCAATGCATATGCCAATGATGCCACCAGCAACCATGCCTCGAGAATGCCTCCACCACCGCTGTCATCAGTGGAAGCTGCTCCCTTACTTCCACAGGAACCAGAGCACAAGAGGCAAATGGATGACGATTCTCTGCTTATTCAAGAGCAGTTTTTGGCTCCACAACCGGTTTTGATGTTTTGACATTTTATTATCTTTTCAAGCTTTTAGCAGTTATCTTCTGTTTCTTCCTTCACTTCTACTCTTTCAGTGTGCAAGTTTTTGTTGACTTGGTGCTTTCATTTTTTGGTTCCAGCAGGGACCTATTTGTATTACTGTGTCTTTTCCCAATGTGGATGAAGGAACCTGAAAGGGCAACTTTTTACGGATTCACAGTGCGGTGTTTGTCCAAGACAGTTGGTAGTCGGAAGGAAAAAATTTCAGGACAAGTCCAGCTTCTTGCAAATAATTAGAAGTTGAGCGGATGGTCTGGTTTTCTTAGTGACAATTCCTCAATTACGTATTACAACGTTTGGACCTGGAGAAACACATACCCTTGCATTAAGGGACGTTGAGGCAATGTTTTTTTAAAAAAAGGTTTTCCTACCTCACGGTAGTTTGCTCTGAAAAAGCGAAGCGCATCCTTGAGGCGTATGCCTCGATGCGCGAAAAGCGTGCACTTAATTTTATAGGAAAATAAATTATACTACATTTATGTGTAAAGATAAGATAGACTTTTTTCTTTGTTACAATAATATATAGATTTAACTATTTAAGAAACAACAGATTTAAATGTTGATGCATCTGTTGCATAAACTTTAACCATGTTAGTTTTTTTTTTCCGTGGATGCGTATGCCTCGAGGCAGAAACAAACAGTCTCGCCTAGAGGCAGGCCTCGAAGCGTACGCATGTTTCGAATTTTAAAACCAACCTTTAAAAAGGCGCTTTTATCTCTCTCTCTCTCTCTCTCTCTCTCTCTCTCTCTCTCTCTCTCTATCGTTCTCTCACGCAAACACAATTCCGTCGAAACACAAAAACCTCGAGCCTTGAGGGTTTCGTGGTCGACCACTCACAACAACATTTCTTGGCTAGGTCACCACGAAAAGTTTTGTGCTTGGCCAGCCACGAAGGCCTCGAGGAGGAATTCTCCTTCTCGAGATCCCCTTCGTCTTAGACAAAGGGGTTGCTGCGAAGGGGGCACTTCCCTTCGCCGAAACCGTGTGAGAGAGGGAGAAATTGCGAGATAGAGAGATCTCGAGTAATAGAGAGAAAGCGACCTAGATAAAAACAATGAGAGAGAGAAGAGGAGACCGAGAGAGAGGGCAATAATGAGTGAGAGAGAAGAGGGAAGACGTGGCAATGGTGGTTGGAATGGTGGTGGTGGTGAAGGTGGTAGAAAAGATGAAGATTAGAGGGCAACGTTTATAAGTTAATTTTTGGGCTAAAAATTAATATGCTCCCGAAAATGTACAGAAAACACGAATTCTCTAAAGAATTTATTTTCCGAAAATTATCCTTTACATCCAAAAACCTTAAACATATTACGCAGAGAATGAGCCAGAGGGGTGCTTTTTAAATTTAGCAGTTAGTCCCTATATAACTTTTAGCGTATCGTTGTGAATTATTTATAAGAAAATTTTATATACACTTCCAACTTCTAAGTGCCACACTTGCATCTTAAATACAACTATATTATTTCGCGCACTTTTTTTCCAAGTAAATCATATAATGTAAATCCTATAAGTTTTTTACTCTTTTTTTGAAAATTGACCACGATTTACAATAGTCTTTGCAAACATAGATACATCAAAGATGTGATAAGCACGATAACCGCCTAATTCAAACCAATACACCTAAAGCCTAACAATATAATTTATACCTTAACAATCCAAGTTCAATAAACCACGAAATCTACCTCTTCTGAAAATCGAACCTGTGACCCAGGATTTTAGAATTGATGTCAACATTATTCACTACTTAGCCTACTAAATGTTGACTATTAAGCTTTTCATTTCTGTTACATTATTATTTGTTTTATTATTCTCAAGGTACCCACGACAAGGGATGCACCCATAGGGGCCATACACCATGTAGTAGTATGATGTTACCGCGATTATGAAAATCTGAAAAGTCCATGGTCTTTCGAAGTTTTCTCTCCAAATTTTCATGTAAGGAACGGTCTTTAAATTATTTAATTTTGGCCTTGATCTTGAAATATCGTGACACTGCAGGATAAGGTGTTTTTTTTTTGTTGAGAAGCAGGTGTGTGGCAACCAATATATGGACCAATGAAATTTTTTTGTGGACAAATAAGTTGGATGAAAAATAATTACTTATGTAAGGACAACTGAAACCCTAAACCTTCTTCTTCCTCACTTAAAAATGTTGTCAATCCTCACAAATTCTAGACAGGAACACTCACAAACACCAATTCACTCTCTTACGTTGTTGCAAAAAGCAAATGTATATTTTAATTATCACTGTTTTAACAAAAAAATCACCATCAATTATATAAATACACAAATCAAGTGTCTGATTTTTGAGTAATTGACGTCTTATATGATATCCGATTCGAGTAGCAATAATTTTCTTACGAAGAAAGAGTATAACTTCAAATGAACCAAGGCCAAATAGAGGTTGGATAAATTATAAAGATGGAAAATGAATATGTGAAGAAGTTAGGTCATTAGATGAATACATTTAAAAAAAACCTAGCTTTCGAATTCAATTTTGGTCCATTTGATAGGGTTTTAATGTCTGCCCTCCAAAAATTTGTGGATAGTTGATTGAGATTTGGCGAAGAAGAAGGGAGTTCAAGAATTAGGTTATTCACTTAATTTTCTTTTCTCATTATTGGGGACTAGGTGCATCAGTCGGTATCTGTTTACCCGAACTAAACCGAACCGAGGGTATTCTGTAACCGACTTAACTAACTACATCCCAAAGTGGTACCGCCTAGGAGAGGGCTTATAAATACCTAGGTCAAGTTCAGAGCACAGAACCCAAGTCTTTTCCATTCCAAGAGGAAACATGAATTTTCCGATATCTAGGTCAAATCCGTCGTTCTCCATTGAAACTTCCGAAGGTAAATGTGCTTCATTGAACTATTATTTGTCCTAAACTATACCTCTAGATTGGTTGAGGTTGTTTCTGTTCTTACTGAGTTTTTCTAGGCTTTTTGTGCTTATCTTTATATTCATTATTATCATAATTAAACTACAAAAAAACCCTAATTCTGTTTCTCTTTGTGCAGATAATATGGTGGAATCTTCACCAGCATTGCCTCTTCCCGCGAATGGAAATCGTTTTCCACAATCTGAAGGTATTATTAATGCTCCTCCTGATATTAGAATAATTGTCGATAAGACAGCTGAAGCTGTTGCTATACAAGGGCCTGAATTTGAGAAAAAGCTTATTTCCTATAGAAGTCCCGAGTTCAATTTCTTGAATGGATCGTCTGATCCTTACTATGCATATTATCAACATGTTTTGTCCGAATTCAAAACCGTAGTTCAGCATTGTCAATCCGATGATATGAATCGTATGATAGCTTCCCTTAGTATTGATGAAAACGCTTATAAGCCTAAACCTCAAGAGCCAGAGCAGCCCAAGCCTAAACCTCAAGAACCAGAGCAACCCACAAGAATTGTTAAGAGAATGACGGCACGCAACATTCCCCATCTTCGACGAGTTCTTCAGATAAATCATAAAATTCATGAGAGAGTCATTGAGAAATTCATCAACGTTCAACGAGTTCGGCAGAGATATGAAAAATGCAATCGTTTTCAAGAAGTTCGTGAGAGACTTGCGAGAAGAAGAAATATGGATGCTGGTTTAGCTGGCCCACTCTAATCGGACTAATAACTATTTCTATATTAGTACGTAGCAACCAAGATACATAAGTATTTCTATTTCTATCTCTTTACGTTCTTTCAAACCTAGTTAGACTAGAAGTAGGAAAGTTGCAATTTTTTTTTTGAAGCTCTCTTAGGACATCTGGGCACTACAGATAGAGGTTTCCTTCTCTTTGTAATTAACCAATTGATAAATCTACACAAAGACTTCTCTTGATTGCATTTTTCTCTTTTATCCCTTTTTTCCAAGTCTAATTTAGTGTTCTGATCTGTTGGGACTACATCGGATGTGTAGCCGAATCATGGGTATCATTGTAGTTGACACAAATAACATGAATCGCGAGGAATCTCGGACGTCACAAGAGGAAATTAGCACCATTAGAATGCAGTAGGAAAGTAGCACTGTTAATGCATATGAACTTTGCACAATAATCTCATTTGGTGAACCGACCATCCCCACATCTTCATTCGGTTACTATTCCTAGTATACGTTCACCAGCACTAGAAAGATTTGCTATTATTACCGTCCAATGCATACGCAAATGATGCTACCAGCACCCATGCCTCAAGGAATGCCTCCACTACCATTGTCACCAAAGGAACTGCTCCCCGCTTCCAGATGAACCAGAGACAAATGGATGACGATACTTAGCATATTCAAGAGCAGTTCTTGGCTTCACATCTGGTGGTCATGTTTTCACATTTTATTATCTTTTCAAGCTTTCAGCAGTTATCTTTTGTTACTTTCAGTGTGCGAGTTTTGTTTACTTGGTGCTTTCCTTTTTGGTTTCTGCAAGGACCTGTTCGTATTACTGTGTCGTTTTCCAATGTGGATGAAGAAACTTGAAAGGGCAACTTTTTACGGATTCACAATAAGGTCTATGTTTGATACGGTTGGCAGTCTGAGGAGAAAGATTTCATGAGAAGTCCTGCAAATAATAAGAAGCTGAGTGGGTGGTGTGGTTTTATTTAAGGATAATCCTTCACTTACCTATTAGAAAGTTGGATTTGGAGAAACTCGTACCCATTACATTAATGGACTTGGAGAAACTCGTACCCTTCGCTTTTCCTGCCTTAAAGGCAGTTTGCTCTGAAAAAGCGAAGTGCCATCTTGAGGCGTATGCCTCAAGGCACGAAAAGCGTGCACTTGATCTTTTAGAAAAATAAACTATATAATACATTCATGTGTAGAGATAAGATAACATAGACCTTTTCACTGTGTTATAGTAATATAAAGTTTTACTTGCCTTGAGGCGCACCTCGAGGCGTACCTCGAGGCGTACGCATCTACAAAAATTATGTCTTGGTATGGTTTTCTTTGACAACGACAGGAGTGCTTCGAGACGATAAAGAGGCGTAGCTTTAATCTCATATATTTGTATATAGTTATAGTATTTTATTTTTTAATAGTATACTTGATTGAATTTGTTTGTAATATTATAAAAACTTAATTTTTTTTTTAGTAGTAAAGTTAAAGAATATGATTGGTTTTTGTCACTTCGACAATTTTTGAATAGCTCTTAAAGAAAGATACTACTAAATTGAGGTGTAAATTCTAATGGAGTAAACCAGTATTTTGCCTCAAGATGGTGGATCGCTCATGTCGGAAGAGACTGGAGAGGCCAAAGTAGGAAGGTCAAGAGATGGTGTATCAGAAAAAACGACAGGTGCACCTTCCTTTTATTTGCCACACGATCCCCGACCGATGATCTATAGGCCAGTGCATAAACTAGTTGGTATTAAAACTATCCCAATTTGGTAGATCCTAATCTGGTACAAAAACTATTCATTGCTTTGTTCTTTCGAAAGGGGATGAAAAATCTTCGGTGAAAGTGTCGACACCTGAACCAAATGAAGGGAGAGATACAGCCACTGGGGATTTCGGGGACTCATCTTAAACTGGGAGCGATGGCTTAACCAGAGTGAAATAGACCAGAGACTCATCTACAATGTTGAGAGTGATGTAACAGGGTGAGGGCTCTCGAAGATTGACTTAAAAAGGAAGATATCTTCGAAAATAACGTTATGAGGATCACAGAGAATCAGGGATATTTTTTTCTAGATAGTAGATGGTTTATCCCTTCTTTCCCTAAGGGTAACCAACAAAGATATTAGGTTTGCCACATATCAAATTTAGTCGTACTGTTGGCATTGTGAGCAGAATAGAGGCATCCGAAAACACGAAGATGTAAGTAGTCCACTGGAGTCGTGTATAAAATCTCATGAATAGACTTATTAGCTAAAATAGAAGTCAACATCTTATTTATAAGGTAAGTTGTTGTCTTCAGACATTTACGCCAACCGCTGAGGGAAGTGTGTGCTTGAAAGCACGAAGCACGAGTGACGTCAAGTAAGCGTCGATATTTACGTTTAACAACTCCGATTGGTTGAGGGGTAAAGGCTCAATTACATCGTGAAGGAATACCATTTGAGTGGAACCAGGATTTAAGGCCTTGGTGAGAAACTTAGTTCCGTCGGAGTAATAAGTTTGAAGGCGTAGGTAGAGATAGACTTGATAGATGTATGATATTATTTAATCGTAAAAATAAAGAAAAACCAAGATATTAATTAGTCTCGGATTTGAAAGTTACTAGAAAGGTCCATGTGTATCGAGAGTAGTCATCGACAGGAGTGAGGAAATATGTTTTTTGTATGAGGAAACCAGGATTGTAAGGCCTTGGTGAGAAACTCAGCCCCATTATCATATGTTTTTTGTATGAGGAAACCAGGATTGTAAGGCCTTGGTGAGAAACTCAGCCCCATTATCGGAGTAAAAAGTTTGAGCATGAAAGGCGTAGGTAGATGTAGATTTGATATTTTTTTATTTTTCGGGTAGATAGATGTGTGATATTGTTTAATCGTAAAATAAACAAAAAAAATCAAGATATTTACTAAACTCAAAATTTATTGTCATTAAAAAGGTCCACGTGTATCGAGAGTAGTCATCGACAGGAGTGAGGAAATATTTTGTGTGTGAGAGAAGAAACAGGAAAAGGCCCCAATGTGTTAGCATGAATTCACTTAAACATAAAAGTACTATTATTAAAACTAATTTACATTTTCTACCCATAAGACAAACAAAACAGTCATTGGAATGATTACAAGAAATAAAGTCAAAATGCTTAGACAAAAATCGTAAGCGACCAAAACTAGGATTTTTTTTAAGGCGAAAGTGTTTGACATTGTGCGGGTTATTCAAAGAGAATGCTGAGAAAGTCTAACGTATAATGTAGACTCTATCGACTTTATCAGTCTGTTCGTTGAGAGAATTTGAAAAAGTCAATGATTATCAGAACTGTTTTTTTTTTTTTGTCAGCGTCCATCGAACTCTTGACCTCTAAGGTGGAAGAAGGCATCTCTTACCAATGCAGTCAAGGGTTGTTGTCTAATTATCAGAATTGTTGAAAGTGAAATTTAAATCTTTACTCGATTGACTAACAAAAATCAAGTTAAAATGAAAACTTAAAATATGATAGACATTGTCAATAAAAAGGATGTAAGAGAAAATGACCCTGCAAATGTGTTTAACTAAGTAAGTGCTGCCGTCAGGAATTTGTACAAAACAAGATAAATGGTTTGTGTCGTAAGAGACCTAAGGAAAAAATAAACGTGGTTAGAGACACCACTATCAATTCCAATAATGAAATGGGTCAGAAGAATTTTACCTATTAGTAAAGTGGTAGTCGTGGAGTTTTTGCCGAAAGCCCCTTGGGTAAGAGCCATGTCATAATCCGCAAGAAAAAGAGTCGAAGTACTAGAGGTGTTTGTCTCGGAGGGACCGGAATAACTGGAAGCAACGTCAATATGGTGTCTTGGTTTCTTGCATTGGTCACAAGCAATATTCCTATTGTATTTGTCAGTTGAATGACCATGCATATTACAAAAATTACTATATAGACGAGGTCGCTTTCTCTATTTGTGCCACGAGGAATGCTGAGCAACAGAAGTCAGAACTTTCGCGAAAAGGGACAAATAATCAAATGGAGACCCGACAGTAATGTTTACTGCATTTCTTCGTGTTTTATTAAATTATAAATTTTATTAAGAGGCGAGAGGGGTTCCATGAGTAGGATGTTGCTTCGTGTGATCGAAAATTGATGATGAAGACCTTGAAGAAACTACATCACACCAATGGCATGGTTATAGTCAAGGGTGTTCTTACAAACACCATAAGAACGGGGTTGAGGAGGTCATAATGGTGTTCAGTTCCTCCCAAAGAGTTTTCAGTTGTGAAAAATAAGTAGAAACAGTTGAATTCTCGTGGCGGAGTTTGGAAATAGATTTGCGCAACTCAAACATGTGGGGAAATTGGATTCGTTATATCTCTCTTTCAGATTCTCACGGATCAATAAGGTTGAAGGAGAATGTCGAACACTTGTACAATCTTTCAGACAAATGGAATGAAGTAGCCAGTTAGAGACCATCACGTCATAAAGAGTCTAAGAATGAAGTGTGGCCGTGTCTGTTATAGAGGAAGGGAGCCATCAATAAACCCTTGTTTTTTTTTTGGCAATGAAAGTCATCTTTATGCTACGTGTGAAAATATAAATACCTTGATGATTGTCACTCTCGGATGAAGCCGATAGAGAGACTTGATTGATGTCTCAGTTATAACCGAGTAGACACTCGAAGGTGACGAGTGGGAAGAAGATGATGATGATCACACTCGGTGAAGCCGAGTGGGAGAAGAAGAAGATGAAGTCTCGGTTTGATCCGAGAGAGAGAGAGACAAGTTCTTAGTGGTAGGGATGAATACTTTGGTAAAATACCTTTTATTATTCACAATAACTTGATTTTACAATGTGTATGGCTATGTATATATAGGATACAAAGAAGAGATTGAAAACAACTAAAACTCTATGATAGTTATCTAAATATAATCCTAACTACTAAGGAACGGGTTAAGGTGCACCATATTGGTTCTGTCTATTTTTCCAATAGATTTTATTTACAAGATGTGCTTCATATTCCATCTTTTCAATTTAATCTCATATCTATATCTCAAGTTTCTAAATCCCTTGGTTGTACCGTCTTGTTTGATAATGACTTATGTCTTTTTCAGGACCGAACAACGAGGACAAAGATTGGGCATAGTAGTCTTCATGACGACCTTTATTTTCTTCCCACGGAGCATCCCATCCTTTCGGTTTCAAATTTAGTTCGAGATAGTTCTAGTCATGAGTCTTTTGTTTTATGGCATAAGCGTTTAGGCCATCCTTCTTTTTCCCGTTTTCAATACTTTAATTCTAAGCTTCCATATATGAATTTTAGTTTTTTTATCAAATAAAGTACCGTGCGAAGTATGCCCACTTTCAAAACAATGTCGATTACCTTTTCCTACTAGTACTACTTCTTCCTCTCATATATTTGAATTAGTACATGTAAATTTATGGGGTCCCTTTCCGGTTCCCTCCACCTTCGGGTGTCGTTATTTCTTAACCCTTGTCGCCGATTTTTCTTGTTGTACTTGGATATTTCTCATGAGTTCAAAATCGGACTCAAATACGTTAATTAAAAAAAAATTAATTACGTTCATACGCAATTCGATTGCAAAATAAAAACAATTCGATCCGACAATGGATCCGAATTCATGAATAATTCACTACAAAGTTGGCTTCTTGAAAAAGGGATTACCCACCAACGTAGTTGTACCTACACACCCCAACAAAACGGGGTTGTCGAACGCAAACATCGCCACATTCTTGAGGTGGCTCGTTCTTTGCGTCTTCAAGCTCACCCCCTATCCTTTTGGGGAGAATGCGTTTTAACCGCCGTCTATCTCATAAACAAATTACCAACACCTATCCTTCTTGGAAAATCACCACATGAAGTCCTCATGGGTACTCCTCCGAACCTTTCCCACTTACGTGTGTTCGGATGCCTTTGTTTTGCTCGTATTCCTTTAGTCAAAACAAAGATGGATGCTCGCTCTTCCGCCGGCATCTTCCTTGGCTATCCAAGTGGACAAAAAGGATATCGTATTTACGATATCTCCACAAAAAGAATATTCGTCTCTAGAGATGTCACATTCAGTGAAAATCAATTCCCTATGTCCGACTCCTCACCTTCGGCGACAAACTCTTCTCCTCGTCCGACACCATTCCTCTCAATCGACGATGACGACATTGCCTTTCCGGCGACAAATAATTTCCCGTCTAACAGCAGCAATACCGAGGTGCCTGCTGTTCCCGCCGTTCCGGTCAGTGATACCGATACAGGGGTGCCTTCAGACACCCCTGCTGAATCGGTTCCTGCCCGACATGCCGATACAGAGGTGCCTTCAGACACCTCTGTTGGATCAGTCTCTGATCCATTGACCGATACAGGGGTGCCTTCAGACACCCCTGTTGACGCTCCTGTCAGCTCCAATTCCGGGGCTTCTTCGGCTGCTGCCGACACGACCGTCCTTGACGGTTCTTCTCAATCCGTTTGGTCGACAGCCGATGGGGCTTCGGATTCCGGCCGTCCTTCCCGGTCACGACGCCCACCGTCCTATCCTAACGATTACGTGTGTTCTAACACGAATATGGTCAAGTATCCACTTGAAAACTACTTTTCTATAAACTCGTTTTCTACATCTCATCAACAATTTTTATCATCGGTACCATCTACTACCGAACCTAGCTCTTTCACTCAAGCAATGAAATCTTCACATTGGAGAGACGCTATGGCCAAAGAAATCTCCGCCTTGGAAGACAATCAAACCTGGACTATCACCAGCCTACCACCCGACAAAAGACCTATTGGTTGCAAATGGGTGTACAAAGTCAAGTTCAAATCTGACGGTTCAATCGAACGTTACAAAGCCCGTTTAGTGGCCAAGGGCTACACCCAAATCGAGGGAATAGATTACAGTGACACTTTTGCACCAGTTGCAAAACTGGTAACTGTTCGTGTTCTCCTCTCTCTTGCCGCCATTAAAGGCTGGACGCTCCACCAATTGGACGTTAACAACGCATTCCTTCAAGGTGATCTGAATGAAGAAGTTTACATGAAACTTCCCCCCGGTTTTTCATCTCAGGGGGGGTCTAAAGTCTGTCGGCTTCATAAATCTCTGTACGGCCTTAAGCAAGCCTCCCGTCAATGGTTCTCAAAATTTTCCTCCGTTCTCATCGAACGGGGCTTTTCGCAATCTAGAAGCGACTACTCTCTTTTTACTTTTCGTTCTCACTCCACTCAAATTTACGTTCTCGTCTATGTAGGCGACATAATTATTACAGGAAATAATGATAATGTTATTTCCCAGTTAAAATTATTCCTAAATACTGCTTTCTCACTTAAAGATCTGGGCCGTTTACAATACTTACTTGGTATCGAAGTATCTCGCTCATCACAAGGCATATTCCTATGTCAACGGAAATATGCCCTTGATATTTTGAAAGATTCTGGACTCACCGCTGCACGTCCTTCTGAGTTTCCCATGGAACAGAAACTCCGTCTCAGTCCCACCGACGGCACACCTTTGCCAGACTCGTCGGTTTACCGCCGTCTAATCGGCCGATTACTTTACCTAACGGTTACACGGCCAGATATCACCTATGCCGTAAATAACCTCAGTCAATTCATGCAAACACCTAGCCAAGTACACTTAGACGCCGCTCACCGCGTACTACGTTACTTGAAAGGTACCCTTGATAAAGGAGTTTTCTTATCCGCAGACAGCTCACTCCATATTACAGGATACTGTGATTCAGATTGGGCTGGCTGCCCTTCAACCCGTAGATCAACTACTGGATACTTCACAATGATAGGGTCCAACCCTCTCTCTTGGAAATCAAAGAAGCAACCCACAGTTGCCAAATCTTCAGCTGAAGCAGAATATCGAGCTTTAGCCATTCTCACATGCGAACTACAATGGCTCAAGTATTTACTACTTGATTTTGGAATCGACCCTCCGACCCGATGACAGTTTACTGGGACAAAACACATCGAGATAGATTGTCACATCGTTCGTGAAAAGATCAAAGACAACGTCATTGCCACACGCTTCACCAGTACAGAAAATCAGTTAGCGGATATCTTCACAAAACCACTTGGGGCAGAACCGTTCAAGAACATAATTGGCAAGTTAGGCGTTACTTCCATTCCCGCTCTAACTTGAGGGGGAGTGTTGGAAGGTCCACTCCACTCGGCCAAACCGAGTGGACTTGGTCCCATAGGAATCCTATTACAACTAGGATTCCTTAGTAGTTAGGATTATATTTAGATAACTATCATAGAGTTTTAGTTGTTTTCAATCTCTTCTTTGTATCCTATATATACATAGCCATACACATTGTAAAATCAAGTTATTGTGAATAATAAAAGGTATTTTACCAAAGTATTCATCCCTACCACTAATAACTTGTCTCTCTCTCTCTCTCTCTCGGATCAAACCGAGACTTCATCTTCTTCTTCTTCTCCCACTCGGCTTCACCGAGTGTGATCATCATCATCTTCTTCCCACTCGTCACCTTCCAGTGTCTACTCGGTTATAACCGAGACATCAATCAAGTCTCTCTCTCGGCTTCATCCGAGAGTGACAATCATCAAGGTATTTATATTTTCTCATGGTATAAGAGCCAATTTTTTTTAAACCATGACTACTCCCGAAACTTCGGAAACTACTCAAGTTCATTATACTTCTAATGGTGGCCCGTTTGATGTTCATCATTCGGATTCTCCCACCACCATTGTCATTACACCACTTCTAACCGGTGATAACTACTCCTCATGGTCACGAGGAATGACAAAAGCCTTACGAGCTAAAGGCAAACTAGGATTCGTTGATGGAAGTATCGAACCACCCACCGATCCTAATGAATTAGTTCAATGGGGACGATGTAACGATCTCGTTTCTAGTTGGCTAATCAATTCGGTTAATCCACCTCTTCGATCATCCATCTAATATGATGAAACCGCCTTCGAGATTTGGAAAAAAAAATTTACAATGTGGAGAATAAAAAACCGATGTCGGATTGTCAGAAACCATAGTGTCGGTAACCGGAGCTAATTCAACGGACATAATGAATGATATCTGAAAAACAAGCAAAAAAATGATCACGTCGTTAGAGTTCTAGAAATATGTCAAATACAAAAACTTTTTGGAGAAAGAAAGTAAAAGCACAACGTTTTTGTACAAAACAGAAACCGTGGAAATGATGAAGAGAAAATGTATATTCCCAACATCAGACAAAGTTTTGCAAAGAAGGCAGATAAAAAATGTCACCAATGTGTTGTGAAATTCAGGCGTAAAAGCAACTAGAAAAAAAGCTCTGACAAAAAAGATGGTCTCATCGATAGATGGATAAGGTGCAGGTCAGAAAGGTCTAAATAAATTTCGAAAGGGTGTGGAGGGGTAACTCAGATGTTGGCTTAGTAAACTATAGAGAAAAAATTGGATTGAACTGAATCTCAGACTATGGTGTAGTTGGTATGTGAATCAATGAGAAAGCAGACCAAAAAAAGAAAATAATGGTCGTGAATGGCTATTAAAGCCAAAAGGGAGTTTTGATTGGTCAATGGTGGTCTCGGGTCGAGCGAGCAGTGGAGTGGAAGGGGCGGCGGGCGGCGTGGATGAGAAGGAAATCCTAAGGGTTCGGGAAAAAACAGATTTGAAGCTCTGTAGGAGTTTCAAAAAAAGATCCTGGGTTGGTAAATAGGTCGAAATAGTGGGCGGGTCAATCCCGATGTAGTGGAACCGATTCACATTTAGTGGCCCAAAGAGATCTAAACCTGGCCTTGTTGGTTTGAGTAGATCCAGGTCTATCTTAGTAGGCTAACATAAATCAGAGTTTGACTTTATATGTCTGATTAGATTCTGAATTGAAGTAAAAAATTCTAAAATCCGTGTTAGAGAGAAGGACTATTCAGTAACTCTTGAGATAAAGGAAGGAGCTAATATGAAAGAGTTGGTTATTATCGTTTCTATGGGAACTCCTTCTGATATGTGTGGTCTGCACATGTGAAGAACAATTAGTAGTTAGTTAGGTTAGTTAAGAACAGATTAGTTGGTTAATGTTAGGTAAACTGTTCTTAACTAACTTTCCCTTTCTTCTCTCTCTAGTTATTTTCTCTTTCTGTAATTCCTCTTTTTCATTTTGTAGAAACTATATAAGGATGAGAGTTCTTGTAATTGAGAGATATCTTGAAATCAATAGAATTCTTCTTATTGTCTTTCATGGTATCAGAGCCCTAGGTTTTTTTTTGTGATCATCGAATCCACGAAATTCTTTAGGGACGAAAGAATAAAGCAAATCGAAATTACATCTTCTGTGATCAGAGAATCAGAGATTTAATTTTCGAAGTAATCAGAAAAGTGCTGTAGTTTCTGTCATTAAGAATCAGGATTTCAGTCTCTTCCTCAAATTGAAGAATCAGAAAAAGAGTTGAAGCTTCTGTCATCAAAGAATCAGGGTTTCGATCTCTTTCCTCATGACGACTCCACCAACACAACAAATAAACCCTAATTCAGGTCAGTCTTCTCACAATTCAAATATTACTAGTCTGATTTCTGCTAGACTAGATGGATCAAATTTTTTGTTTGGAAAGATCAAATTGAAAATGCTTTAATTGGAAATGATTTGATATGCTTTATTGATGGTACCTTTATTGAACCCCCTCAACTAATTGTTCTTGATGGAAGAGATGTGGTTAATCCAGCATATCTTCAATAGAGAAAAAATGATAGTTTTGTTAAATCTTTCATTAAAGCCACTATCACCCATTCCATAGCTTCAGATATCTTAGGTTTAAAAACTTCTAGAGACATTTGGACATACTTAGAGATGGTATTCTTGCAAGAATTTGAGGCAAAGAAATCATCCTTGAGGAATAAACTTCAGAATATAAAGAAAGGGTCTGCTTCAATTTCTGAGTACTTGAGTAAAATAAAACATTTGGCTGATTCTTTGGTGGCAGTCAATGATCGAGTCAGTGATTCTGAGCTATCTAGAATAGCACTTCAGGGTCTTGGAAAAGATTATTCTCAATTTGTGATTACTATCCAAAATAGAGAAGGTATCTTGAATTTTGCTGAACTTAGGAGTAGACTCATCCATCATGAACATTGGTTAAAGGACCAGGATACAAATGATGATAGTGAGGCTTATTTTGTGAAAAGATTTCCTTCTAGAGGTATGGGTAGGTCTTCTTTTTCACAAAGATCAGTAAATCAAAATCAAGTTCTTGATTCTGGTTCTAAATTTCAATCCAAGCAGGCTTCTTCTCATAATAAGAACTTTTTTTATTACACTACCATTCCTTGTGGCATCTGCTACAAATGGGGACATACAGCCAGACAGTGTCGTATGAGATTTAAAGATTTTTCAGAGCCATCTTTCTCCTCCACCAAGCCTCCTTCTTGAAATTTTGCACACCTGCATCTTCAAGAAGTGGAAGAAGAGGAGGAGGAAGAAGATGCATATGTGGAGTCCCAAGAGTTAGAAGATGAGCAAGCTCATCTTGGAGCTGAGATAGGGCAGCTCGGGACTGCATCCTCCTCTACTGAGGAAGCTCATTTGACTAGTATCAATGACAATTGGGTAGCAGATACAGGAGCCACCAATCATATGACACATTCCAAATCAAATCTTCAGGGTAGTACCCCCTATAATGGTGATAATGGGGTTATGATAGGTAATGGAAACTGTCTAGACATTAGGAATACTGGGAAGGATACTGTGATAGCTGGGGATAATTCTTTTGAACTTAAAAAGGTGCTTCATATTCCCACCATTAAGAAGAACCTGCTTTCTATTTCCAAATTTACCAAGGAGAATTTCTGCAGTGTTGAATTCTTACCTTGGGGTTTTCTTATCAAAGATCTATGGTCTAAAGAAGTACTTACAAATGGACCCATGATCAACAACTTATATAGCATTGATTTTACTATGAGCTTGCTTCCTGATTTAAAGAAGGACCTTGTTGAAGAAGTTTATGCTGCCTGTGCTTCAGCCAAAGTCTGGCACAACAGACTTGGTCATCCTTCAAAGGAGATAATTTTGAGTTTGGAAAGAAATCAGAAAATTCAACTTTCTTCTAAGGAGCTAGATAAGATTTGTGCCTCATGTCAATTTGGGAAAAGTCAGAAGCTTCCCTTTCCTCTCTCAGCTAGCACAACCACTGAACCACTGGAACTTATCCACTGTGACATATGGGGACCCTCTCCTGTCACTACCAAGTCAGGTATTAAATACTACATCATTTTTATGGATGATTTTAGTCGATTCTTTTGGATTTATCTTTTGAAACAAAGATCAGACAGTCTCCAATGCTTTCAACATTTTCCAAGGCACTATGAAAGGTTGCTCTCTCTTCCTATTAAGAGTTTTCAAAGTGATGGAGCATTGGAGCTAGCAAAAGGAGAGTTTCAGGCACATCTTAGCAAATGTGGCATTATTTTCAGAAGTTCATGCCCCTATACCCCAAAACAAACTGGGAAGGCAGAGAGAAAGAATAGACACATCACCTCTGTGGGAAATACATTACTCTTTCAAGCTTCCATGCCCAAGCAATTTTGGTTCCATGCCTATTCCACTGCAACCTATCTTATCAACAGGACACCCAGCAAGGTATTGTCTTATAAAACTCCTTATGAAGTTCTCTTTCACCATAGTCCTCATTATGATATGATTAAGGTCTTTGGTTCATTATGTTATCCTTATCTTGGAGATACTAAAAGTAATAAGCTGAGCCCAAAGTCTGTCAAATGTGTTTTCATTGGATATAGTCCAATTCATAAGGGGTATAAGTGTTTGGATCTAAATTCTCACAAAGAGTATGTTTCTAGGCATGTTATCTTGATGAATCCACATTTCCTTTTGCAGAGGATACAACTCTAATAGAATCTATGTCAAAAGAACCACTTGTTCCCTACACCACCATCATTTTACCTTCCTTACCAGCAACTTTGATCCTCACACCACCACTCATCACTTCAACTACTCTTTATCTGATCAGGAAGTACACTCTTACCCCTCTCCTGATATTTCCACATCTCAGTCCACTTCACCCACCCTTGCCTCAGCTTCTCTCCCTCTTCATTCTGTAGAAGATGACTCTCCCATCACTCTTCCTACAGCAGCTACAAATACTCATGTTATGCAAACAAGGTTTAAGAGTGGTATCACTAAACCCAAAGTCATGCCTGATCATATAGCACTTCATTCATCACCCCATGTTCTTCCTGCTATGTTCTTGGCTACTAAGCTTCACACAATTATTGAACCTTCTTCCTTTAAAGAGGCTGCCAAGTATCCTCCCTCGTTGGATGCAATGAACACTGAATATGAGGCACTTATACAAAATAAAACATGGTCCTTGATTCCCAAGCTGCCATCTATGAATGTTCTAGGCAGTAAATGGGTGTTCAAGGTGAAGTATAGGTCTGATGGTTCTTTGGAAAGATACAAAGCCAGGTTAGTGGCTCAAGGGTACAACCAACAAGAAGAGGTTGATTATCAAGAGACCTTCAGCCCTGTGGTCAAGATGCAAACAGTGAGAGTGGTGCTTACCTTAGCAGTCTCCAATGCTTGGACAATCCATCAGTTGGATGTGTCAAATGCATTCCTACATGGGGATTTGCATGAGAATGTCCATATGAAGCAACCTAAAGGATTTGAAGATGCTAAATGCCCTGACTATGTGTGCCACTTACATAAATCCCTCTATGGACTCAAGCAAGCACCTAGAGCTTGGTTCACTAGGATTGCTACTTATTTGCTAGATTGGGGCTTTCTTAAGAGCTCTTCTGACTCATCCATGTTTGTCTACACCTCTCATGATCAAATTTTGGTTTTTCTCTTATATGTGGATGATATCATCCTTACTGGATCCAGTTTGCACTTACTTCAAAGATTGGTTGCTGATTTGAAGAAGGTGTTTGCCATGAAGGAGTTGGGAGATCTTCATTTTTTTCCTAGGAATTGAAGTGGCTAAGGACACAAGTTCCCTCAAATTAACTCAGACCAAGTACATTATTGAACTTCTTCAAAAAGCAGATCTTCTTGAATGTAAACCAAGTGCTATTCCTGTTTCCTTTGGAAAAAGAGTATCCAAATCAGTCCTTTGGAAAAAGAGTATCCAAATCAGATGGTGATCTCCTAGAAGACCCCTTGTTTTATAGGAGCATGATTGGTGGGCTACAGTATGCTACTCTCACAAGACCTGATATAACTTACTCAGTGATCTATCTCTCTCAATTTATGCACCAACCAACATCAATCCATCTTACTCTTCTTAAAAAGGTTCTCAGGTATCTTAAGGGTACTTTGTCTGATGGTATTATAATTCAATCTGGTGATTGTTCTGTTTTAAGTGGATTTTCAGATTCAGATTGGGGAAGTTTCCCTGATTCAAGGAGGTCCACAAGTGGTTACTGTATCTTCTTGGGTTCCACACTGATCAGCTGGTCATCTAAGAAGCAACACACAGTGTCTATGTCGTCCACAGAGGCTGAATATAAAGCATTGTCTTTGGCTACCTCTGAGTTACTTTGGACATCTTATTTGCTTCATGAGCTTCATGTTTTTGTTAGATTCCCAATGGTGCTATATTGTGACAATACGGGTGCAAAATTCTTGGCCTCTAACCCTGTTTTTCATGCTCGCACTAAACATGTGGAGATAGATGTGCATTTCATTAGGGATTTGGTTCAGCAACATCAGCTGGAGGTCAAGTATGTACCTTCTGATCGAAATCTTGCAGATATATTTACTAAGGGTCTCCTTGTTCTGGCTTTTGAATTCTTGAGGGACAAACTTATGTCTCATCTAGTCTGATCCATATGTTTGAGGGGGGCTGTTAGAGAGAAGGACTATTCAGTAACTCTTGAGATAAAGGAAGGAGCTAATATGAAAGAGTTGGTTATTATCGTTTCTATGGGCACTCCTTCTGATATGTGTGGTCTGCACATGTGAAGAACAATTAGTAGTTAGTTAGGTTAGTTAAGAACAGATTAGTTGGTTAATGTTAGGTAAATTGTTCTTAACTAACATTCCCTTTCTTCTCTCTCTAGTTATGTTCTCTTTCTGTAATTCCTCTTTTTCATTTTGTAGAAACTATATAAGGATGAGAGTTCTTGTAATTGAGAGATATCTTGAAATCAATAGAATTCTTCTTATTGTCTTTCAATCCGGAAAAAAATGTAAATAATGAAGAATAGAGTTATGGACGTTTGAGTGCAGATAAAAAAAATTAGAAATGACAAAAAAAATTAGAAAAAATAATATCGAAAAATATAGAAATTAATATGCTCTTGATATCATGTGAAGATAAGAGCTCTGACCCAAAAGAATTCCAAATAAAGTAGAGTCAGAAGAGATGGGCTTTAGACCCCTTAGGATGACAGTTAAAGACATCGCCTAGAAAAAGAACAATCCCAATTATAGAGATAATCTAATTAATTTGGAAGCCATTACTATTGTTGAAATATCTTTCTATATATTAAGATATCCCATATAATAGATATTAGGAAATATCAAATATTAGAAACTAGTAAGAATTAGGAACTAGTAAATATATTAGTATAAACTATTAAGAAACTAGTAAAATATTAGAAACTAGTAAAGTTAGAAACTAGTAGTATTGTAACTCTATAAATAGAGTCTTATATTTCTTTTGTAATCCATCAAGGAATAAAACAATTTCTTTGATCAATTTCAACTCGGTACCAGAGCCAAAAGTCTTAAATTTGTGTTTGGGAATTTATATTGATTGAAAGAGAAGAGCCTTTCATCTTCATCTTGTTTTTCCAGTTTAGCTAAAGTGAAGGGCAACTGATGCTTCCGCAATAATGACTCTCAATAAGGCAAATTCAAATTTTGCTAAAGTTGTTGGTCAATCTGACAAAATTACTTATAAGTGTATACACTGCAACAAAATTGGTCATACCAAAAGTCATTGTTATGAACTATTAGGCTATCCAGAATGGTGGGATCATAATCGAAAGAAAAACTCTAAGAAGACCCTTGTAGATCCAACTGTTAAGCAAGCTTCATCGACGATAGCCACTACAGGTAATGTAGGCAAGACTTTAAATATGTCTACACAATTTTCGAATAGTACTTAGATAATTGATTCTAGTGCTACAGATCATATGACTTTTGATTCTAGACAGGTCTCAACCATAAACGAATCTTCACATAAATATGTCTCTACTGCCAATGGCACCTCAGCCCCTGTTGTAGGGGAAGGACCTGTAACTCTAACGAACACATTGAACTTAGACTTTGTTTTGGTTGTCCCATCTTTAGATCATAATTTATTATCAGTGTCTCAAATAACCACCACTCTATTTTGTGTTGTCATCTTTTGGCCTGAATTTTGTGTCTTTAAGGACATCCGGACAAGGCAAACAATTGGTTATGGTGTTAGGCGAGGAAAGTTGTATTACTTGTATTTAGTATCTGAAAGCTCTAATAAATTGCGTCAGGCATTAGTAGTGAACAATTCTGAAATAAAAAATAAAGATGAAATATGGTTATGGCATCGCCGTCTGGGGCACTCCTCCTTTGGTTACCTTAAGAAGTTATTTCCGTCGCTATTTATTAAATGCGATGTTTCAAGTTTTCAATGTGATGTTTGTGCACTTGCAAAAAGTCATCGTGCATCGTTTCCGTTAAATTTAAATAAAAGTCCAACTCCTTTTATGATCTTACATTCCGATGTCTGGGGTCCATCTAAGGTTCCTACTTTGGGTGGGGCTCGGTGGTTTGTTACCTTTATTGATGATTGTACTAGGATGACTTGGGTGTGTTTGATGAAATCTAAAAGTGAGGTAAAGTTATTGTTTCAGAAGGTTCATAAACTGTTTAGTACTCAGTACAACGCAAATGTTCAGATACTTCGTAGTGACAACGGAGGAGAGTATATGGATCATGAACTTCAAACTTATTTGGTTTCTCATGGTATTGTTCATCAAACTACTTGCCCAAATACCCCTCAACAAAATGGGGTCGCTGAAAGAAAGAATCGTCACTTGTTAGAAGTTATCAGGGCTATGTTGATCGAAGCACATATGCCATTATCTTATTGGGGAGAAGCACTTCTTGCTGCAACCTATTTAATTAATAGAGTACCATCTAGTACTATTGATTTTAAGACTCCTTTTCAAGCTCTATCGGATGCTACTACTTCTCCGACAGTTTCAAATTTACCACCCCGTGTCTTTGGGTGTGTAGCATTTGTTCATCTTCATGAGCACCAACGTACAAAATTAACTCCAAGGGCATTAAGATGTGTATTTGTAGGGTACGGTGCAAATCAGAAAGGGTACAGATGTTATCATCCTCTAACTAAACGAATGTTTGTTACATCGGATGTTATCTTTCATGAAGATTCTAAGTATTTTTCACCTGAGTCTGAACTTCAAGAGGAGAAAACTAAGCAGGAAGTTCTGACTCTTGATTATGAAGAAACGGATAATCATGTAGAAGAGAACAAAATTGGATCTAATATTGAAGTAAATTTGATTCCTGAAGAAATAAGTAGAGCTGAAATTGAAATTCCAGAATTACCAACACCTGAATCGGTAATGGAAGAAAGTGTTAATGAAATCGTTGAACAAATTGTGGATTCACCTCCAACTGAAGCCGTTGAACCAAGGGTTAGTAATACACCAAACCAATCAGTTGTCGAGGATGTTCCTGAAGCACCTTCCGAACCACCTAGGAAAATATTACCGTCGCGTCAAACCAGAGGTATTCCTAAACCGACATATGAACCTGAGCTGTCTAGTAGAGTCAAATATCCTATGAGTCAGTATGTGTCAGATCATCGGTTGTCAGAATCAAATAAGTCGTTTGTAAATCAATTATCTACTGTATATATTCCTAACAATGTACAGGAAGCCTTATCTGATTCAAAATGGAAAGCAGCTATGAATGAGGAGATGAAATCCTTACAAAATAATGACACTTGGGAGCTAGTTGATCGTCCAGAAGATAAAAATCCAGTGGGATGTCGGTGGATTTATTCAGTGAAGTATAAAGCAGATGGTACAATTGAACGTTACAAAGCGAGACTAGTGGCAAAAGGCTACACTCAAACTTATGGAGTCGATTACACAGAGACATTCGCTCCAGTTGCAAAAATCAACACTGTTCGCGTCTTGTTATCGTTAGCAGCAAATTTAGATTGGCCACTACAACAATTTGATGTAAAGAATGCTTTTTTGCATGGGGAACTATTAGAAGAAGTCTATATGGACCTTCCACCGGGATGCAACATACCACAAATACATAGCCAGAAGGTATGTAGATTGAAAAAATCACTGTATGGATTAAAACAATCACCAAGAGCGTGGTTTAGAAGGTTTACAAAGGCTATGAAGGAATTCGGTTATCACCAAAGTAATTCTGACCATACCTTATTTACAAAAAGGCAGAAAGGAAAACTCACAGCACTTATTGTATATGTTGATGACATGGTGGTTACTGGGGATGATCCTGAAGAACGAAAGGCTTTACAGAATTACTTATCTAAAGAGTTTGAGATGAAAGACCTTGGTCCATTGAAATACTTTCTTGGAATTGAAGTATCTCGATCTAGTAATGGAATTTCTTATCCCAAAGAAAGTATACTTTAGATTTGTTACATGAGGTGGGTATGTCAGCGTGTGAGCCGATTGATACACCTGTCGAAGAAGGATTAAAGTTGTCAGTGGAGCCTAATCAGATACCGGTTGATAAAGGAAGATATCAACGACTGGTTGGAAGGTTGATGTACTTGGCGCACACGAGACCAGATCTTGCATATGCGTTAAGTATTGTTAGTCAATTTATGCACAATCCCGGTGAAAAACACATGAATGCTGTTTTACGCATTTTGAGATATTTGAAGGTGGCTCCTGGAAAAGGTATTTTGTTTACTAAAAATTCGAGTTGTCGAACTATTGATGTATATACTGATGCAGATTTGGCCGGTGAAGTAAATGGTAGGCGATCAACTGCAGGATATTTTACCTTTGTTGGTGGAAATCTTGTTACATGGAGAAGTAAAAAAACAGAATGTTGTTGCACGTTCAAGTGCAGAGTCTGAATTTAGAGGAATGGCTGATGGCATATGTGAAGCGTTATGGTTAAGACTCCTGTTGGATGATTTAGGATATCCTTCTGAAAGACCAATTCAATTATATTGTGACAATAAAGCAGCATGTGATATTGCTCACAATCCAGCCCAGCACGACCGCACAAAGCATGTTGAGGTGGACCGATGTTTTATTAAAGAAAAGTTGGAAGACAACATTGTAGAGTTACCAAAGGTCCGATCTGAAGATCAGTTGGCTGATGTTCTTACCAAAGCAGTTTCAAGTCGAATATTTTCGAAAATGGTAGACAAGTTGGGCATGTGCGATATCTATGCACCAACTTGAGGGGGAGTGTTGAAATATCTTTCTATATATTAAGATATCCCATATAATAGATATTAGGAAATATCAAATATTAGAAACTAGTAAGAATTAGGAACTAGTAAATATATTAGTATAAACTATTAAGAAACTAGTAAAATATTAGAAACTAGTAAAGTTAGAAACTAGTAGTATTGTAACTCTATAAATAGAATCTTATATTTCTTTTGTAATCCATCAAGTAATAAAACAATTTATTTGATAAATTTCAACTACTATAACCAGTTGATGAAGGGAGGTGTCATATGCTACAGGCACCTCCAACATTACTTCATTAACCCATTTTAAGTCATCACGAGCTTGGTACTTGGTAGGGTTGGTAAGTAACAAAATAAAGTTGTAATTTCTATCTTGTACTTTTCCCCATACCATATTTTTAATGAAAAATTTCCCTATTATTATGACTTCAAGTTGGGATTACAAGAACTTTTTCGGGAAGTAAGAGATTAGAAATGTAAGGTGGTATTTTAGACTCACCCCATTATTTACATAGGTTTGATATAATTGCAGTTTTACTAAGTTGTGAGCAACACTATTAGTTTTTCTGGATACAATATAGAAATTGGATTGAATTCAACTTTGTCAATTCCTTCAAAATCTCAGATATTAAATTTTTAATTCTCCATGGTACCATACTACCATCTCATTCTTTTTGTCACAAGTTTGCATCAATACTCACTGCATCTCCCTCCAACAAAACTAATGTTAAGTTTAATCGAAGTGCTAATTGTATTCCAAGTAAGGGGGATATTGAGTTATTAGTGGTGCATCATTTGGTGCGACAAAATCTCCCTTCAACAGTAGCAACAATTGCTTTACCATCTATCTTTTCTTTCCATTTTTAAGGTACCTATATCAAAATAACATCACTTTGGACTCAGACTCATCTCCACCTTTAACTATTGTACGAGTTCTCTTCGTATTCTACCCACCCTTTGAAGTTTGATACATGGGCTGCAAAAAGTTGTAAACTTAATCAACAAAAATATATGATCGGTTTCACATTTATAGGTCCGAGTTTATACATGCTAAATAGTAACTTGGTCGTTATATAATAGCAACTAAATCAACATTATTAAGAGATAAATAAGATCTCTCCGGATAGTACGCATGCCCCAAGATAAACTTTATAAAAACCAACATTTAGCTTATAGCCTTTGTTGAGATGTTCTTTTTATTTATTTCAAGGGACAAATTAGAAACAAAGAAACCTCTTTAAGCTAAGAAATCAAATAATACTAAAATCAGTCAATCTAATCTGTCTTGGGTTAGTCCACTGGGTCCATGGTATCAATTGCTTAATTCTAGACCCATCATTTCTTGTTGGTTTTATTACTTTATTTCTTTGTATTCTCCTACTTTAATGCTTTTGTCAAATCATATTATAGGAAAATGTTTCCCACTTTCTTTTTTTCTTAAAACAACCATAAATATGCCTGGACCAGAGGGATTTTCACTGGTTACATTGCTTCAATTTTTTTAGACGACATTTGTATTAAATTCATGCTAGTTTTGATTTGTTATACGTAATCTGAGTGAATGATTACTTTCACTTACTTATTTATTGTATTTTTTGGTTTGTTTAGTGTTAAGTTTGTAATCAATTAATTCAAAACCAATTGACAATGAGTAGAGAGGAGCTATACATTATTTTCTTGGTTGCTAGATACCTCTTTTCTCATGTGGGACTATTCTCACATTTAGTAAGTACATGAAGAACCATATACATATACATATACATATACAAATGCATTGTCATCGACAATACTACAGTTGTCGTCTGACAAAAGTAACTGCATCTAATAAGTTGAGGAACAAGAACGAGGCCCAGGTAAAATTTGTTGTCCTAGCAAGATCATGAAAATGTAGCGTATTGGTTGAAAGTACTTTAAATATGGGTCGATGTCTAATCCAGTTTTTGAACTGAAAAATAGTTTCCCAAAATTTTGTTCTAATTCATTTACCTATATTTGCCCTAGTCTTATAAAGGGGTGTTATCGCTATAAAAGTGAGTATCATATCTTTTGTTACAGGGGAAAGACGACTGAGTGCAAGAGTTTTATTCTTCAAGTTATGAAACCTTGTTCTTCATTTATAGTGAAGATCATCCTGGTGTTGTTCGTCGTAGAATAAGTTTCACCGACCGAATTACTTAAATTTCTTGTATTTGTGTAATTGCTTATTTCTATTACTTTTTTTCTTTGTTAATTCCTCGTCACAATAAACCTGACAACATGAATGTAGATTGAAAACATACTGCAAATTCTCATACTTTGTTGATAATTGAATGGAACATCTAAAAATCTCCACAACTAATAATCAAATCCTAATCTCTCTCTTATTGTCTAGTGCAACTCAAATTGAAAACTTCAAACGATCATAAAGTGGGAGAGTAAAAGAAAGAGGAGTATGGTTGTTCCAGACAATTTGGGCTCCAAATTAGGTGAGAAGATAGGCAGTGCTTGTTCGATTCAAGGGACCCAAACATGACTTTTTAGCATCCCAGTACTTTACACCCCCTCATAAAGAAATTTAGGTTAGGCTGGTCATTCCATAACAAACCAATCATACTTTTTTATGATTAAAAGTAAAGGCTCCCATCTTGAAGCTAGTGACAGTTTTTAGAAGAGATTTTCAGTGACAAATATAGTCGAATCTATGTGTCACGCTATAATTTACCGAAATTACCGTTGTAAATTGTAATCATGTTTTCTCTTTACTAAATAAGGAAGAAGGCAATCGAACAATTAAACCTAATTGACAAAACTGATAAGACACTTATACCAACATTAATTATTATAAGCAACATCTTCAAAATTGATGAGACATCAATCCATTCGATAGTTTCTACCAATGTTGTAAATATCATTATTAAGAGATGATCCGTCTATAGACTAATAATTTTTTGTGCAGATGTCAATCGAAGTTTTGAACTTCTTTAAATCCTATATCATCTTTAAACTCAACTAAACATTAGACTATTAGAGTGTTACCTATACATACATGAAAAAGTTGTAAAACATTATGAATACACATATGATATATATGAGGTTGATTAAAGATGAGAATGTGTCGTCACATAAGCGTATTGCAAGAGAAAGTGAAGTCATTACTTTGCTCTAGTTTGTGTCGATTACTAATGTGGGTTGAAGTTACAATGCTATAGGATTTCTAATTAGAATATAAATCCTCAAGCATGTCCTACCCTTTCGAAGCCCCATCTCAAGAGATTAGTTCTTTTACTCAAATTATATTCTTGCTTGTGAGTAAATGACGAAATGGTGGAAATGTAATGCTACAGAGACTCGACCCTAAGAGGCAGAGAATTCCCGAATTAATAAGTACCCAACGTCGATAGTGATGAAAAAAGAACGGATATTGCACTCCTTAGCTCTGAACATCATCCGTTACATTATTCATAGAAAAATGAGGTACGTAGTAATACACATTCTGATTTTGTTTCTTGTCTATGTAAGGCTCTGGATTGCTTTCTCAACAAATTATTTCTTCGTATTTACTCAATGAAACTATTTTTTCTTTCTAAAAAAATGTTATCCACGATGATGAACATGGTGGCCCTCTCTTCCCACTTATATATGGTCGGGGTACTTGTCGTCGAATTACTTAAGAAAATGGGACGTCATCAATCCTAGCAAATATAGTTTGGCCCTACTTCATTTATATCTATAGCTGTGAGCCTGTGAGTGTTCTTAAGGAAAAAAATTATTGAAAGTCAAAACAACAAGACCAAAAAACCAAACATGCCAGATACAAACGAGTATACATTTGCATTGTCTAGTAGAAACTTTCAAGACCTAGCTAGTAAACTAATAGACACCCATCACATTATAAGAAATAAATATTTTAGGGCACATCACATATTCGCCTAACTGTTTATCTCAATTTTATCATCTTTTTATTTAGATATTCTCTAATAAGTGGTAACTATAAAAGCTTAATGCTGTATAGCTCTATATAGCTACATGAGTACTAACGAACTTGACCTAACTTTATCTTTTAAAACCTAACTAGGGTTTTCTCTTTCTTTTTTCTTTCTTTTTTTTTCTCTCAGATCAAGGGTTTGTGAAGGGTGAATTAGGGTTTGTGAACATCATGAAGAAGAGACAAGGAAGATCAAAGAGAGAGGATAGAGATGGGGAAAATAATTCAAATACAACTTCTTCATGTACTATAAGGAATGTTAGATATGGAGAATGTCAAAAAAATCATGCAGCTAATATGGGAGGATATGCAGTTGATGGTTGCAGAGAATTCATGGCAGATGGGGAGGAAGGAACCGCCGGCGAATTTCGGTGTGCCGCTTGTGGTTGTCATCGTGATTTTCATAGAAGAGAAGTTGATTATGAGGGGGTCTGTGAACATAATTCATCTTCTTCTAATTAAAGTTATATACTAATACAAAAAGATTACTAATTAAGCACTAATTGCTGAAATTTGACTGCCAATTTTTTTGTGTTTGTGATTGTTGTAAAATTTCCTTGTTTTGATCTTTCTTTCTGTGTGTTATTCTGGCTATTTGGAGATCATTATATATATATATATATATATATATAGGTTTGATGTGTTATATATTGAAGAAGATAAATTTGTGACTTTTTTAAACAACAAGATTGGAACACTGGTTGGATTTGGAACAAATGTATTCCTTCGAAAGTCTCTTTTCTTCTCTGGGCTATCATTCATAAAGCTGCTCCAGCCATAGACAAGATTATACGAAGAGGCTTCATAGCTCCAAACAGATGCTCTCTGTGTAAGTCCAGTTGTGAATCATCTGATCACTTGTTCCTTAATTGCCCCTTCACTTCTAACATTTGGCAAGCTTTAATCCCCTCTAATCATACAAACAATAGCACACAATCAATCTCTAACCTCTTGATCGAATGGAAATCAAAGAAAGTTACAGTTAGAAAGTCATTCCTCCAGCTCCCCTCCGGCAATCATAGGGGTCATATGGTTAGAGCGAAATAATAGAGTTATGGAGATAGAAAATGATATAGAAGCTACCCAGGATAATATCATCATTCAAGCAAAGAGCCTAATTCACTCTTAGCCAATCAATCAACTATGAAGCAAGTGGACCCCTTTTAGCCAATACATCAGGAATTATGACGCTTTATCTAGGCTATAAGCCTCATGTAACTGATTTTTCATGTCTTTTGTCTTGGTAATGGATGGATAGTTATCTAGGCTTCTACCATTGCGTGGTTTTATTTTTTCATCAATGATACTATTTTATCTTATCCAAAAAAGAAGATTGTAACACTGGTAGCTAACTGATGTGATTAGATTTGATTGGGAGGATAAGTAGTTGATTAAGGGACATTCTTAATTTGTATACTTTGGAGAAGGTAGGTAGGAAAATAGTTCAAAGCATAGAATGTAGTTTCACCAGGATGACTATAATATAACTGTGACAATGTAAAAAATTGTTTAGAAGTGACTCCACAAAGGAAGGAATATATTCATAAAAATGACTAGGGTTTAAGAGGACCTCTATCTACATGTCTTTTCTTTGCTTAGCATTCTGCCTATTTACTTTCTCAAAAATTCACAGCCTAAGTTATGTTTTTGTGTCCTTTTAGGCGCGTTTGGCACTCAAGAAAGGAAGGTTACAAAAAAATAGTAACTCCCTAATGTGATTTCCAGTAATTAAATGTATTGTTTGGTTGGGTTAGGAATATGATTAGTAGAGATAGATTTTTAAACTAAAAATTCCAAAAGTTAGTGAATCGTGAACCTACACTCCTCTCTAGGTTTGGGATTTGAGAAGGATAACATTGCCAATATAATTTTTGATGTATTTCCATGCACCAAACACCATTATCAGACGTATTTCTTGATAATTGTATTTCAATCCTCTAAACAAAACATAGTTTTACAGTATAGGTGAAACTATATCTATGGGGGAGTTCTACAACTTCTTTGCGAATACATATGTACTATGTTTATTAAGAAGTTACAAAAAGAAAATATTATAGGTCAAAATACAAAAAGTGATGCGCAAATATTAGGTCAAAATACAAAAAGAATTTTTGAGATATTTATTTTCCTACTTCTGATAAAACTAAAACTTTACCCATAAGAGCATCTCGAATTAAATAAGACACACAACACAAACTCTAAGAATATTAGGTGTCCAGTGTCAATCAAGATTTTTCTTTCTAAGTGACAAATAGAGATCTTTTAAAGTTTCTGTGTGTAAGAGTCAATTTTAAATTAATAAGGGAAAAAGTAGTTATAAAATAAGATTTCTTATTAGTATTGTTAAAGTTAAATAAGGTGACACTTAAATACACTCAAGAGGACCCTCTAATCAATGAACGTCTAACAGAATGTCCATTGAAAATAAATTTTAGTAAAAACTCTAAAATTCTATGTGACGCACTATAAGTTCTGAGTTTGAATGTTCTATTGGAGATACTCTAAGACTTTTAGAATTTATTTTATTGCGTTGGAGTTCCTCTGACCATACCGATCACTTCCTCTAAAATATGCTACGAAACTATTATCAATTAAGTTAATCTAGCTAGCTAAATATTTTCTCTTAAAAGAACTTTCTGCCTTCATTTGGAGCTCTATTTTGTGGAAATTCTAAAGTATGTTTTAAGGGTGTGTTTGATATCTCCTATGAGAGAATGGATGAAAGATCCAAAATTGGGCCCAAAATAAGAGCCCAACCCAAACTCGGACAAAATTGTAAAGCAGGTCCAATGCGTCAGACCAGGAGATGAAATATCCGGAAAGTCCTTATTCTTTTCGAAATTTACGAAATTGCCATCAAAAAGTTTCCCAGAAAAGCGAAAATTTCTGAAAAACTAGCTGACACACTAGGCTGTCAGACAGTGTACTTTCCACATATTTACAACATTGCCACCGAAAAATTTCCGGAAAACACGAAATTTTTTGAAAAATAGTCTGACGCACTGACATCAAACCTTGTACTTTCTCACAAAATTACAGAATTACCATTACAAAATTACCCACTTGCCATTTTCGTTTTGTTTTTCAGATTTATTTCTTTTTTTATTTTTACCCACACATATTTCTCTCTCTAATCTCAACAAATTTCTCTCTCCAATCTCAACAAATTTCCTTCTTTTTTCCAGATTTATTTCTTATCTCTTTAAAATTAAATTTTCCTCATTTTTGATAGTTTTCCATTGATTTATTTTCATATATTCTGTGTACTGGGAATTTGGTTATGTACTAGACATTTTTGTACTGAGAAATTTTCTTGTTTTCTAGAAATTGTCTTGTGTACCGGGTATTGTTCTGTGTACTCGAAATTTGGTTATCCACTAGACATTTTTGTACAGGGGAATTTTCTTGTTTTCTGGAAATTGTCTTGTGTACTGGAAATTGTTTTGTTTACTGGAAATTTGGTTATGTACTATTGTAGTGGAAATTTTCTTGTGTACCGGGAATTGTTCTATGTACTGGTCAACTTTAAACCAATTTCTTTTTTTTGTAACCAAATCTTTCTAAAATGTGAAACAAAATAAGAATGTGAAACAAATCTTTCCAAAATGTGAAACAAAATAAGAATGATGATGAAGATCTTGGATTTACTGGTCAACTTTAAACCAAATATTTCTAAAATGTGAAACAAAATAAGAATGATGAAGAAGATCTTGGATGTATAAATCTGGAAAGATCTGGAAACAAAATAAATTAAAAAATAGATAGAGATGAAGAAATAAATAAATCGATTGAAAGAGATGAAGAAGATAAATAAGAACATAAAACTTAAAGAGAGAAAGAACTGAAAACTTTGATGTTTTTAGAGATTGAAAGTGATGAAGAAATAAATAAATCGATTGAAAGAGATGAAGTAGATATATATGAACATAAAACTTTTAGAGAGAGAAAGAACTGGAAACTTTGATATTTTTAGAGATTGAAAAAGATGGAGAAGATAAAATGTGAAGCAAAATAGGAATGATGAAGAAGATATTTGGATGTATAAATAGGAACAAAGAAGGAATTAAAACAGAATACAATGGGCGGGATCCAAAAAAAATGGTCGAAATTTCGTCAAAAATGGCCCCATTTTTGAAATTTCAAAAAATTTGAATGTCTTTCTATTGTGACGTCATGTACGGGAAACTAATTAATTCGCTGTCTCGCGTCAGAGTGTCAGAAAATGGGAAATATCCCGTCCAAGGGCAAGAAGGGGAGGAAAAAAAATAAAACTAGGAAAAAGTACTGTTTTCTCACATTTGGACCTGCTTCACATTTTTTGCCGAAAATGGATTAGGTTCTCATTTACCCCCCAAAATTTGGATCTCTCACTCATTTTTTGATCTCCTATTTCCATGGAAATAAAGAATTAGGTATTTCCACCGTTTGATACGTAGTATAATTCCACGGCTTTAATTCCCTAGGGAATCTATTTCCATTAAATAACCCACTTTTAATTCCTTGCTCTACCCTAGGAATTAGTTTCCGTGGAAAGTAAAAAATCAAATAAAAATATTTTAATATATTCGGATATTTTTTTTTTTTGTTAAACATATATTCGGATACTTGAAACCTAATATTTATTGCCATATATGTTGTAAATGACATTTTACCCATAAAATTTAGCAAAATAAACTTTTATTTATACATTGGGCAAATGACATTTTTGCCCTTCTTAATGACATGTTTTACAAAGTTAATAAATTGACATTTTGACTTTATATAGCTAAAATTACATTTTTACCGTTTTATAATATCAAATTGACATCTTACCCTTATGGTAAAATGACATTTTTACCCTCGTATAAATTAAAGTGACATTTTTGCCCTTATGTGGTCTGAATGACATTCTTACCTTTATCTTGTAAAAATGGCATGTCTGCACTTTCACATTGAAATGGCACAAAGTTAAATAAGTTTACAACATAGGTGCAAAAGTATAATTATGAAAAGATATGGGTAAAAATGTAATTTAGACAGCATAAGGACGAAAATGTAATTGTAACATAAAAGAAAAAATGACATTTTGACTATATAAGGAGTAACTAGAAACTCTTAATTGAATATTATATTCGTAGAAGTTAGTAGTCAACCAAATAACAGAGTTCGTAATTCCACGGAAAAATAAATGACTATTAAACGAAAGAATTCTTATTTTCACGGAATAAATTCCGTGGAAGAATTTCCATGGAACTCTTTTATTTTCATGGAATTATTTTCCTTGTATCAAACACAACCTAAGTGTAACTCGTATCTTTCCTTCGGAAATATATAAATGTTATTCAAAACCAATTTATTAATGAAGATTTGGTGGAATAAATTCATTTCTTGTGTTCAAAAAATTTAGTTATGCTATCTCCTTCACCTTCTTTTAATGACTATCACTAATCCCTCATTATTCCCTAACTAATGTAGTATAATTCACTAGTGGTGAGTGGGAAGGAATAATTAGTATCACATATATCTTAACCATAATTAGTTAAGAGGGATTATCAACATTAGTGGACTATTAGTACAATTAAGGTCCCAAATATATTATTATGTGTTCTTTTCTAATAATGAAAGAATCTCATCCTTAAAAAGTAACTACTTTAAGTGGGTTATAGAAATAAATAAGCAAAAACAGATTATACCTTTAGAATATGGTCAAAAGGAATTGATTAGTGGAACGAAACAAAGATAGGATATTATTTTATAACCTAAAGAAGATTAAAGAGCAAATGAAATCTTTAGTGTAGACATATGGAAAATTAAGAACTAAACTTTTTCCCTAGATTGGCTGTTGTATATTTCCACTAAGCCACTTCAACCGTGGAGCTCCACATGCTCGTCCAAGTTGGAATCTATTTTAAATTTGGGGTCCACTTTAGGAGTTCCACTCCAACGGTAAAACACTATTCGCCCCTGTTATGTCAATCGGGATTTAATGTGATCAATAAGAATAATCCAAGACAAACAATAGGAATAGTAAAGAACAATCAAGAACAGAACACAGAGATTTACGTGGTTCGGTTGGTGAGACCTACTCCACGGCGACAACGGCGCGATGATTTCCGCTATGATAAGCAAACAAGTTTACACAAGAGATTCGTGAGATTGTGCCTTCTGATATCTCCTTAGGGTTTAGTTTATATAGCCACTAAACCCTAATCCATCCGCCTCACCGACTCTCTACAACCGACTCTCTCTACAGCCGACATTATACACGGATAACTCTAATCACCGACGTAATTCTAGCTTCTGCATTCCAGCTCTGTCTCGGAGTCCAGCTCTGCCTCACAGCCCTACTTCGCGTACCAGCTCTGTCTCAGTAATCAGCTCAGCTAATGGGTCCAAAATTCGGCGCCGAGTTGGCGGGTCGTAAACCGGGTTCGATACCAATCCATATTCAAGTCACTTCTAACAATTCTCCACCTTGACTTGAATATGCTCATCTTGACTTAAATCTGGCACCATCATAGCCCAGCGCCTCTGAGCCATCGTCGCTTCAGCCCTGGTAGGGCTAATATCTGGAAATCTCAATCAAGTCTAAGCAATGCTTAAGCTTAAAAGTTGCAACTGCTTGGTCAGCATATCCGCTGGATTCTCTGTCGCAGAAACCTTCTTCATCGTGATCTTCCCTTGTTCAATCACGTCCTTGATAAAGTGATACCTGACGTCAATGTGTTTAGTTCTCCCGTGATACATTTGATTTTTGGTCAAATGAATAACACTCTGGTTTTCGCAGTAGACCTTTGTCACCTCCTGCTTCAGGCCCAAATCCCGAACTAAACTACTCATCCATATTGCCTCCTTCACCGCCTCTGTTGCTGCCATGTACTCTGCTTCCGTTGTAGAAAGCGCTACCACCGACTGCAGCACTGCTCTCCAACTAATGGCACTCCCACAGAGTGTAAACGTATAGCCCGTCAGCGACCTCTTTCTATCAAGATCCCCCGAAAAATCCGAATCTACAAATCCAACTAACGAATCAGAAGTGTCAGCCCTTCTGTCGTAAACCAGACCAAGCTTCGCAATTCCTCCCAGATACCGCAGTATCCATTTCACAGCCTGCCAATGGCCTCTCCTAGGTCCATGTATCTGCTTACTACACTAACAGCATGTGAAATATCAGGCCTTGTGCACATCATAGCATACATAATGCTACCTACTGCATTTGCATAAGGCACCCGAGAGATGTACTCCGTCTCGTCATCAGTTGTTGGTGACAGTTCACCCGAAAGCTTGAAGTGTGCTGTCAACGGAGTACCAACAGGTTTTGCCTCAGTCATACCAAAACGTTCCAACACCTTCTCAATGTACGTTTTCTGAGACAAGAACAATTTTCCAGTAGATTTGTCTCTCCGTATCTCCATACCCAATATCTTTCTTGAGGCACCCAAGTCTTTCATCTCAAACTCACCCTTTAACTGATCCTTTGACATGTGGATTTCCGACATATCCTTGCAAGCTATCAGCATGTCATCCACATACAGGAGTAGATACACATAAGAACCATCTGATAGTTTCCTGTGGTACACACAACTATCACATCTGCTTCTGTCATAGCCGTTTTTTACCATAAACGTGTCAAAACGCTTATACCACTGGCTAGGAGACTGTTTCAGTCCATACAAAGACTTTTTCAGCAAACAGACCTGGTCTTCTTTCTCGAGAATTTCAAACCCCTCTGGCTGACGCATATAAATTTTTCCTCCAGCTCTCCATGTAAGAACGCAGTCTTAACATCAAGTTGCTCCAATTCCATATCATACAAAGCAACCATAGCAAGTATCACTCTAATAGAGTTATGTTTAACAACAGGAGAAAATACCTGATTGAAGTCTATCCCTTCTCGCTATGTAAACCTCTTAGCTACTAACCGTGCTTTGTATCGTGCATCTTCCACCCCTCGGATTCCTTCCTTCTTCTTGAAAACCCATTTGCTACCATTAATCTTCTGACCCTTAGGCTGCTCGGCTAACTCCCAGACCTGGTTCTTCCGAAGAGACTCAATCTCCTCATTCATGGCAAGAGACCACTGCCGTGATTCATCACTCCCCATAGCTTCTTCGTAGGTGCATGGCTCACCTCCATCTATGCTTTCCCCCACACTAAGTGCAAATGCAACCATATCTGTCATCCCATACCTTTCCGGTGCCCGGATGTTTCTCCTTCCCCTGTTCCTCGCAACACTGTAATGAACCAGCTCTGGTTCATCTTCCTCAGCTTGCTCATCTACCTGAGGTTGGACCTCTTCCGTAGTGTCTATCTCAAACTCCACTTGCTCCTTATGATCTTCCTGCTCCACCTGTTTACCAACACCCTCCTGAACATCTACAGGCGTTACCTTCTGAGTTACCATGGTTAACTCATCAAAAGTAACATCTCTACTTATGAGAAACTTCTTCGATTTTCCATCTAGATTCCACAACCGATAACCCTTAACTCCAGGAGCATACCCAAGAAATACACATTTCTTAGCCCTCGGATCAAGTTTACCTTCTTGAACATGTGCATAAGCCGGACAACCAAAGATCTTCAAGTTCTCATAATTACCAGGATAACCAGACCATACCTCATTATGAGTTTTACACTCAATAGATGTACAGGGTGAAATATTTACCAAATACGCTGCCGTGTTCACTGCTTCAGCCCAGAACACCTCCGGCAGCCCTGCATTCGAAAGCATACAACGAGCTTGTTCCAACAGAGTTTTGTTCATACGTTCCGCCACCCCATTCTTCTGTGGGGTCTTTCTGACCGTATGGTGTCTCATTATCCCTTCGTCTACACAGAACCTATTAAACTCATTTTCGTAAAATTTCATGTCATTGTCAGTCCTCAAGTATTTGATCGATTTTCCAGTCTGCTTCTCGATCAAGGTCTTCCACTGCTTGAACTTGACGAATGCCTCATCTTTGCGTTTCAGTACGTAGACCCATACTTTCCTGGAAAAATCATATATCAAGGTCAACATGTATCTACCCCCACTAGGGCTGGGAAAACGG
This sequence comes from Eschscholzia californica subsp. californica, assembly GCA_002897215.1. Lineage (NCBI taxonomy): Eukaryota > Viridiplantae > Streptophyta > Magnoliopsida > Ranunculales > Papaveraceae > Eschscholzia > Eschscholzia californica. The sequence goes on from BEHA01000466.1 coordinate 178,413, forward strand.
TCCGAGACCCCGGGGTCCGACCCGTTCGGCCCGGACTGTTAGAGACCGCTGCCCGTAGCCAACCCGAGCCGGGCTAACCCGGCCCGATGAATCGGGCTTATAGGGTCGGGATTCAGACATAACCTCAAATCCAAGTCCCGGCCCGTTATACCCGTCCGATATACCCGCACGAGTTCCGATGCCCGAAACCCGCCCGATATACCCGCCCGAGTTGTGATGCCCGAAACCCGTCCGATCAAACATATAAAGATTATGTTTTAAACTGATCCAAGGGGTAAAATATTTTGGCCATCAAAGAGCCTTGCTCCCATATCTTTGATCCAATAGTGAGGGACTTAAGAGATGGAACTTACATAAATTTTGGCCTTGAAGAGGCTTGTATTGTAGAGTGTTTAAGATGTTATATATAACCATTCCCTTTTCTCCTTCATCTTCACCCCCAACAATGTGGGAGTAAATAGGTTTAACTTGCTTGCAATCCAAGAAGTGTGGTTTGATTCATATAATCACAACCCCATATGAATTCTTCTCTAGATGTTCAATGTGGGACTAAGTCTCCAAAGAGAACAACAAAAATCTCTTAACTTTATTAGTCCCACATCACCTATTTACAGTTAGAACATGTATTTGAGACTCTTATTAAATAGGAAATAAGGTTCACTCAAAACATCAAGTCTATTTTATTTATTAGTCTTACATCACCTATTGAGACTTAAGTGGAAGTGAAGTGAATCTCTTATTTTAAATGAAAGAAGAAAATTATTATGAATAAATGCAATGAAGAATTAATCGGGTCTAATGTCATAAGATAGAATAAAGATAAATTTGTACAACTTTTAAAAAGAAAAAACCCAAACATGACCATTTATACATTTTATTATATGATTATTGAAAGTATCTAATGAGTTAATGATTTTAGCCTTTAAAAGCCTTTTGAGAAAGGCAAATGAAGGAGTTATTTATAACCTTTATTCTTGCATCTCTACCTATAAGACCATCAATGTGGTACTAAAGATTGAAAACTTTAGGATTGAACATCAAAGAGGGAGAACTTGTAACCTCTCCCCTTTGCTTCTTTTATCTCTAACTCAAAGGTGTGGGACTAACATTATGAAGTTTGGTTAAAGTTTGTTGTGTGATGGTGGCCTTCTTGTGACCTTCACTAACTATGGGGCATGGTCAATAGTAATTGACTATATCAAATGGTCTCTATGACCATGTTTTTTTCTCCTAACTTTGATGTGTTTTATTTTTCAACGCAAAAATATTTGGATAGATATTTCGAAAGGTTTGACACTTCTTATGATATAGATTCTTCCTCTTTGTTCCCTAAGAACTCCCCCAAGCTCTCTTGTACTCTTTCTCTTCGATCTTCCCATTGTTGAGTACTTGAGTTGTTCATCATTTTTATATTTCTTTGTTTGTCGAGTAGTGGTAATAACACAAATTATAAGACTATTTCTTGTTTGTGTTTGTAATGGTTTTTCGTTCAATGGTGAGTGTTTGTGTTGAATTATGGAGAATAAAGAAGAGTTGGGGTCTTCTTATAGAGGTGGGGAGTGGTCCATGTTCACAAAAATGTCACATTAGGGAATGAGCATATAATTCTTTTGTCACATAGATTGTTATATATAGTTAGGCACCCAAATACTTTAGGCATGAGCCTTCTTTTTCACCACTGTCAGACCATATTCACATTTGGGAACTATAGTTCATGGAGATGGTCTAAGTCACTAAGTGGGGAAAAAACTTCGACCAAATAATTGGTGAAATTGATCAAGACCAAAATATGAAGAATATGGACCAGAGCACTTTTTCTTGATCATTTTTGAAAACTTCATTAGAACATAGAGATATGGCACCTTGTGATTAAAATGCATCACAAAGATATGGAAAATCCGATGGCACCTTGTGATTAAAATGCATCATAGTAGTACTAATACTAGTTTGGGTATTGATGAGAAGAGTAAGAATATAGATTTGACTTGGTTGGATGAAAAATTGAAAGTGATTGAAGATTTATAGAAAAATAAGAAAGATAAAACTTGGCAAGATGATGATGGTGGTGAGAGTGATTCAATTCCTAATATGTTGGAACAATGAAATAGAGAGGTGTGGGAATAAATAAATGAAAAGATGAGAGAATATGAGAGGTGTGGGACTAAATAGATGAATGGAGGCAAAAAAAGTGATCTTCAATTCTCGTTTTGTGATGGATCATGTTTTAGTCCTACACCTTTGGGACAAGAGAAAAAGTACTTGGACAAGAGTTATTTATATTCATCTTCTCAAATATCTCAAGTATCTCTTTCACTTTCCTCACACAAAGTGGTTGGGTATTGAGTAACTGTTTGTTTTTATATAAAATTTTATTTATATAAAATAAATATATATAAGATAAATTTATTTTTTTGAATATAATAAAATAACCCGAGCCCGTTGGAACCCGCTCGGGCAGCCGGGCTCGGACGGACTACGGGCACCAATATGGTGTTTTTGGTCCGGCCCGATCCGCCCGACTCCCTACCGCGGGCTCGGCTTATCCGAGCCCGATCCGCCCGAGTCCGGCTCATTGTTGTCTGAGCCCGTCCGCGCCCGCCTGATTCCCACCCCTAACCCCCACTATGTGAGCTGACCCGAGAGGGACCCCAAAGATCTGAACGGATGTAATCCAGAGTTTCATTGGTATTATGAATCATTGTGCTGAACTTTACCCGACATTGTTTCCCGAAGACGCACTGTTCACAGAATTCCAGTTTTCCAACCTTCTGCCCACAGAGTTCCTTTGGTATTTTGAACTGCTTGCTCAGTATAGCCATCCCCCTTTCACTCATATGCCCTAACCGCATATGCCATAGATTGGTAGTCTTAACTTCCTTGTCTGATGATGATACCTCTACAGATCCGGTAACTGTGTTACCCTGTAGCACATATAGACCATTCTTTTTCAACTCCTTCATAACTGTAAGACTCCTCGTAGAAATTCGAAGAACACCACCTTCACCAACATATTTGCAACCATTATCATCCAGAGTTCCCAAAGAGATTAGATTTCTCTTCAAATCTGGAACATGTCTTATGTCTGTTATAGTCCTCACAATACCATCGTGCATCTTGATCTGAATAGTACCAATTCCAACCACCTTACAAGGAGCGTTGTTTCCCATTAACACCTTACTGCCATTAAGTGGAAAATCATTCCCTATGAGGACATACATGGAATGTACAACCAGTATCCAAAATCCACCTATCTTCTGCGAAGCAGGCATTGATCGCCAGAACCATAACTTCGTCACATTCTTCAATGATTGCCAAGACACTACCATCATCTTCTTCGATGACTGCTGCCTCTGTTGGGTTCTTCCTAAGATCAGGACAATTCCTTTTGAAGTGCCCCTTCTTCTTATAGTTAAAGCATCTGTACTTCTTAGGTTTTGATTTAGACCGTGAACGGCCCTTTCCATCGACCACATGCTGCGACCTTCCCCTTACAACCAAACCATCTCCTGAGTTGCTTTCTTCCATTGACCTCCGTCTCAACTCCTTCGAGTTCAATGCTGCTTTAACATCCTCAAAGGTTGTAGTTGTTTTACCAGACATAAAAGAATCAACAAAGCTCTATGATGGTGGCAGGGATGCAAGCGATAGTACTGCCTTATCTTCTTCTTCGAACTTGACATCTATATTTGTCAAATCTAAGAATACTCGGTTGACTTCATCCATATGGTCTTTCAACGATTCCCCTTCTAACATATGTAAACTAAATAATTTCTTCTTTAGATACAAACGATTAGTTAGAGATTTCGTCATATACCTTGTCTCCAGCTTACTCCATAGCCCATCGGTCGTAGTTTCCGTCGCTACTTCCCGCAAGACCTCATTGCTCAAACAGAGTAGAATTTGACCATGAGCTCTCTCCATGAGATCTTTCTTTTCTGCTTCTGAAAGTGATTCAGCGAGTGCAGCCTTTCCATTCAACGTCTTCAGCAGACCCTGTTGAACTGATACTGCTCGCATCTTAATCTTCCAAAGATTAAAATCATTACTTCCATCGAACTTCTCTATCTCGTATTTCGCCATCACTGAAACCTCAAAACCAGTGCTCTCACACCAGTTTGTTGTGTCCATCGAGGTTTAATGTGATCAATACGAGTAATCCAAGACAAGCAATAGGAATAGTAAAGAACAATCAAGAACAGAACACAGAGATTTACGTGGTTCGGTTGGTGAGACCTGCTCCACGGCGACAACAGCGCGATGATTTTCACTATGATAAGAAAACAAGTTTACGCAAGAGATTCGTGAGATTGTGCCTTCTGATATCTCCTTAGGGTTTAGTTTATATAGTCACTAAACTCTAATCCCTCCGCCTCACTGACTCTCTCTACAACCGACATTATACACGGATAACACTAATCATCGACATAAGTCTAGCTTCCGCATTCCAGCTCTGTCTCGGAGTTCAGCTCTGCCTCACAGCCCTGCTTCGCATACCAGCTCTGTCTCAGTAATCAGCTCCGTTAATGGGTCCAAAATTCGGTGCCGAGTTGGCGGGTCGTATACCGGGGTCGATATCAATCCATATTCGAGTCACTTCTCACAGCCCCTCCAAACCACTATAACTTGTTATTTTAACGTTATAATTTAACAAAAACTCATTACAACTCTTAATAATTATATTAAAATTACAAATATATTTAATTACAAAAACATTACATTTACAAAAAGTATATATTACATTAAAAAATATTAAAATATACTTTTTATTAATAAAAATATAAATGTAGAACTTGAAATAAGATGTCAACACTTCGTTGCCCAAGTGGTTTAAAGTGTTGACATAAACTCCAAAATCCTAGAGGTCCACGTTCGATGTCAGAGAATAGGTGGAATTTGTGGTTTATTGAACTTGAGTTATTAAAGGTATAAATAATGTAGTTAGATGAGCTTATGGCAATTTCATTTCGATGGCCTTTAGACCAGTAGTTTAATTGGGTTTTAGGCTCTTTTGTTTTAAGGTATAATTTGGTGGTTATGTACTTATCACATCTTTGATGTATTAAATGTTATTGTAATGACTTTCACAGTCACTTTCCAAAAAAAATTGAAATAAAACATTTTATCTATCTAGAAAATAAAATTTAAGGACTTAAAGTTAATTACATATTAGATTAGGGACTTGAAATAACAAAATAAGAACAAAAGTAATAGACTTGGAATAAGAAAATAATTAAAAGAAAAAGGGGCCAAAAAAAGATATCCCCCAATTTGGAGGGGCACTGTCTATGGGAGTTGCCTTGCAGCTATATGCCTCCAAAACATTGTACTTTTTTTTTGAGTTAAACCGGATTTTTTATTCATATGTAGGAATTCAATCCAGTACATTACATGGTTTTGAGACTTTTGACTCCTTTGAGTACAACATGAGATTTACAAAAGTAAATTACGACACGAAACTTATAAAAGTAAAGTGCAACATGAAGGTAAAAGAGTACAACACTATAATAACAAAATGAAAAGATCTTAAAGATCACAAAATGAGAAGATCCTAAAGATCACAAATGAGAATACCCTAGGGTATCAAATTTTATTATACTAAAATATATGAAGGAACTATGAACCAAGTAGAGGTTGTTGATTGAATCAGATGTTGTCCTCTTGATTTGTTAGTACGCTTCATTGGTGGTACTTCCCAAATTCATTCCCGAGATCTCAAGATAACTGGCCTTTTTCTTGAAAATCTCATTGTTTGCATGGTTGTTTAGTCTCCATCTTACTACTTCATGAAAGCCACAACCCATCTTTATGTCGTATTAGATGAGGAAAAGCAATATGCAGACCTTCGCTTAATCGATTTGAATTCATAAACAATAATGATTGATTTGGAAAAACTGTGAATTATCATTGTTGGAACAGGTGGAAGTTACGTCCACAAATCACATAGATCATTAAAAATTACACAATAACAATTGGCAAGGTGAAAATGATGATGATTTATCAAGAAGGGAGATTGATCTTCCTCCCATACCAACTTTCTCCCCCTTTTCCCTACATCTCTACTTTTTCTGTACTCCAAAAAAACTGATGGTAGATGTAAATCTACGCAAAGAGAACGAATACGATGAAATTCTATTTGGAGGATAAAAGGGATTCCGGCTAAGGGAGGATCCTTCGTAGGAAAAATGATCTCCTGAGAACTCTCCCCTTGTTTTTAAAACTTGTACTTTTTAAAAACGGTTATGCCGCAACCAGTTAATATGTTTTCAAAATTTGTACTTTTTGGAGGCATAGAACTCCCCTTGGAGAAGCTCTCACAAATTTCTTTATGTTTGTTATGTTAACCTTAGTTAAATATTGTATATCCCTACGTTTTGTTTGGCAGTCCACTTTTCATCACATGATTTTGGATTAGTGTACAAGATTAATTGTGAAATCCCTACTATTTTTTTTCGAGAACAATTGTCTAGGTCACACAAAAGATAATAATTTATATCGATCAAGAAAAATGTTAGAAATACACAAAATCTACAATGGGAAACAAAAATAATTATCGCTGATGCAGAAACGCCAGAAAGATATCGCCACCGAGAAAGAGACTTATTTATAAGATTAAAAAAACTATGGATTCTTAGATTATGGAAGTATGATATTAGTAGAATTATGGTATTATTAGCCTTTGATAAAGATTGAGAATTTGAGCCTAGCAAGATGCCTTTTGGCATTTAAAGTCTCATAATTGATCAAAACTTTTGAACAGGATTTTGTTAAAGCCTTTGAAGATGAGGTTTTGAGAACCACTCATTTAGATTTTACAACAAAATAGATTGGTTAAAGAAAGACAAACTGCTCTGTACATTTTAAGTTGGACCCTTTGATTTTGGGAAAGATAAGATTCTGTATGCCCCAATTGTCTATTTAATACATGTCCCTTTATTGTCAACTTTTCAAGTGAGATCTCCTATGTTGTTACTTGTATGTATGAATATTAGATAAATTGATGATTCTAAAGCTCAGATAATCTATCAAATACAAGTAAAGACTTTTAATTTTACGATAGGGTAAATTTGATGTTGTAATAAACTTCAATACTGTGACACCTTTAATACCGTCGAAAGGTTGAACTTGGGTTGTATACGATGTTGACCTAGATTGATAGGGCTAGCTTGCAACAACAATAAAAAGGAAATCGATGGGGCTAAAAAATGAATACCTCTTATGTTTTGCTTATGTAAATCAAAAGAACATATAAGGTTGGAGGACGATTTAGCATTTTCAAATCTGATCCATTCTACTGGGAAACTCTATTAAGGTTGACTAGGTCTGAACTATGCAACTATGCAGTCTAGTTTTGTAGGGACTAATCAAAATGACCTCAACGACACCCATGTCTGGTATTTATGTATAGACTATTAGACTGTTTTCATTTGCTCCCTAACTTTTCAAAAATTGTCTTACACATGATAGAGTTTTCCGAGGAGAGGGACCTACACAAATACGAGTTCCAGACGAGCTAGGACTCATAGGGCAAAGGTGTTGGTTCGTCTCATTCGTATGCCTTCCCCTTTGTATCCTGGGCCATAAACTTGACCAGTTATAGGGATGAGGTGCCAGCGATTTGCTATAGGCATCCGCATGGAAAAGAGAATCTCTCAGCCGCGAAATGGTCTAGCCCGAGCTTGACCTAGATCTGCATGAAGCTCGGCTTTAAAGCTTAGGTGCCTCTAAAGGCGCCCCTCCTTTTTTACTCAGTTTCGCCTTCACTTGTGGCACTTTTCGTGGGTCTTAGACTGAGGCTCAGTGTTGTTCAGGCCTAGTATGGATTAGGCCCATTCCAATGCCCTCGGTTTTTCCTAGTCCGTGGGGTGCAAAAAGAGAAGGTGAAACTGACTAAAAAATGAGGGGCGCATATAGACGCTTCCTTAAAGCTTTTCACATGGTACTGGAAGGACTGGGAAGCTCCCTCCACATGAACCCCAACTTAGCTGTAGAGGACTGGAGGCTACAGCAAGAACAAGGGGTGCATGCCGAACTCCCCTCGCAAAGATTTGTTTTCAGACTATTAAAAAGAGGGAAATTTTAAATGCATTCACCAGTTTTGTTATATAGACTCACGTCAAATGTATTTCTTGTTCACCATCAAAGTACATGTGAATGCATATAACAAAATGGATGAGTGCATTTAACAATTCCATTAAAAAGAAGAGGAAATTCTAAAAGCCTCTCCTCTTTTTTTGTCGAAGCTCCATTTCACTTGACATTCACTGGGGTTACACTCTACAAGCAGCTTCTAATTTATCAGCGGTGATAGGGGGACCAACGCTTTTGGCGTGAATCGCCATCCAACGGATTGGATTCACGCTGATTTCATCAAGAGAGAGAAAATGGTGTGAATCCAAGGGTTGGTTGCAAGTCTTTTTCCCTAATTTATAACCACTTTGGTGCAGAGACAACTTCACAAATTCTTTATCAATTCATAGTTGATGATAGTTTCAACAAAAAAAAAATTCATAGTTGATAAATTTTAAGGGAGCCCACCATATTTGCTAAAGGCGCCCGCCCTCTTCCCCCTCATACAATATGCCCAAACTTTAGGCCTTGCTCGAGGGCACCTATTAAACTTTGGGGTTTTACCAGAGCAGGCACCATAGTTGCATTTCGAGGAAATTCTTATATACACTCACATCTAAAGTACTTTTTATTCAAGTCGAAGGAGATGTGAGTTTGGCAGGTAGAAATGGCAAGTGTATATGAAATTTCCTTGTATTTCATTTTTTGGACAGTAATATTCGAAACCCGATCTTTCTTGTTGAGAGATATGCCTGTGACTACTCAACCAAAGTGTATTTGACAACTTCATAATTGTACAATCCTTCAGAAAAGGATAAAACAAATATGAAAATCGAGATGGAATACAAAAATATTGTACTCCATAACTCAAATGATAGGAATGCTCCCCTTAGCGAGATAATGCCTTGATCCAAACGGATCGCCCATCTTCTAACAATGAATAAGGGGTTTCCCTTTTTTTTTGTTATCTATTTCTAAAGAAAATATAGGACTTGTTTAACAAAAACTTGGTCCAAATGGGATTGGGCTAGGTAAAAGTAGGGATCTACTTATGATAAATTATTTAGAGGTTGATTTCCGATTATTTAGCGATATTAGGACTATACCTCTAAAACGAAAATATGTATGAAGTTGACCTATTTTTTCAATTTCTCCATCAAAGATCAGTTAAGTGGTTCACGTGCTGACCACATGCGTGGGTTTTGACAAAAATACCTTTCACAAATTATTTACGTTCATATAAAATTAACTTCCAGTTATTTAGCAATATTAGGACTACACTCACAAAATGAAAATATGCATGAGATTGACTCTCATTTTCAAGTTTGCGTCAAATATCGGTTAAGTGGGTCTCGTACCAACCACATGCATGAATTTTGTATATTATAAGTAACAAATGTAAAAGTAACTAGGACAGGACTTTAATGGAATTTAATGATTAAATATCTGGGACCATCTCTAATCTCTCTAATCAACCAGACCTCTTGGACGGGACATATGTTGGGTAAGCCTTTTTTTATATATACTTTCTATCGGTAGTCTCTTAATCTAGCTAGATGGGTCGAACCTGTCTCGCACTTCGGTAGCTTATTTTCTTTATCTTTTTTGATCGGGCTCTCACACTAACTTCAAGTTTATGGACCAATCACGTTCTCTGTAAATTATGCAATTTGATATCTTAGATTTTTATGCTGTCAGATTAGGATGAATTTTTCATTATAAAAACCTATAAAAATATGTGGAAGATGAATTCAAACAATGAGAAAAAAAAATATCATCTTAGTTATGTGAATACGCACTTGGAAGTGTTTTTCACTTGAAATTGTATTCAATTAGTTTAGTTGGGACACAAACTACTTAATTGGTATTTGACAATAAAATCGAGAATAAAGGTCAACAGTAAACCTATTTGTTATTTTGAGGATGTAATCATAATATTGGTAAATAGTTAGGAGTCAATGTCTAAATAACTTAACGGTGGATTTTTTTACTCACACATGTGGTTGATACGCGAACCAATTCATTGATACTAGACGGAAAAATTAAAAATGAGGTCAACCCCAAACATATTTTCATTATTAGGTTAAAAATGAGGTCAACCCCAAACATATTTTCATTATTAGAGTGTAAGTTTTGATGTCGCTAAATAGTGGGGAGTCAATATCTGAATAACCCACTTACTAAGGATTGGATCTTAAACAAGATTGATGTACTTGTTCATGTGGATATCGTCGAGATAATAATTTCATCAATATGTGAACATATAGATCCAAATTTCCACATCTCTCTCATTTTTACAATTATTGGGAACACCTCATGTTAAACTAACATGGTTTCTTTTGGTTTTTTCTCAAATGGGCTCTCTTTTTCTTCTTTCCTTCTGTTTCAAAACAAACATCATATCTTCTAGATAAGGACTTTCACTCACAGTCCCATATATAGAAATGATAGACTAAATTTATGTGATGAAATTCAACTGAATGACCAAATATCATGGAAGTAATTGATTAAGACAAACTGGAAAAAAAATCTATAATAAGTGATTTTGTTTTAGGTCATGAATTCATTGCTTAGATCGTAAACAAAAATCTATTTGAGAGGCGAAGATCAAGCAACAATTTGAGGGCACCCGCGATTTAATCCTGAAATTGGGTGTTTTGTGTATATTAATACATTCATTATGTAATTTGCTTAACATTTTATTGTATTTGAGTGTTCCAATGAAAATCAAAATAACTAGTTGGTTACAAATTAGAGGTCAACACAGAATTAGTACTAGAAAGAACACGAGGAAGTCACATTTGTTCGCTGGATCTTTATTTATTTCATTTATTTTTTTGTTTAAAGCGCTGGATCTTTATGATGAAATAATAAGAATAAATTGTGACAAAACTAACAGCAGAAACAAGAGAAGGGGATTCCGAAAACTTGCACAACAATAAAATAGGGTTGTTTGATAAAAAGAAGAAAATTATCCGATTCATCACCTCATTAAACTTCAAATCTGTCTTAAACTCGACCCCAGTCTGGTCTGTTACTAGATCCACTTTGGTTTAAGCAACACTATTAAATCACGTATCACTACACTACAATCAGATATAACAATAACGGAATAATCGATCAAATTCAATTAATTAAATATTATGTTTTATGTAGATTCATCATTTTCTTTTGAAAAAATCGATTTTAGCTCTGTTTACAACTAAAAAGTTTGATTTGTTAGAATATTAAAATGAAAGACGGTGACATAGAGATTTCTTTTACAAAATCAAGGGACCCACCTCATGTTCTATGTCTTTATAAGGTTTAGATAATGGGATTAAGCTATTGAAATGGTCCTACAAGAATGAGAAAAATGGATAAAAAGAGATTATAATAGTGGTGTTTGAAAGACAATAAAAACCCTAGTTTTTAGTGGGAGAGGGATGATTTCGATTGGTTAATACTCGATCGACAAAAAAAAAGATGGGGGAAGGTGGGAGATTAGAGGTATACAGCGCACCCCGCGCACTTTTAATTCTTAGGCGCACTTTAGGGTAACGTGCTTCTCTCAGGCGCTGCACATGCATTGATAATGACTATCCTTTGTTCCCTTTTCACTCCTTTGTTCACTCCCTATGTGACCGAATATTACCATCTCATCTCTCATTTGTTTTCCGTCATTCATCAAATATGATTTACAAATCTCGAGAAATGTTCAGAATTTAGTTAGTTCTATTTTGGATTTTCAAATATGATCAACTTGCTATTTTAGTACCTAGGTTTTCAATAGAGTACTAGGAGGTTCTATAGGCGTCCCACTTTATCGTTACATATGCGATATGCCCGTTTTACCCAGAAACCCTCTTAATCTTTCTTTTGTAAGAGGACGTTGAACGCAGTAAACTGGAACGTCTTCTGAACTCCCCTAGACTAGTGTGTCATTCAAGCTAATAATTCTATTAATTAAGTTTGACTATATTTATGTTCTATTTTTACCCTTCATCTTAAATAATTTTCCTATTCTTTATAATCTCTAGTCTGATTTTAATTAGATGAAGAAAACCTTCTTTAGTGGGTTGAAATGCAGAGGATTGGTAACTCATGTGTATCTCTTTTAAAATTAGGAAAGAAATGTCGGACAAAGTTCGAAAAGAAAAACGATGTTTGCTTTTAATTAGACAAAACTGTTAGCAAAGAGTACAAAATAACATTTCTGACATTCTATGGGACTAAAATGGGAAGTTATTAGGGGCCAAAATTGAATTTTAAATAAAGCTTTCGCGGTTAAATTAGGAGTAACAGAGGGGGTTTGTTTGGTTTTTTTATTTGTTTTCTATGTCAGTAGTCTATGGTTAAAAGTCTTCCGGTATTTCTTTTCTCTCTCTTGTATCGGGCCCCACCCCTCGTTAACTATAAAAGTCTATAGCTCAACTACCACAACTGCCCCTTTATATTTAAATTACTATTTTACCCTTATTGGTTCCAAATCTGGTTATTTAGAACCGGATCAAGAATTGGGAAATGAATTGAGTGATTCCTGTCTGGAACAATAATGGTGTATTTGAATGTGGTTTTCCAAATACTGGCACCACAAATTTGTTCTCACTATGTTATTTAGCATCACTTATGTTAATATGACCTACATTTCTATGGGTCATCAAGTATGAGGATGAATATTTTCAACAAAAAAAAAAAAAAGTATGAGGATGAATAGTTCAAACTGATTCTGGTTGTGCTATTTAAAAAAGCCAAACAAAGTGGAAGAGTGATAATTAAAAGAATAGTTCCAAGGAATTGTCTTAGTTGTTGGTACTAAACAGTAGGATTTTTGGTTGTTTTTAGACTGATACGGTATGTTGGGAACTCGGATCATTATGTGCCTCTTCAGAATTACAACGAATGATGTTGGTGTTGTTTTAGTTCTTGCATTAGAAAAATGTTGGTGAGTCAACGACCATTTAACTTTAAATTATTTAGCAATAATAAAGAAGGTCTAAATATTATGTCATTGGTTATGGTAGTACCATTTGTCTATGTAGAACTATTTTCGCATGTCCATTCACTTAATGGACTCATGTGGCGCCCAACAAGTTTTCTTCTTTCTTTCTTTTTTGAATGTTTCAAGTCAATCTTTTAAAACTAATCTTTAGCAGAATTTTAGATTCATAATTGTTACAGACAATAGTTTCTCTCCATTTATTGTTTAAGGTTTAGTTGTTTATTTTTTTCTAAATTCGAATGTGGACTTTACAAAAGAGAACGTATAGACTCTTGATTAATAATTTTTCCTCCCAAAATGATTTTAAGGATTTGTTGTTTGTCTCTCTAAACCATTATACTTTGCAGCAAAAAAAACTTTTGCGAAACCTGGATAATTCATAGTTGTTAAGATGTGATTTAAATTCTGAATTTTACTTGAACCAATTCCAGATCTCATGTCGATCAAATCATCCGCAGCTCCCAGTACATCTCGCAGTAAAAAAAATATATTATTCTGAGGTGTATCGAGATTCGCTTCAGTTCATATTTTGTTGACCAATCCTTCCTCATTCACATCTTTGTTGGAAAATATTTCCTTTTGTAATTCCTTAAATAAGGACTCGGACACATTGACAGAGTTGTATAATGTGACGTCTTTAGAAATTGTGAAACGAAATTGGTGAAGAATTGAGACCGGGATTTATTGTTTAAGCTATTTAGCATATCAGTCATGTGATTTTAGAGGTAATGATGAATCTATAAACTTACAAAATCGTAGTAATTTCACTAATTGATAAAGCTAATGACGAAAGTGAACGACAAAATTCATGAAATTGTTTTAGAAAATGCTCCTAGAAATGCGGGACATACATATCCTACATATTGAAAATACATTGTTTATTTTTGCTAACTAAGTGAGAAAGATGAGCGAAGAAGTCGGGGATTCATAATGTTTCTTCTTGTCGCTATCAAGCAGCCCTGAAAAATATTCAACAAAAGACATAAACAAATCCAGATGAATCGCTCAAGGAAAAATGACTATCTTGCGGTTTGTTAATGATGGATATTTTATTAAAGAACATGTTTTTGATGTTTTTGCATGTGAAGGTTACCTACGTTCATTCTAACACAAACTATCTCAGATGTCTTTCTTCGTCACAATCTTCATAATGAAATTGTGCGAGGTTAAGGGTATGATAAAGCTAGAGATATGTAGAGAGTTTTACTAATTACGGGCATTGATTCTTGAAGACTGAGCATATGTATTATTATATGCACTGCTTTGTCCACAAACTACGACTAGCATTGGTTGAAGCATCTAAAGAAGTAGGTGATATTTGACAATTTTTCTCAATTGAAATACTCCTGTTCATGCAGTTAGAAGCTTGGTTGATATGTTTGGTGCAATATGCATCGTTACTTGGTGGGCTTCTCCTGTTCATGCAGTTAGAAGCTTGGTTGATATGTTTGGTGCAATATGCACCGTTATTGGAGATATTATGGGAACCACAACAAACATCACTTTGCGTGGAGAATCTTAGGATTTTTACATGGCAATAACATCTTTTGACTTCGTGTTTATCTTACACTTAATGAGTAAGAATATAGAAGTCACAAATATGACAAGTCAAACACTTCTATACGAATGACAAAGTTAGTGTTTTAAAGCTAGTAATAACTAGAAAATCACTTCTTCGAAAATTGAGAGAAGATGGACGAGACTCTTTAATCTTTGGATCTTCAATGGTGGAGTTGAATACATGATTTATATGATTTCTTATTTTTAGTTCGTATTTGGATCATTAGGAGGATGAGTATAAGTCGTTTAAGATTGATATTTTTTTTACAGTTTTGCTGAAAAAATTTATCCAAGATTTTAATAACCAAGAGATAATTGTTTTCAAATGTCAGTTGCTACTGCGAGCTTGATGTTCTTAAGCAATATCCCGACTTTCAGGAGTTGTCTACTATTCCCGAGTTATGCAGGCCTTCTTTATAAATTGCAAACTTCTTATTGAAGTAATCGTTAACTGAACTTTTAATAAATTTTTATAACACACTGTGCACGTATGCATTTCAAGAGTCAAACCATTCCTATGATCACAACGCGACCTTCACAAACATGTTGTTGGTACGGGTAATTTGTGTAAAGCCTCCTCGGTTTTTAGTGCACTAACTATGTCGAGCTACGAGTTGGGTGTTTACCGATCATTTGAACCTGAGTGGTCTAGATAGAGTTCAGACATAATTCGAAGCCCTAGATGGTGTGGATCATGTGTGATTGTTTCGTCTATGATCATTGTTGGTCTAAATACCATATTAAAATTTGTAGTCATCCACCTCAAGATAAATTAAATTCAGTCATTGGGACAAGATTATTTTTGTTTCCAACCGTATTGTTTGTACATTAGGAAATATTCTAAAAACCTTTACTCTTTCAAGTCCTCTCAATTCTAGGCAATGAAAGACCACCTTCTCACATCCCCCAGTTGCCCCAGTTGGGAAATCATAATGGAGTGTTGAATTTGCTGACATGTTTACAGTTTTAGCACCCAGCTTTTATGATGGGGGCATGGCCATACCAAGTAGATACCATCACCAATCAATAATGTAAAACGGTGAGAAGGGCATTTTAGGTATTTGTAAATAAAACAAGTAGATATTTTATGTGGTTTAATACCCCCAACATCAACTATTTATAGCCCACCATCCATCCATAGAAACTCAAAATCAAAACACACAACACTATCTACTTACTACTACAATTTCTCTCTCTAACTCCTTCTCCCATTAGATCTTCTTACTTTCTCTCTCTATCTCCAAGTCTTTTTTGTTTTATAGCCATGGCAACAAAGCTTGTCATTTTCATGGTTCTTGCCATCCTTGCTACCATCTCCATGATCCAGGTGAGTTGTTACTCATTTTATTATTTTTCCACCCCACATCATTCTTACCCTCTTTAATACTACTAGTCCACTTCTACCATGGATTACTGGACCACCATTTTTCCACCCCATCTTCTTGTACATTACCCATGGCTTAAATTACTGAAAAGCCCATGATTCTTCCACTTGCTTTTGAAAAAAAAGTACTCCTACTATAAATTACTAAATCCACCCCACATTAATAATTTTTTTCTTTTTTTTTTCCTTTTAGGTCTTGGCTGATAACAATGCTGCTTACCATTTGGACTCTGTAAGTTCTACATTTTAATTTATTTTATTTCTCAATTTTCTCCATTTTAATTTATTTTATTTTTCAATTTTCTCCATTTTATGGGTATTTTTCTTAGTTTATTTTTTTTATTAATATATATTTGTTTGATTTTGGTGAAATTTGCAGAGTCGTTATGGACAAGGAAGCTTAAAACCATATCGTAAGTGTTAATTTATTTTTATTATTTTCATATTTTATTTTAGGAAAAGAAAAAAAGAGAGAGAGAGAAAAAGAGGGTTGACTGCTGGTCAAAGACTAGAATTAATGTTTTTCCTCGAGATTTGTGCTAGAGGTAAAGAGTAACTAAGATCGGTTCCAAAAATTAACTGGTTCTGAAATTGGTGAAACAGAATGCAACCCACAATGTAATAGGAGATGCAAAAATACACAGTACAAGAAACCATGCCTATTCTTCTGCAAGAAATGTTGTGCCACGTGTCTGTGCGTGCCCCCAGGTTTTTATGGAAACAAAGGTGTCTGCCCTTGTTACAACAACTGGAAGACTAAGGAAGGTGGTCCTAAATGCCCTTAATTCCATTCCACCACCACTACCCACCGCCACCGTCGACACCACCACCACCACCACTACCCAAGACATTGATTCTCCATCTATTAATTTTACTATCCTTAATTAAATACTATTATTAGTACTACTAATTATGTTATTAATTATAGTATGTATTTGTTTATGGTGAAGAGAAAAGAGAGAGGAGGAGAGAGAAAGAGAGTTTATCTCTCTAATCTTTGTTGTTTTGAGGGGATTAACGATTATTATTATTTTTAATTTGGAGAAATGTAATTGTTGTTGTGGGGTTATTTCCGTCATTCCTTCTGGTCTTTATGTGATGATAATTGTTGTTGTTGTTGTCACATGGGGGTTGGAATGAGAGTGGCTTGAAGTTGAGTCCATGTTTGTTTTTACCTTTTTTATTAATAAATTTGCACCATAGTTTTTGGTTGTGTGCATTAATTATATTGTTACTATCCAAACAACTCCTGGCTTCCGATTTTAATCATCTAGTAATTGGTACTGTTTATTTGTGCTTTGTTGTATCAAAAAAGGGACCGACAAAATTGGTCGACGACAATTCGAATGTTGATACAATCGGTCCACCAAGGGTTCTGAGTACACTTCGAATGTTGATATAATCCGTGCAGACTCCGGTCGGTCAAGATGAGCCAAACGTAACCTCTTGGAGAGACTCCAGTCGGTCAAGACGATCCAAACGTAACCTCTTGGAGAGAAGAGGTGCATCTAGGCGATCACATCTACCCTCGGGTTAGGTCAATCCATTATTTCGATCCAAACACCAATGTTTTTTCTGAACAAAATATTCCACCTTGTGAAAATTGGTAAGGAATTAGCTCATACTCATTGAATCATCATAAATTTATTTGGCAAGGGGAATTTGACCATTCAAAGGTTGTGCCATTGAGGCCCTGTCAGACCGCATAAGCAACCACTTCCCATATGCATAGATACCATCAAATTTTTTGCAGGGATAAGATCTGATTTCACATTTGACCATTGAGACAAAGGCTATATACTCAAACACAGAAGTTTCTTAGGTCACATCTTGATGACGTTTCAATGCTATGTCATGACTAACGTAGATCGTAATCGATATATAAAAAGATCCCTTGTTAAAGATAAAGTTGGCCCGAGCTAAATTTTATGGGCAACCCTAAATTGAAAGGCCTAAGTAGCTTACTTACTAAGAGACATGCTAAAGTTTGATGGGTTCGGCTTGGTAGTTCTTTGGATGCTTGCAAAATCTGCAATGTGTGGATTGGTCTTAACAAAAAATAAGTAGTGCCTATAAAGAACTTCTCTATAATTTGTGAACACATTCTCTATTTGTTGGCTTTCAGGACTTCCTCAATTGTGGTAACATCTCTTCTTTCTCATTATTATCCTCAAGTTTGGGTGTGCTTGTGAGAGCCTATGTCAAGAACAAAACCCGACAACATTTACATGTTAGTTCGGGTGGGCTTCAGAGAGCCCACCTGAAGAACAAAACTGCAAGCAACGTGATCGTGGCTAGTGAAGGACAATATCGACAGGTCGGGCACAAAAATGATTTATATGGACGAAAAACTCTTTGTTTTAAAGAAAGAATAGTAGAAAAAAAAAAATACTCAATATTAATTGGTTTTGGTGAGCTAGATTCATCTTCCTTGCAGTGCTTTTGCCTCTGTGCCACTGGTCAAGACCTACATCATTTTATACAATATAGAGATGAAGCTGGCTCACCAAAAAGGCTATTCATCCTTTTACTATTTACATTTCTCTCTTTCTATCTATAATACCAAATCTACTAAAACATAGAAAACATCGACCAATCCCACCATTAAAAAGAATTACAAAATGATCACTAATCTTATATTTTCTCTCTCAATTATCAAACATAATGAGAGAAAAAAAGCAAAAAAGAAGCCATCTCTTTTGTATGTAAATCTAACTTCCTTGAGTAATTACAATACTCAAACATGTAAACACTTATTGTGAATTGGATTCCACCCTCTTCGAACTCTTCTTTCGCTAGACTGGTTTGGGTCGGAACCCTGTGACATTGGTGTTGGTGCTGATGAGTTCTTCTTGGGTTTTAAATCCTGTGAGACTACATTTACTTCCTCAAGAGCTCGTTGATTCTTCGATACTAAACCGTGTTCTTCTTTCTCTAATCGAAGTACATGATCTATACTTGTCATGGAAGAAACTTTTTGAGGTTGAAATACAAAAACAATAAAACCAATGCAGACAAGAAGGATAAGAACCTTATAAGAATGACAAACCATGATTATTTAAACACTAAAAAACAAGAGAATTTGAAGGTTTGAAAGAATGGAAGTAACCCCTTGTGTTCTTTTGGCCCATTCCTGTTGTGGGTTTATTCTCTTATTGAGATTTGAAGGGTTTTAAAAGCACAAAAGATAAAGCAAAGAAGAAGGACCCATTAACACTTGAGAGAAGTTCTTTTAAGATTCACTTCACTCAATCATAAGCAAATCAAGGCTGTTTTAGAAGACTCTTGACAGTTTATGAATAAAGAAATTGGAATAAAACCCTTGAGAAGCTAAGTGTCATTTTTTTTTCCTTTATTAAATTCCTTACATCTCTATCATTTTGCCCTGCTTTTGTCTAGTAAAAGGCAAATATTAGGCCAACAATTTTTTTGACTGTTTAATCTGTCATGACTGTTGAATTGCTTCTTTGTGATGTCTACATGTATCTGATATATATCGATGATGTCGGAAAGTGGTTTTCTGGATATCAACCTGGAAGATGATTATCTCAATCTCACCATTGAATTAATTCTTTGTTATGTCATTTTCTAAGAGAAATCTCTTTAACTTTGGCTAACTTTAGAATCCCAAGCTCATTTCTTCTCACCAAATACTAAACAACAGTATTCCTTGGTTTCTTATTCTGTATATGTTTCTTTATGCTTTTGTTGCCCCATTTTTTGGATTTCTAAGCTCCAATCCCACCATTCCAAGCTTATAAACAAGCCACATCTCTCTCTCCCTCCAAAATTCCTAATGTTTTCATTTTCTTGTTGTAAACCACTTTTCCTTTTCTCTATTCTCACACATTATAAAAGCACGTTTAAAAGTGAAACATGACATCTTATCCACAAATATATGTGTGAAAATTAATAACAATAATCATAGAGAAGAAGGAGGAGGAGAAATATTGTGGAGGCTATGAATCTCATTCATTATTAAACTAGGGTTACAACTTAACAAATATATACTAATGATAAAAGACTAAAAGGTCCTTAAATGGCAAATTACCAAACAACCCCTAACTATTACATATATTATTCTAACACCCTCCCTCAAACTCACGATGCGATTTTGAAAAGTATCGAGAGTTTGCTAACTAAGCAACGAAAGCGTGAAATCGAGGGTGACTTGGTGAACAAGTCAGCAATCTGCATAGTGAATGAGACAAATCCAAAATCTCCAAAACTATTATTTTCCCAAAATTGCGAACCAAAATCCAAAATACTGCTAGACCAAAATCCAATACTGGCAACCAAAAAATCGAAAATTCAATATTGCCCACCAAAATCCAATATTCGAAACTGCCAACCTAAATCTAATATTGCCCACCAAAATCCAATATCTGATACTGCAAACCAAAATTCAATACTGCAAATTACTGCCAAACTGCAACCGGAGAAGAAAATGCGATCATTGGAGAGAAGAAGATGCAAATGCAATATTGCCCAAAGGAGGAAGAAGATGCAAATACAATATTGCCCAAACGAGGAAGAAGATGCAAATGCAATATTGCCCAAAGAAGGTTGAAGATGCAAATGCAATATTGCCCAAAGGAGGAAGAAGATGCAAATGCAATATTGCAAACATTCAAATGCAATACTGCCCACAATCCGAATGCAATACTGCCAACAAATTCACTGCCAACCAATTCAATATCAAATCCAAAACCACTTTCATATATTTCAGTAACACCACCTCCTCCAAATTCCAAAACCAACTTACCCAAAAACCACTCAAATCAAATCTCAGCCAAAACTATCATTCAATACCTCCTAAACCATTCAATACTACCATTCAATGCCCCCTCAAAACTACCAATCAAATCAAAACTCCCACTCAATACCATTCCACCTTCTTTTATATTCAAAAATTTCCTGAAGAGTAACGAAACTAAGCAAACCAATCACCTTTTTTTTTGCACCAAAGATCAAAACAATACCAAACAAACTAGCTAAAGAAATACGAAGAAGAAGTGCGAAGTAACAATACCAGATCTGCAACGACAAAATAATTTTTCTGCGGAAGCCAAACGATCCCTTGAGAAAAATAATTATCCAGCTAGCGAAACAAACTCCAAACACATCCTTCTTCTCCAACAATGAAACCACCAAAACAAAACCACTTAAATCTTTTGCTAAACTACCCAAATCATAGACCACTTAAATCCAATAAACCACCTCACAAACTACATGTTGACCAGTTTTAATTTCTCAAAAAACAACTAAATCCACTTATTTTAACTTCCAATTATACCACCCAACAAATCAGCCATCTGAAACCAATACCAATTCCCCCTAGATACCAACCACCTAAATCAAATTCAAAACCACTTCATAAACCACCAATGAAATCCCTCCATAGACCACCAACAAATCCTTATAAAACCGCCCAACCTTCTTTTTTTTTTTTTTTTTTTTTTGTTGAACTACCGCCCAACCTTCTTCCAAACCAAATATCCAAACCAAATATCGCCTTCACCCAACCAGACTACCTGCTTAAATCTCAACCAAAAAACAGCCAAACACCTTCAACAAACCGCCTTCTTCCTTTAGACTAAACAAATCCACCGAACCACCTTATCAAAACTCCAACCAAATTCCCAAACAGACCAATCGAAACAACCTAAATATCCCACCTAAAAATTCAAGAAACTTCTGTCTAATAACTCCTTAACGATGGAGAAGCTTTACATCCTTTAAGATCTAAGGCTCTGATACCATGTGAAAATTAATAACAATAATCATAGAGAAGAAGGAGGAGGAGAAATATTGTGGAGGCTATGAATCTCATTCATTATTAAACTAGGGTTACAACTTAACAAATATATACTAATGATAAAAGACTAAAAGGTCCTTAAAGGGCAAATTACCAAACAACCCCTAACTATTACATATATTATTCTAACAATATGAACTTCACCTAGGGTCTTGCCTCAGTAGTAGTGCATCACTCTGAAACCCTAGAGGTCTCAAGATCGAATTTTGATGGTTTAAATAAAAGTAGAGAAAGCCTGGAAGTCTCATGATCGAAACTTGTTGTTTTAAATAAAAGGAGAATGAATTTGCCTAGCATGATCTTTAGCAGAGTTTGCCTTTGCGAATTATGAGTTTTTTAGGATGATTTCATGGCAGTTATGAACATATTCTATCTTTATGTTGGACCCAAGATATTTGATATGTTCATAACTGCCATGAAATCATCCTAAAAAAAACTCAAAATCCGCAAATTTATTATCTTTATGATGGACCCAAAGATATTTGATATATGTTTTTTATTTGTAATCCTGTATTTTTCGAAAAAATAACAACAAATGCTAGAAACTTCATTCGAAAAATGGAAGTAATCTATACAACTACTACTTTTAATTCCAATGGCTCCTTCAATGATAAAAGCCTCTCTACATGGAAGATAGAAAAAGGAAAATGGAAAAGTGAGGTCCTCCCATATCCATTGCCATTGTTAGCTTCAGTATTGAGAGTGGGGACCTTGTCTACATGAATACGGTAGATGTACTTTTAAGAGATTTGTACTTGATGCCAGAGATAAGATACTTCCTTCCATCTCAAGTGATCAAGTCTTCTTGGTTTTGGTTGGTAATTTAGAAAGAGAACATCTATAGCTCTAAAAACTCTCTCTCTCTCTCTCTCTCTCTCTCTCTCTCTCTCTCTCTAGGTGATGAAGTGGGGGCCATTGTTCTATCTTTGAACAGTGACTAAAAGCCAAACTAAGTTCGCTTTTATGGATCAAAAACAAGAAACTTACTAAGGTTCTATACTGTAAGTTGTTATTCCTGACCTACTTTTTCAACTATCCCCAGTTCATAGTTTCTTATTAATGCCTCATACAAATTTCCCCTTTTTAATCAAACAACAGATAGATATCGAAAACAGCTTCACTCATTAATGAAATCTGAGCTTTATGTACACAAGATTCAAAGGACAACAACACAATACAACATTAAAATGTATGTAACAGACACCCTTCCCTTTGAACTAGGACTTGTCGAAAGCAAGCCCCAATCGGAAATTAATATTTTTAACCTTATGAAAATTATTTAAATTTCTGCCATTGAAAGACTTATAAGAGATGTTATTGGGGTGGCTCCTGGTGCGGAGCTGCTGTTCCAGGTGGTGCTATAGTGAATTGCAGACCTCTATGTTGACCTGACTGCCACCATAAAAGTAACCTATGATGCTGCTAGCGCGGCCGCTTCCTGAAATTTTGCCGAAATACCCATTATCAAAACGAAGGAAAACTCCATTCAACTATTCTGCTTTTCTTCTTGGAATCAAAATCTACCAGAAGATGACGCGACAAAATACCAGCTAATTCTATTTTTACTAGGTTCTTCACAGATTTAAGAAAATGCATGACAAAACTAAACCGTGTTCGGATAGTTCAATCTGATGTGATAAATTTTATAGACATCGAAAACTAGCATATAGAGTATTGACTAACCTGTCTTTCTTTTCGTTTTTGAAGGATACTGAAGGCCCATGCCATAACGTAAACAGGGAGAAGAAAACCGGCAGCATGTACCAAAAAAGCTGCCAAGATTGAGAAGTCACGAGTATACTACTGACACCCATATCATGTCAAATAATAATGGATCAGATCATAACTCATAAGAAATAGTATTACATTTTTTCTGCCAGAGAAGCTAACGTAGCTGATTATAAAATCTTCAAAAAACAATATTCACTTCATTGACTTGGATGGTGGCAATTCAGCCTCACATGTCATTTCAGTTGCAAAATCAATTTTTGTTAGATCTCTCATAGATAAAACGTCTGCCATGTATGAAATGAAATTTGTAGAGGAAATAATACAATCTACATATCATGTATGAAGTGAATGGTCGCTGTAAGGAATAACTCTACTCTTAGCAAAGGGCAGTGCATCAAGTGAATTTCTTCATGACGCCATTGAGGGTGCTCAGGAAAGAGAAGAGAAAAATCAAGTTAGGCTCACTGACACCCTTCTGCCTACTAGGTACTCTAAAGTATAGTGGTAGTTCACGTTAGAGAAACAAGAATTTTCTTTATTGGAGGTCTAACACGATAAAATGACCACAAGATATAACGAAAGCAATACACATAAAAAAAAATAATATTTAAGAGTAGAGTCTGGAATGTAGACCCAAAAGATGTGGCCAAATAGATCAGAAGAAACTAGGTGAAGGAAGGAATTCTTCCGAGAAGTGGCTACCATCCTACCACCCAAGCATCAGTGTGATAAAACGAAAGCTCGGAAAGTAACTGATGAAAGTAAAAAAGAAAAGGGACATTCCAACCAAAGGCCATTTTTATAATCAGATTCAGGCCAATCAACTAATACATGATGAAGCTTCTAACCAGGCTGACCAACAATTTAATCTCGTTGGCTCACTTTTATGTGAGTTTACACGTGCAAACAAAAACGTAAGCTGAATGTTCCCTTTAAGTATTCTTTGTCATGTTGGATACTCATGTAAAACACTTATACACTCTTTCTGGACACCAACTTCAACGGGTTTAATGTGACATTCTGTACTTGGATCAAAATCATGATAGGACCATAAGTGACATTCTGTACTTGGTTCATTACAAATAACAAAATAAACTAATGAAGTACACTAACAAATGACCAAATAGCTAAGACAAGGAAACACTGTATTTGACACCTCGTGCAGGCGAGAACACAAATATTCATATCGATGTCCATTTCTCATATGCAAAACCCTAAAAAGATGAAATCTAGTAAACCAAAAGAAACAATACAGGAATTTCAATAAGCAAAAAACACGAACCTGGGCAAGAATAAAACCACATAAAGCAAAAGTGGAGAAGGCATCAGTATATATTTCATTCTCATCCAAATGTCTGATATTAAGCTGAACTAAAGCATGATCCATTTAGGTTATCAACCTGTTTGTTGTCCAACTGTAAAATCGAAAAGATAAACAACAAGCAAAAAACACGAACCTGTCTGTTTGTTTACCATTCTAGGGTAAATATAATACACACAAAATGAGATACACAGATAAAGAACAAGTTTTTTATAGTTCTAATTAACCAAAAAAGGAAGTCTTTTTCTTTCCCTTTACCATTTCTTTGGGATATAAAGATCCAACTTTTGCCCTAATTTAAACTGACTGCTAATGATAACCCTAATTTCATCTAACAGGTTAGAGGGTTTGACTATAAATTAGTCTAGGAAACGATTAGATGTAAAGATAACCCTAATTTCATCTAACAGGTTAGAGGGTTTGACTATAAATTAGTCTAGGAAACGATTAGATGTAAAAATAACCCTAATTTTCATGAAATGGGTTAGGGTTGTTTATCTATTAATCTGAAAAAAGCAATGTACAGATATGCAAAATAAGAACACTTAATTAGTACCTAAGAAGAATCGAGAGGGGAGTGGGTTTACCAAAGAAAAACCGATGAAACTTGCAATTGCGAGAGAGAGAAGAAATGCCCTAAAAATGGGAACAAGAACTGTAGAAGCAAAACCTGGAGGTTTATCTCCCGCGGAAACCCTAAAAATGGGAACAATAATAGTAGAAGCAAAACCTGGAGGTTTATCTCCCGCGGAAACCCTAAAAATGGGAACAATAATAATAGACGAATATACCCCCAAAAGTTGAATGTAAAAATTAGGGCAAAAAATGGGCGTTGCCCGGAGTCCAACTGGTGACTCCAACATTAACTATCTTCTTCCCAAACTACTAATTGACGCGGATAACAACGGTACTATCAAAATTCAATTTTCAAATTCCACCACCTCCCCTCCACAACGGTTACTTTCCCTCCAAATATCCACCACCGCTTCTTCCATTCCAACGGCTAACTTCCACCATTACTGATGACAACGGTAACATTACCATTCGAATTTCAAATTTCCACCACCATCCTGGTTTGTAACGGTTACTTTCCCGCGTGCAACGTCTACTTTCCCGCGTCCAACGGCTACTTTGCCTCTCTAACCCAGATCTTTAATATCTCTCTAGTCTTCTCACTTTTGATTCACAGAAAGAAATTTCTTCAACAAAACTCCAATTTTCTCAGATCTTTTATATTCATACTCTCTCTCTCTCTCTAGTCTTCTCACTTCTGATTTGATTGATTGATTCATACTGAAAAATCATGAGTAAGAGAAAGAGGGATTCTTCTACTACTACTACTGGTGATGATGAAGAGAAATCTGCTCGTATGATGAAGAAAAGCATGAAGATTCATAAATCAAGAACAGATTGTTTGAAAAAGAAAACTTATGAATTGTCTGTACTTTGTGGGGTCGATGTTGCCTTTTTAAGTTTTGCTCCTGATGGATCTATAAGTACTTGGCCTGAAAATCAAACTGAAATTGTGCCTCTGATTCAAAGATATAAACATACTGATTTCAATCACCGAAAGAAAACTAGGTCTGGGTTATCTGATTTAAAACCCAATAAGAAAAAGTTAGGGTTTTCAAATAATACTGTGACAGATTTTGGAAAAAGTTTTGATTTTTCTTTAAACCCTGAAACTACAAATGATCAGGTGGATGTTTATGGTGAAGAAGTTTGTGCTTTGCTATCACAATATCAATTCTTGGAATCTAGGGAGAAAGAAGTTGAGACCCTAAGACAGAGATGTTCGATGAATTTGATAAATCAGGGTTTTAGTGGTAGTGATGATCAAGACAGGGATTTAATTTCTTATTTCGTTGATGATGGTGATCAAGGCAATCAAAAAGAGATTATTACTGATAAATTTCAAATGGGTAACTGTGATTTCTTGCACTCTAGCCCTAATACTAATATTGAGGATGTTGATTCTTATTTTGATAATCTTGTTTCAAGCTTGTTTGAAGAAGAAGAAGAAAAAGAAAGTGTTCATAATATTGAGGATGTTGATTCTTATTTTGATAATCTTGTTTCAATCTTGTCTGCTTCTTGAAATTCTTCTTCTTCTACTACTTCTCTAAATTGGGGCAATCACCAAATTGATTTGAATACTCTTGTTGCATTACTGTTTGAAGAAGAGAAGTATTGATTTGAAGTTCATATTGGGGTACATGGAGATGCAGACAAACAAGAAGATTTCATAAGTTCATGCAGGCCTTGTCTACTTTCTCTCTCTCTCTCTCTTTGTATTTTTCTTCTCTCTCTCTACAATTGTTAATTCTGCTCTATCTTCATATAATACTGCTTACTATACATTGTACTCTTTTCTCCCTTGTGAAATGAAACAATAAAGTGGTCATTCCTACTTAATAATTTTTTATCCAAATGGTTGAGGGGATCTTACAGTTCTATATTTGACTTGGTTAATGGAGTATGACTAGTTGTCTCTGTCTAACTTGGTCAATAGATTAGAGAAAACAGAAAAGAGAAAAAAAGAAGAGAAAAGAAAATGTGTAGAAAGATATATAAAAGAAAGAGATTGAGTGGTTTTTGCCCTTGAGAAGCTAAGTGTCATTTTTAAGATTCACTTGAGAGAAGTTCTTTTAAGATTCACTTCTCTCAATCATAAGCAAATCAAGGCTGTTTTAGAAGACTCTTGACAGTTTATGAATAAAGAAATTGGAATAAAACCCTTGAGAAGCTAAGTGTCATTTTTTTTTTCTTTATTAAATTCCTTACATCTCTATCATTTTGCCCTGCTTTTGTCTAGTAAAAGGCAAATATTAGGCCAACAATTTTTTTGACTGTTCAATTTGTCGTGACTGTTTGCTTCTTTGTTATGTCTACATGTATCTGATATATATCGATGATGTCGAAAAGTGGTTTTCTGGATATCAACCTGGAAGATGATTATCTCAATCTCACTATTGAATTGATTCTTTGTTATGTCATTTTCTAAGAGAAATCTCTTTAACTTTGGCTAACTTTAGAATCCCAAGCTCATTTCTTCTCACCAAATACTAAACAACAGTATTCCTTGGTTTCTTATGCTGTATATGTTTCTTTATGCTTTTGTTGCCCCATTTTTTGGATTTCTAAGCTCCAATCCCACCATTGGAAGCTTACAAACAAGCCACATCATCTCTCTCTCTCTCTCTCTCTCTCTCTCTCTCTCTCTCTCTCTCTCTCTCTCTCTCTCTCTCTCTCTCTCTCTCCCTCCCTCCTCAATTCCTAATGCTTTCAAAGAGAGAGAAAGAGAAAGAGAACATCTATCTTTTGAACAGTAACTAAAAGCCAAACTAGGTTGGCTTTTATGGACTAAAAACAAGAAACTTACTAAGGAGATTTCTATACTGTAAGTTGTTATTCCTGACCTACTGTTTCAACTATTTCCAGTTAATTGTTTCTTATTAATGCCTCATACAAATTTCCCCTTTTTAACCAACCACAGATAGATATAGAAAACAGCTTCATTCATTAATAAAATCTGAGCTTTATGTACACATAATTCAAAGGACAACAACACAATAAAACATTAAAATATAAGTAACAGACACCCTTCC
This sequence comes from Eschscholzia californica subsp. californica, assembly GCA_002897215.1. Classification (NCBI taxonomy): domain Eukaryota; kingdom Viridiplantae; phylum Streptophyta; class Magnoliopsida; order Ranunculales; family Papaveraceae; genus Eschscholzia; species Eschscholzia californica. The sequence continues at coordinate 206,883 of BEHA01000466.1, forward strand.
TTTCGAACTAGTGCTTGTCGAAAGCAAGCCCCAGTCGGAAATTAATTTTTTTAAGCTTATGCAAATGATTTAACTTTCTGACATCAAAGGTCTTGTAAGATATGTTATTGGGGCAGCTCCTGGTGCGGAGCTGCTGTTCCTGGTGGTGCTATAGTGAATTGCAGACCTCTATGTTGACCTGACTGCCACCACAAAAGGAACCTATGATGCTGCTAGCGCGGCCGCTTCCTGAAATTTTGCCGAAATACCCATTATCAAAACGAAGGAAAACTCCATTCAACTATTCTGCTTTTCTTCTTGGAATCAAAATCTACCAGAAGATGACGCGACAAAATACCAGCTAATTCTATTTTTACTAGGTTCTTCACAGATTTAAGAAAATGCATGACAAAACTAAACCGTGTTCGGATAGTTCAATCTGATGTGATAAATTTTATAGACATCGAAAACTAGCATATAGAGTATTGACTAACCTGTCTTTCTTTTCGTTTTTGAAGGATACTGAAGGCCCATGCCATAACGTAAACAGGGAGAAGAAAACCCGCAGCATGTACCAAAAAAGCTGCCAAGATTGAGAAGTCACGAGTATACTACTGACACCCATATCATGTCAAATAATAATGGATCAGATCATAACTCATAAGAAATAGTATTACATTTTTTCTGCCAGAGAAGCTAACGTAGCTGATTATAAAATCTTCAAAAAACAATATTCACTTCATTGACTTGGATGGTGGCAATTCAGCCTCACATGTCATTTCAGTTGCAAAATCAATTTTTTTAGATCTCTCTCTATAAAACTTCTGCCATGTATGAAATGAAATTTGTAGAGGAAATAATACAATCTACATATCATGTATGAAGTGAATGGTCGCTGTAAGGAATAACTCTACTCTTAGCAAAGGGCAGTGCATCAAGTGAATTTCTTCATGACGCCATTGAGGGTGCTCAGGAAAGAGAAGAGAAAAATCAAGTTAGGCTCACTGACACCCTTCTGCCTACTAGGTACTCTAAAGTATAGTGGTAGTTCACGTTAGAGAAACAAGAATTTTCTTTATTGGAGGTCTAGCACAATAAAATGACCACGAGATATAACGAAAGCAATACACATAGGAAAATAATATTTAAGAGTAGAGTCTTCTGGGAAGTAGACCCAAAAGATGTGGCCAAATAGATCAGAAGAAACCAGGTGAAGGAAGGAATTCTTCCTAGAAGTGGCTACGATCCTACCACCCAAACATCAGTGTGATAAATCCAGAGCTCAGGAAGTAACTGATGAAAGTATAAAAGAAAAGGGAGATTCCAACCGAAGGCCATTTTTATAATCAGATTCAAGCCAACCAACTAATACGAGATGAAGCTTCTAACCAGGCTCACCAAGAATTTAATCTGGTCGAAATACCAGATTGAGACACTTGTATATAGTTATGCAGTAAAGTATGTAGGCAGACCAAATAGCTAAGACAAGGAAATACTGTATTTGACACCTCGTGCCGGTGTCAGCAGAAATATTCATATCGATTTCTCGTATGCAAAACCCTAAAAAGATAAAATCTAATAAACCAAAGGCAACAATACAGGAATTTCAATAAGCAAAAAAACACCAACCTGGGGAAGAAGTGAATAACAAAACCACATAGAGCAAAAGTGGAGAAGGCGTCGGTATAGATTTCATTCTCATCCAAATGTCCGATATTAAGCTGAACTAAAGCATGATCCATTTAGGTTATCAACCTGTTTGTTGTCCAACTGTAAAATCGAAAAGATAAACAACACTTAAACCATTCTAGGGTAAATATAATACATACAAAATGAGATACACATATAAAGAAAAAGTTTTTTATAGTTCTAATTAACCAAAAAAAGGAAGTCTTTTTCTTTCTCTTTACCATTTCCTTGGGATATAAAGATCCATCTTTTGCCCTAATTTAAACTGACTGCTATTGATAACCCTAATTTCATCTAACAGGTTAGAGGGTTTGACTATAAATTAGTCTAGGAAAGGATTAGATGTAAAGATAACCCTAATTTTCATGAAATGGGTTAGGGTTGTTTATCTATTAATCTGAAAAAAGCAATGTACAGAAACGCAAAATAAGAACACTAAATTAGTACCTAACAAGAATCGAGAGGGGAGTGGGTTTACCAAAGAAAAACCGATGAAACTTGCAATTGCGAGAGAGAGAGAAGAAATGCCCTAAAAATGGGAACAAGAATAGTAGAAGCAAAACCTGGAGGTTTATCTCCCGCGGAAACCCTAAAAATGGGAACAATTATAATAGACGAATATACCCCCAAAAGTTGAATGTAAAAATTAGGGCAAAAAATGGGCGTTGCCCGGAGTCCAACTGGAGACTCCAACATTAACTATCTTCTTCCCAAACTACTAATTGACGCGGATAACAACGGTACTATCAAAATTCAATTTTCAAATTCCACCACCTCCCCTCCACAACGGTTACTTTCCCTCCAAATATCCACCACCGCTTCTTCCATTCCAACGGCTAACTTCCACCATTACTGATGACAACGGTAACATTACCATTCGAATTTCAAATTTCCACCACCATCCTGGTTTGTAACGGTTACTTTCCCGCGTGCAACGTCTACTTTCCCGCGTCCAACGGCTACTTTGCCTCTCTAACCCAGATCTTTAATATCTCTCTAGTCTTCTCACTTTTGATTCACAGAAAGAAATTTCTTCAACAAAACTCCAATTTTCTCAGATCTTTTATATTCATACTCCCTCTCTCTCTCTCTAGTCTTCTCACTTCTGATTTGATTGATTGATTCATACTGAAAAATCATGAGTAAGAGAAAGAGGGATTCTTCTACTACTACTACTGGTGATGATGAAGAGAAATCTGCTCGTATGATGAAGAAAAGCATGAAGATTCATAAATCAAGAACAGATTGTTTGAAAAAGAAAACTTATGAATTGTCTGTACTTTGTGGGGTCGATGTTGCCTTTTTAAGTTTTGCTCCTGATGGATCTATAAGTACTTGGCCTGAAAATCAAACTGAAATTGTGCCTCTGATTCAAAGATATAAACATACTGATTTCAATCACCGAAAGAAAACTAGGTCTGGGTTATCTGATTTAAAACCCAATAAGAAAAAGTTAGGGTTTTCAAATAATACTGTGACAGATTTTGGAAAAAGTTTTGATTTTTCTTTAAACCCTGAAACTACAAATGATCAGGTGGATGTTTATGGTGAAGAAGTTTGTGCTTTGCTATCACAATATCAATTCTTGGAATCTAGGGAGAAAGAAGTTGAGACTCTAAGACAGAGATGTTCGATGAATTTGATAAATCAGGGTTTTAGTGGTAGTGATGATCAAGACAGGGATTTAATTTCTTATTTCGTTGATGATGGTGATCAAGGCAATCAAAAAGAGATTATTACTGATAAATTTCAAATGGGTAATGAAGAAGAAGAAGAAAAAGAAAGTGTTCATAATATTGAGGATGTTGATTCTTATATTGATAATCTTGTTTCAATCTTGTTTGAAGAAGAAGAAGAAAATGTTCATAACATTGAAGATGTTGAATCTTATTTTGATAATCTTGTTTCAGTCTTGTCTGATTCTTGAAATTCTTCTTCTTCTTCTTCTTCTTCTTCTTCTTCTTCTTCTTCTTCTTCTTCTTCTTCTTCTTCTTCTTCTTCTTCTACTACTACTACTTCTCTAAATTGGGGCAATCAGCAAATTGATTTGAATACTCTTGTTGCATTATTGTTTGAAGAAGATGAATTTTTGATGAAGTTCATGTTGGAGTACATGGAGATGCAGACAAACAAGAAGATTTCATAAGTTCATGCAGGCCTTGTCTACTCTCTCTCTCTCTCTCTCTCTCTCTTTGTAGTTTTCTCTCTCTCTCCCTCTCTCTACAATTGTTAATTCTGCTCTATCTTCATATAATACTACTTACTATACAATGTACTCTTTTCTCCCTTGTGAAATGAAACAATAAAGTAGTCATTCCTACTTCCTTAATAAGTTTCTTATCCAAATGGTTTGAGGGGATCTTAGAGTTTTATATTTGACTTGGTTAATGGACTATGACTAGTTTTCTCTGTCTAACTTGGTCAATAGATTAGTGAAAAGAGAAAAGAGAAAAGAGAAAAGAGAAAAGAGAAAAGAGAAAGAGAAAAGAAAGTGTCACATGTGTAGAAAGATATATGAAAGAAAGAGATTGAGTAGTTTTTGTTGTTTCTCCTTGTGATAAGTTAAATTGTTCGACTTAAATTGACCTAAAGTTAACCTCAACCATCAACTTAGTTAGAGTAATTGTCGAGTCGGTTCCAACTATCTAGGTCAAGTGTATAAAAGACACGGAGCCATATGCTAACATTTTAAAAATAGTTAACGTGAATCGGTCACGTAGACATGACAAGTCCGACAAAATTAAAGATTCTAAAATCTAACTTGAGTCGATTACAGACCTCGGGTCATATTTTATGTGACTTGGGAAAAAACAAATCTACCTCGGAATAAGAACATGAGAGTTGCAAAAGGAAAAGAAGCAAAGTAGAAATCTTTTCCAACCTTATTCGTGCGAACAAGCCCATACTACGGAAAAAGGTTGCGTGGATGATTTTACTAAAAAAAATCATCTTGTTATTTTGGAAAGTTCTTTCCCATGCTCTCGTAGCCAAAACCAAATTTATCGGGTTTAATCGGAACACTCTAGTACTAACGATTGAGGCGCCACACTTTTTGAGTTTTTCTTTTTTTTTTCAATTCTGTCTTAGAACAGTAACTAAAAGCCAAACTAAGTTTGCTTTTATGGATCAAAAACAAGAAACTTACTAAGGTTTCTATACTGTAAATTGTTATTCCTGACCTACTTTTTTAACTATCCTCAGTTAATTGTTTCTTATTAATGCTCCACACAAATTTCCCCTTTTTAATCAATAACAGATAGATATCGAAAACAGCTTCATTCATTAATGAAATCTAAGCTTTATGTACACATAACTCAAAGGAAAACAACACAATACAACATTAAAATGTATGTAACAGACACCCTTCCCTTCGAACTAGCGCTTGTCGAAAGCAAGCCCCAGAAGGAAATTAGTATTTTAACCTTATGTAAATGCAAATGATTTAACTTTCTGCCATCAAAGGACTCATAAGAGATGTTATTGGGGCAGCTCCTGGTGCGGAGCTGCTGTTCCAGGTGGTGCTATAGTGAATTGCAGACCTCTATGTTGACCTGACTGCACCATAAAAGCAACCTCTGATGCTGCCAGCGCGGCCGCTTCCTGAGATTTTGCCGAAATACCCATTATCAAAACGAAGGAAAACTCCATTAAACTATTCTGCTTTTCTTTTTGGAATCAAAATCTACCAGAAGATGACGCGACAAAATACTACCTAATTCTATTTATACTAGGTTCTTCACAGATTTAAGAAAATGCATGACAAAACTAAACCGCATTCGGATAGTTCAATCTGATTCATGATAGAAACTCCCACATATATTTCTACAAATGGAGTTCGCGAGATTCGCGACGGCTATATAATGTGATAAATTTTATAGACATTGAAAACTAGCATATAGAGTATTGACTAACCTGTCTTTCTTTTCGTTTTTGAAGGATACTGAAGGCCCATGCCATAATGTAACAAGGGAGAAGAAAACCGGCAGCACGTACCAAAAAAAGCTGCCCAGATTGAGAAGTCATTAGTATACTGAAACTGCAGGTAGATCAAAAAAGAACAAAGATTCATAACAAGAGCTGAAATTCGGTATCCCACTATCAAACTTACTGAGAAAATGGTTGAAGCATCATCATCTTCACCGTCAGGATTAGTGATCGTCAATGCATGCCTCAAGAGAAGAAGTGCCATCAGCTAATATGTATGAGATGATTAGAAGAAACCAAAGCAACACATGGATTATCAATGCATTAAGCACCACTTATACCGTTGTTGTTTTTGTCTTTTGCATTTTAATAGTCAAATAAGGGTTTGATCACAAAGACTTACTATCAGAGCGGCTGAGCGGCAAAAAGCAGCCCCACTAGCATTATTAGAAGAGTAATCGTCATATTCGGCTTCTAGAAAATGGCGTTCAGCCGCTGCCATCGCCAAGATCCGAGGGTCATGCAGATCTATAGGAGTACCAGAGATGGTCCAACCTCCACTGCAAGAAAGATAAAATAGTTACTACTGGGCATGCTTATAATTGAAATTTCCCAAACATACATGATCTTGTCATCATGGAGAGCAACCGAGCTCTAATGGAAATCTAACTCGAGTAGATAGATGCAGTGATAAGCAAGTGTACAAGAAGAGCCAACTTGCCTGATGTCGATGGTGATCTCATCAGGGTGAGGTGGTGGTGGTGGTGGAGCAGTATAACCAGGCTGGTATGGCTGAACATATTAAACAGAGTTACTCCACATCAACTACAAAAAAGGAGAAATAAAAGCTAACGACTGTGGATGCAAGCATGCAATCAGTACCAATCTCACAACTTAAACTGATCGACAAAAAAATGTCGCTAAAGGCTGAAAGCTAATTTATATATATATATATATATATATATATATATATATATATATATATATATATATATACATATCACATCCACATCAACAAGAAAACAAGAGAGAAATAAACTCATCGACTAAGTACTTTTTTTCTATTCAAACAAGGACAAGACTAAACATGAGCTCAGGAAATACCTGGTGGCAGATCTCACAAGTTATATCTCCTTTCTCATTGCACCATCGTTGGACACACTTCCTATGAGCAAACTGATAAAGTATGAATGTTAAAACAGTATTCCATTAAATTATGAAGAGGGAAGGTATCGGATGGATGATTTCCTACTTGGTTTTGCCTTGTACTTCATTTCAAGTTAAAAATTTAACAACCACTTAAAATGTACTGCTAAAGCACATCAATTGATGTCAGGAAAATGATGTTAGCTTATTCTATGAACAGAAAATTAAATGTACAAATAACAACAATATATTTACCTTTCCCAGCCAAAAGAACATATATGCAAAGAAAACAATACAGGCACGAGCTCATTAAATGGACAGTAAACACTTATACAGGACATTTTATTCTTGGTAGTGACGACTAAAGAGTATGCATATTTCATCTGAACTGAAATAAGCACCATTTCAATGGTAAGATAAAGAACGAAGATCATGTGTCAATAAAAGATCAAACCCCATCTTAACAATGGATTTGGAGCAAGCAGTGATAAAACATTCGCATGAAAAAGTACTAAAATGACAACAGGGAAAGACAGTATCAACTGCCCTGCTCATAAACTCCCACTGCTTATAATTGTTATTGATCTCTTTTTAACATTTTAAGTTTCTCATTTTCAACTTAGAGCATCTCCAATGCAAGACTCGAATTAAATTTTTTTTCTAAGAGACACCTTGGATTTTTTGAGTTTTTTACGAAAAACTATCTCTGATGCAAATCTAAATTTGGGTCTTGATGTGGCACCGTTTAATTCTAAGATGTCTATAGAAGAAACTCAATATCTGAGATTTCTATTTGGATCTCAATTGGCCACTCAATATTAAATACAGAACTACCACATCTAAGAAATGACACCTAATTGATTTATAAGATTTTACAGTGTTGCATTGGAGATGTCTTTTGAATTGAAGATCTCAATAGTGACATCTAGGAAAGAGAATCTCAATTGAGAGTTGACACAAGACAATTTGAGTTTTTTTTTTTAGCTTTGCACTGGAGATGCTCTTATTATGAGTTTTATGGAAGTACTTAAACGTAATAAGAGTTCGTAAAATATTCAAAGCATTAGTTGGTTTGTATCAAGCAGATGCTTGATAGAAATCCGTCGTTTTACATTCGGTTTCAATTTAAGACGAAGGAGTAAAATGCAGTGTACTCGCATACATATGTAAAGTTCTACCAAACAACCAGATATATATCGGATTAAAGGAACATATGCCTTTATTCGCAAGGCAAATAAAAGAATTGCATTGAGCAAAAAGAGATACCTTCAAACTGCCGCTGCAAGCGCAAGGATTCTCGAGGATCTTAATATCATCCTCCTCTTGGCAAATGCGGCATTCTGCATTTTGAAGAAGTGGTTCTTCTTCTCCAGATACATCACTTTCTTCCGGTATCCCTTCACCTTCGCTGGTAGAACCAAGTGAAACTTTCATCTGAGCACCAGACCCTTCTATAGAAGATTCTGGAGGTTCAACAACCCCTTGATTCGATTGTAAGGTCGCTGGTGTTATTAGGCGATCGACAAACAATGCCAGATGATCCCCCATTCCTCCACAAACCTCTCTTTCTCTCTCTCTATTACACAGATTCTTCCTTTTTGAACACTAGAAGTCCCTACAGATGACAAAATTGACAATAAAGGCGAAATTCGATCAAACAATCCGTCAATTTCAAAGACTATATACCTCAAAAGCAAGAATCAGCAACAACCCAACAAATGTCTTTGATCAAAACTCTAAATCATATGAATCGGATTAAGTATAATCAAAACTTAAACAAAACCCTCATTTCATTTTCAAACGAATACAATCTCAGCAAGAACAGTACAGAAATAGTTGAAAAAAAAACCCTAAAAAGCCTTAATCTTGCTGGACTTAAAACTAAATTTGAACCTAGACATAAAAGATAGGAAAATGAAATTGAAAAGAGTGAGAATTTTACCTGAAAATTGCTTGTTGAAATTTTAAGGGTTTGTCCGCGGATTTAGGGTCAAAATAACAAGGGCAAATTTCTTCTCCTCTTGCATCCGTTATTTATGTGGTAATAATTAATAATTGAGAACTACGAGATTGACTTTTCTCGTGACTATTATTCAAATCAAACTAAATTAATTTTAATGAGGTAAGCGGTTACGGTGGATTTGACCGTTGAAAAGTTCACGGTTAGAAAATGAGTTTGTTTGGTTACCCACGTTATAACAGGGGGTTAACGTAATAACATGTCATGACTCATGCGGAGTGAAGCGAGTGATTAAACGGTGGAAGTGAGACCAAACGGCCGTTTTCTTGTTTGAATTTATTGGTTTAAAGTCCATTATATAATCCTAGTACTTTTTTTACTCCACCCATAACCTAAACTAGTCTAAAGTCCAAGCTTTTTTTTCTTTTTGAATTTTTAGGAGTTGGGAAGCTTTAGAGGGCCCTCCATTCTTGTTAAATGGACCCCTCATTGTCACCGAATTCACAAGAGACCATTCGGTGCGAACTCACTGAATTCACAAGAGCGCAAATTCACTCCATTAGATTATTTTTGTGAGTTCGGTAGACTCGCACCGAATTTACAAGGGGTCCTTTTAACAAGAAAGGTGGACCCAAAAACTACTCTACGAGTTTTACGACAAAAATTTCATATACTTCGTGTGTCTGATGTGTTCAAACACATTGAGCAAATCCACTGTGAATGTGTTTGTCTAAATGTTCAGCCGAAGACGGTAATTGAGTCACACATGTCTACATTTATAAAGTCCTTCGAGATTATGAGATTTGTACATGTCTCACAAGTTTACCCGAGGATTAAATAAGAATCTCAAGATCGGATTAGACCAATTATGGATATCAGGTAAGTGATAACGGAAGGATAATATATTTGCTTGGTAGAACAGGTTGATCGGTTTAGAGTTTATGCAATTGATCTAGCTGAAACAAGAAGCTTCATAATGAATCTGACTTAAGTCAAGTCAGACTCAAGTGATTTCAGATTTAACTTGGAAAATAAACAGTGACGACCTAGGAGATTACAATATGAAGAAACTGTGTTATCTCTTAACTTCATAAAATACAACATATAGGTACAACCTAGTGGAAGATCCAGCCCTCCTACACCTCTCTTTCTCTCTCTAACCTTGTTTTTCTCTATTTTTGTGAAACATCTACATAAATGTAAAGAAGATGCTTCAGAAAAACCCATGAATTAACTTCTAGAGAAATACAAGGAGACCCTGAAAGTAGACAAGATAATGGTTACAAAGTTCTAAATTTACATCCTCTGGTGCTAACCGACCCTCTTCTTGGGTGTCTATCTACCAACACGAGTAACAATATAACGCCCTCTCTCAAGATCATATATCGTCTTCAACTGAGGCTTTCGCCACTTTGTTACTGACCATCCTGTAAATATCAATATAATGGACACCACGATGAAAGATAACAAAGCAAATGAGTCATCAGTGATCAGAGTTGAAATCCAACTATGATATCCAAATTCCGTGTCGCTCATGTTGTGCAAGATGAAAGCTCCCAACGCCCAGTCAATCGGGACGTCTCCTACCTGATTTGCATATTTGATCCTGTTCAAACAGTAAGAACATCAATTAATACAACTGACGCCGTCCAATGAAGCAATTCCTCTAACATACCAAGGTGGGTCATGAAGTTGCAATATCTTGGTTTCACATAATAATGTTCATTTTGATGGTGATGGTCACAGAAAACAGGGCTTATTTTCTCCGCAAATTTAATTTTTCTTATATTATCGTCAAACCAAAACATTATACTAATCCTGTTGGGGTAAGTCCTACATTCGTTGTGGGAGGGGGCGGTGTTCACTTTAAGTGTGAGAAAATGTCTCACTTCTTCAGCTTGCTTTTGCAGTGCGAAAGGTGCAAGACTACTTGGAGGCAAGGAAGGCCCACGACCACACCCAGCCGAGATTTACCGAAGTCTTTCAGGCCCCATTGTGGAGAAGGCAGATTGTCTTCTAGATCCCAAAGCGTGAAGGGAAACATTGTTGGAGTTAGTCCTACATTGGGGCAGTGGACACTTCATAAGTGTGAGAGAAGTCTCGCCTCTTGAGCTAGCTTTTGGAGTGAAGGAGGCCAGAGACCACTTGGGCAGTTGGGGGCAAGGAAACCCGCGACAATATGCACAAATAATATCAGAGGCCCAAATTTTCCGATGTCTGTCAGGCCAAAGACCATACCCACACCAATGTTTTAAACCTTATGTGTCTCATTACGATAATGGAAAACATAAGCACTACCATTAACAATGACGGGAGGTGTTATGAAGTTATAGTCACTAACAATACCTTTCATCGTCCAAAGCAATCCCAAGACTGTCATGGAGGAGAGCAACAATGTATGCTGAAGAGAAGCAATACCGTTGCAAATCTTCGTTGTCCAACGTGGGGTATTTCCTTTTTAGCTCTGACCAATCTTCATTACAAAATTTTTCTCCAGCCAATATCAGAGGAGGGAGAAATCTTGTTGAAGGTAATTCAAAGAACTGATCGACCAGGAGGTACAAGGTTAAACAGCATCAGATAATCATATTGAAAAAAAATATATAACTGGGTAAAAAGAGGAGTCTCAACATTAAGAAAGTGAAATATACCGAGCACCTTTGATGTATAGAAGAAATTCTCAGTAGCCAAAAAGTTTCCTTGAAGTTTAGGGATGTAAGCAGATCCTATGTTACAACGTTCATAGGAGCATTGATCTACAAAATAGTAGAAGAGTATAAAAATTTCTATTGAAAAGTAGAACTCTAATAAAGATGAAGATATCTGAGAGACTATGGACCTTTTCCTTTTTGTAACACCATTAATGCTGCGGATCTACACTCAGAAAAGTTACCACTAGCATGAAGATTAGTAAGATATTTGTTCTTGTCATCCAAAGCCCCAGGGGAGAAGTTTGATGATTTCAAACTGTGCAAGTATCCTTTTGGGGTACAAGGGTCAAAAAAGGATGAATCATGAACAGATTTTGCTGCTGCAATAGTTGATGAAGGTCAAATTATCAGTTAAACTGCATTAATCAAGTATATATGGAAAAATTGCTCACGGACAATGGTACCAATCTATTCTAGAGGAGTCTGTATATTATGCATAATCACTTACAAAATTTGAGGTCTCTGGAAACTAGCAAGTCCCTTAAAGTGTCATGTGCGACATTCTGTGAAAGGATTGAACTTCAAATTAGGTATATTGAAGCAAAATGAGACAATAACATAGTAAAAAAAAAGTATTGAGAAACACAGTTTTACGTTACTTCTTAGACATCCCCCAAATTATAAATATAGTACTCTAAGTGGTTCGCTTACTCAGCTACCGAACTACTTGGGAGTGAAACCAAGCCAATGGAAATTTCAACGATGATCTAAATCTCTGATTCAGAGACTTCCTTTCTATACTGGAACAGGTGAAAACTAGAATTAACATGAAGAGGTCTAATTTATGTGCTTTTGAACGAAAATGGGCATCTTCTAAACTGTTTCAACTTTGTACTTTGTAGACTAGTAAACCACCATGTTACTCCATTGTTGAACGGTAATACAATGTTGAAACTTGAAACTAAGGCCCCCAACTTGCAAGTTTAAAACTAATAACTCTTTGTAACTAAAAAATCTAGTGTGGCTTGCTTGGATCAAGGTACTGTATAGAAGTTTCCTACCAATTCCGAAAGACATGTCGCCCTCCAAGGTTCCAACAGCCTATGACTTTTTTATGATAATTATGGCGCTAGAGAAGGTACACAAGGCAATCAAAATGAAAATATAGTAGTGCAACTGTACGAACACAATCAACCTAGTATTACCTGACCAAAATCAAGCAAGCTGTGGCTATAAAGATTGTATGTGAACTTCCCAAACTTTACTTTGCTGCTTAACTCAGCTGTAAGTGCCTCACTTGAAACAAATGTTACCTGAAATGAATATTCAAGTATTCAACCCACTTACAACGAGGATTTCATCAATGATAAAAGGTGATAGTGATGGAGTGGTGACGGTTGATAGTAATCGGATATTCAGATAGTATTTAATGCAATGACAGTGTTGGTGGTATTAATGTTTACACTAAAAAACCTAAACATGAACTAAATAATAAAGTTAATATGTTTTTTCTTTCAATAATGACAAGAACATTTTTTAACTTATCCTAACCATTTGTATGAGATTGGCAGATTGCAAACTAATTTTGAGGTATAGCGGCGAAGCTGCTACACTATCTGAACTAAGCGCACGGAGAATGTGTGATTTTCTTACGCTTAACGCAGTACAGAAAATTTTAGGAACTACGGATCAATTCCTATGTACATACAAGAAGCCTTATGTCTACAAGTTATATGACTAGTGCTTCCCCACTACAAACAAAATATATCCCTTTGCACGCAAGAATGTGTTAATTCTATCTTTACTTAAAGTAGCACAAACCTAAACTCGAGATAAAAGAATTAAAATAAAAGAACAAGAAAAAACCTGAGCAGATGCCCCACCAAGTTCAATTATGCCAGTTGTATGATCAGGATCACCTCCGAGAGTGCCAAGGGCATAATTTGCCGCGACCCAAGCATATTTCCCTTCATCAGAACCTACAACAACAATGTCGGCTGTATCAGGATTCCGGTAATCCAGCTATAGGTTGTAGCTCAGATATCTAGGTAAATGAAAGTAAGATACTTGACTCTCCTACTATTGTATTCCGTGCTCAAGTCGACAAGTAGTTTTTCACTAAATGTAGATAGGTAAAGGGCCACGTGTGGTGTGAGGGAATGGAGTGCGATTAACAGGAATTACATTCCAAAATAGTGTTTAATCAAGAATCGCAGTCCAAGGAGGAGGACGACTATTCCTCCAAACAGCATCATCCCAAACGAAGGGGTGGGTTTTGCAATTCCTTCCCAATCAAATAATCTACGGACAAAATTGATCTCTACCCAACCTAATCCTGACCAAACCAAACAATAAAGTAAGGTAACTACTAGGGTTTTCTATACTTGCTCTAAATTTTCGTGAAGCACAATTTATTTACAACAAAATAACATCTCAAATTCGAAGTTAAAAATTTCCCTACCAGTAATGACAGAAGCCCAATCATCTTGAAATTTGAAACCAGACAACCTCAATACTTTCCTACAAGACTCTAAAATTCTCTGAATAACTTCCCCATCAAGTCTCCTCAATCCAGCAGTCGCCATTAACCTAATTTCTGTCTCTTTCCAGTAATTCTTCGGAATTTTCTTCTTACTAAAATCCAATAACTCCATTAAAGTCCTACCCGCACCTTCTGGGTCCATCTCGAACGCTGATAAACCTGGATTAACTCTCTTTGACGCCAATTCTTCCTTCCCAAATTGAAAAACTGATTTCCCACCATTATTAATAGAGAATTCAAATACGTGAATTCGAGTTCCAGTACTTCCACCATCAATAACAATCGAAAATTTCGTCTTTGAAGAAGTTAAATTTCGAGAACCCTTTGCAAAATCTAAGAATAAGTAACCGAAAATCACAAGAGTAATAGAAATTGAAATGAAAATAGCGAGATTTTCTCTGAATTTTTTCCAATTTACAAAAGAGATTCGAGATGAGAGATTTGATTTGGAGGAGGAATTTGACCGAAATTGAAACTTAACTGAATCCATTTTTTGAGGGTTTTGTTGTTGTAGTTGATGATCTGGTGCCACCGGTGAACAAAGGGCACTAGATCTTCGCATTAAGCTTTATGATCTCTATAGAATTAGGGTTTGAAAGCGATCGGAGATGGAGAGGGCTGTGAATTTTTCCCCCTCTCTCTCTTCTCGCCATTCTGATCTGGGTATAATTAAAGATTTCTCGTTATAAGTGACTTTTGGCGGTCCGGTCTATTTTCGGTCCGGTTCACTGAACCGGATGAGAATCCGTCCAAATATTATAAAGGCGCGCTTCAAAGAATTTCCAAAGTTTATAAAGGCGCCATTTCTATCATTGCATAGGTTTTCCGTTTTCGCCAATATACTATGAGACAATGGCGTAGCTGAGGAATGGTGGATCTATAACCCACAAGTCCGACTATCGGAAATTATTTTTCCGACTCAGAATTTCACTCCTTAAGTTAATCCCCCATCACTTAAACGCGGGAAATCGTCTATAAACGAAAGCCTAGAAAGTTATGTCATGACCTTACTTGTTCAGGCTCTGTTCTATCGCCTATCAGCAAATAAGTGTTTGAACTATGGAGGACTTCAAATTATAATCAAAGATTACTCAAAACTTTAATTATACTGGTCTATCTATTTCCACCATTTATCATGCATGCTCTAATAGATGAAGGTGGTATATTCGGCAATACTGGCATGACTGAGAATTTAGAGATCCAGTGGGTAAGAAAATTTGAGGCCTTTGGTTCGATCAAGTTAAAGCGTAATTATACCATGACTAATAGTTGTTGTTAGTATTAGCTCAAGATAATGACGATTGACGAGTTGAGAATATTGACCTTGTCACCTCGTGTTTGTTGTACAGGAATTTTACCAACCAAGCTACATTTCATTTTCTTAATCATTTTACACTTTCAAATTATTATTTCTAATTCCGACTTTAGGAACTTTAAGAATTTTGAGAATCTTTTGTAGTGTGAGGGGGCCGAGACGACCGTATAAGTCGCACCGGCTCTCAATATTTCGTCCAACTTTTGAATAAACATCATACTAAAATAGAAATGGTTCTCTATGTCAAATTTGGGTCCATGGGTTTTAGCCCAAAATAAAGTTCAAAAAGAGTTTAATGTCAAATCTTCCCAGAAAAAGATATTTTATTCATTTTCCATTAAGGACCCTAATACCCTCTTTTAGATAAACCAATTCCATAAAGGCCCCTGAAAAATTCCCGCTCAATTTTGTAAAAGAAGTCGGACGAAATATTAAGCAACCCAAACCACCGTGATTTTGGGTTTTTAAAAAGGTAAAGAATATATTACTTTTTCTCTCTTACGTTCAGATTTGGAAACTTTTAAAATTCTTTCTCTCTCTTCCGAAGAATAAGAACAACGATTCCCTCGAAATCCTAGAAACCGAACAACCATAACTCTCTATTCAATCGTTCCTTCTTCTTCAACCGTATCACAAAAAGCTTAAGGTAAACAACATAAACAAGTTTCAACCGTTTCAATCTCGAACCATCATCAATCTCAGGTGAAAACTATTTATATTTCATCTTGCATGCTTATTTTTCGTTGTAATGAAGTTTGTTTCAGCATTTTGGTAAAATTTTTGGAAGATTTTAAAGTTATCTCTTGTTTATTTGTGGTTTTGGGGGTTTAGGGTTTAGAGTTTATGTTGGTCTATCGATTATGTGTTATTTGAAAGAAAATACGAGTTATGTATGATGAATAATACTTTTCGGGTTTTGTATGTAGGATTTCTGATTTGATTTTACATATAATGTTTGAAACAGTAATAGTTTATAAGAAATGGGTGCCTGTTTCACATTTGCTTCATTTTATTTACTGAAATACATATTAATTTATTAGAAAGCCACTAAAATTTCTTGATGTGCAGGGGATTTAGAATGACACCGAAATAAAAAAAGTACAGTTAAATCGACAAAGGATTGTACTCCATAAAAGTAAAGTCCTATGAAGAGGAAAATCAATACTGAAGAGGATGTGCCTAAGAAGAAATCAAAAACAAAATCACCTTCAGTTAATGAGGTAATAGTTGTGTAAATTTTTAGTAATTTGTAATGAACATATACATTAGTATAAAAAAATATAAATAAATGATGTATCAGTATACATTATTTAAACAGAACCAACTGTAGTTTGTTATAAATTATGCATAATTTGTTCAAAGAATACATCTCAGCCACCTCTCTGTAGAAAATATAAAGATGTTTCAACATTAATCATGATTTGCACAATAAAACTGTAGTTTGATATAAATGATGCATAATTATTGTGGTATTATGTTAAATGTACATAACTAACATCTATATAACAAAACAGAACTTGTTTTGTTGACTAGGACAAAATAAATGCACCTAGCTGCTGACTGGACATCCACGTAGATATATCAAATTGCATATGATTATTTGAATTCCCAAACAACTCATCCTTGAATCTCTAATGAATATCAAATTTAATATGATTCTTTGAATACCCAAACAACTCATCTCTTGGGATACTCTAATGAATTATAATTTTCTGAATTCCCAAACTGACTCATCCCTTGAAATTCCTTTTCATTAAGAGCTCTTGATCTCTCTTTAATAGAGAATTTTTATAAATGTGAAGATAACTCTAGATTTTTCTTCAAGAATTCTCCATCTTTCATATCTATCTCTCTTTACTCTAATCTATTGGAAAAAATGAAAATTTCTATATTTTACACAAATTTATTTGTGTAAAAATATTGGAAAATGAACATTTCCAATATTGGAAAAATTTATTTGTGTAAGTATATTGGAAAAATGGACATTTCCTTATGCAAATTTATTTGCAGCTTCCTCATTTCCTTTCCTTATGCATTGCCTCATGGAGAAAGTCTTAGGGCACTTGTTTGGTTTGGATGAATGACAATTATAGTGGGTTCATAAGTTTTAAGTGTGTACAATTTACTTGAATATTACTTTTTTATTTGGGTTATTTCCCTAATGGCCCCCTACTTTGTGACCAGCTTCCTGCCTAGCCCCCTACTTTACGAGAAATGCCCATATGGCCCCCTCCCGTTATAACACCGTTAATCTCTCTCTTCCATTTCTTTTCTCTCTCCTCCAACATGTTTTCTCTCTCTGCCACCTCGTTAAAACCTGCCAACTCATCATCTTCTCCGGGAAGGTCGCCGGCCGACCAATTTCCGGCCGGCGACCTTTAAACCTAAAAAAAAAAGAAAAAAAATTTCATCTCTCTTCTCTCTCTCTCTAAAAAAAAAATTTTTTTTTTCACCTCCCTCTCTCTCTCTAAACTCCGGCGAAGGGTAAAGGTCGCCGGCCGGAAATTGGTCGGCCGGCGACCTTCCCGGAGAAGATGATGAGTTGCCAGGTTTTAACGAGGTGGCTGAGAGAGAAAACATGTTGGAGGAGAGAGAAAAGAAATGGAAGAGAGAGAGTAACGGTGTTATAACGGGAGGGGGCCATATGGGCATTTCTCGTAAAGTAGGGGGCTAGGCAGGAAGCTGGTCACAAAGTAGGGGGCCATTAGGGAAATAACCCTTTTTATTTTGTAATGTAATGTTAAATTTTGTATATTGTTAAGAACTATTGGAGATTAAAATTTGCAAGCTTTAGTTTGAACTTTCAAAGATTTGGAAGTGAAGCGTCGAACGTATAGTTGTGTGTATCTAATGTCACTTCCGACTTCTTGATCCTACGGAACAAGGATGGCGTTGTCTTTCAGGATGTTTTTGATCACTTGGTTCTTTGCAAATAAAGAGATGCACATTCTTGTGGTGGGCCTCGATGCAGTAAGACCATTATGTAATACAAATTCAACTTGGGAGATACTGTGACCACAATTTCTTCTATTTGTATGCATTCTTTTACATACTTTCACTAGCAAATAAAAATAGTTAATTTCTTTAGGGAGTGGATATTATTGCAAGACAAATTTGTTGTTAGTAAGGTTATTAATGCAACCATACATCAATAGCCATTGTGTCTCATTTCTATAGATTGAAATTGAGTACCATGCTTATTGTTGTTTCCTGGTTGTCAGATAACTATTATATTTCTAACTCCATTTTCACCCGTTATTGGGCTAAAAAATATACATAGTGGTGCATATTGACTATCCTAATCCGTTAATATCTTGGAATATGTTTTAGTCTACAAGTTACCTAAAATTTATTAGTCCCTTTTGGTTTCCTAAAGAATTATACGAGAACATAAGTTCTTTGTTATCTCTTCCAGAATCTATAATTTAACATTTTGATGAAAGTCTTTCAGAGTTTTAATCTACAAGTTACTTGTAATTGAATAGTCTTCTTTGTTTTTTTTTTTAATTATACGAGATCATAACCTCTTTGTTATGTCTTCCAAAATCTATAAAGGAACATCTTGATGGAAGTCTTTCATAATTCTATACATGAACATTTGGGTGTACAATTTTAAGTTAGTGTAATCTCCTTATCATAGGTCGTCATAAACTACTTATTGAGACAGTGGGACATAATTACTCCAATACATTTGGAGTAGTTGAATTTAGAGGTGGTTCTACTCAAATTGCTTACGCCATCTCAAAAAGTCTGCTGGAAAAACTCCAAAAGAATGGTTTGGTTCGGTAAGTGGTTTGGTTCGGTATAGTTGTGTGTATCTAATGTTGCTTCCAACTTCTTGATCTAACAAAATCTATAAATGAATATTTTGATGGCTTACGTCATCTCAAAAATAAATATAGTACCGAATCAAACTATGAAAGGTTTGGTAACGATTTGAGAAATCATTAACCAAACCATGGGCGGTTTGGTAACGGGTGATTCCAAAATACTGGATATCGAACCAATGAACGCCCCTTGAAATACATTATGTAAACGCGTAAAATATTTAAAGGAAGTAGTCTTGCCGAAGGCACGGGTTATGCCTAGTATAATTTACATAATAGGTTGGTGGAAGTTCTAAATCCAAGACAGTGAAGGGGAAACAGGGTGGTGGAAGAACTGTTGATATTATGGGCGAGCCAAAAGAATTTCTTGGCGAGGATTGGAAGGGCTTAGCACAACAAAAGAGGGCAGAGGTGACCTACGAGCTTCTGTATAACACAGGAGTTCAGTGGAGAAAGAATTTGCTATAGTTTCCTTTATTTTTCTGATATGGTTACAGTTTTGAAATTGAAATTTATGGACGATGATTTGAATGATTGACATTTCATGTTCAGTATAATATGTGTTTTTTAGTTATAACTGTCAGTTTTGTTATGAAAATTATGATATTTTGTTCAGGATAGGACATAATCATAGATTTGTTAGATTGTTTTCTATAGTACATTACGTGGTTTTGAGACATAACTGTCAGTTATGCTACAAAAATTATGGTATTTTGTTGAAAAGAGGACATATTAATTTTTAAGATTATATTTGTATCTCTACTGCATTATGTATTTTTACAACTAAATTATGTATAATGAATGTAAAAAAACGTAACATTTATAAGAGAAAAGTTATTTTATTCAACAATAATGTGTTTTCTCGTAGGAAGGAAAAAACATAGTAGATACGGTAAATGAAAAACAAAGTCAAATATTGACCGTCCCAAAAAGGGTAACCCCGCAAGTGCACATGCGTCAGGTAGTAATAACCCGGCAAGACCAGAGTCAATCCGCAGAGACTAGTCAAACCTATTCTAAAACTTAGAAGCCTATTCTAAAACTTAGAAGTAGCACGTTTTCTTTGGAAATTGGTTTGAGTGATAAAATATTAAAATATAAAAATTCTAAAGCAAATAACGGAAATGTAACTCAAAAGGGGGGGAGGACCTAGGGCTTTAGAATCCACCTTAACACATCTTAATGACGACCTAAACACGCATATTTTTTTATCACTCAAGTTTCGGTAACCTATCATACTGAACCCCGAAAAATAATCTAGTTAAAGCCGAATCACTAAAGGTTAAACTCAAAGTTTCGAAATATCGAATTCCCAAATATTAACTATCAATTTGTAAGCATGACTCATTAAAGATAGTATTCTAAACATGAATCATCAAACTATAAAGCATAGCTAATGAAGTGATCTTCATATATCAAGATCGAAAGTTCAATATTACTATGATTAAAACATTGTAAGATATTAACGCATGAAAACGATATCATCAAAATTATGTTAAAACTTCATCGTAAACCCTAATAAGAGAGTTTTAGCTATCCATGAAACAAGATTAAACTAGAAATACTGATGCAGGGGCACCCGGCGTGGAGACTATTTCCATGACCGGACCCGGTCATGGACCAACCGGCCAGAGAGAGTAGAATTAGGAAGTCCTTATTTTAGTATGATTATTAATTAATTTAGGTTTAGGAATTATGCTATTTTAATATTTCCAATAATTGGAAAGGTTCATATTTGAGTCCAAGTTATTTAGGCAGTTGCAGTATTTAATTATTTAGGAAGTCTAATTCAAGTCTATCTAGGAAAGTCCAGAATCCTATAAAAGGATATCTAGTTTGTCTATTATTCTCAGATTGAGAGAAAAACCCCATTGAAGTTTTAATCAAGTTTATTATTTAGAGTTATTTGATCTTTATTTTCATCGTTCTTATTTAATTATTCATCTCTTTTAATTCCGCTGCATTTCTACATCAAGTGGTATCAGAGCCATAATTTTTTTTTCCTTCTTCATCACTTTTATCATCATGGTTAATACTACTATCTCTACTACACCAACTAAGGAGAAAACACCAACTTTCTCTTCTGAATGGGACAACATTAAAGAAAGGCTATCTGCAGGTAAAAAATTGGAAGAAGGGTTCAATGAGTACAAGAAGGAAACAACAGAAAAATTCGACAAAATCGACCAAAGATTCGATCAACTCAATGACTCAATCACCATCATCTCCAAACAACTAGAAGGTATGTGTAAAAACCAAACTCCACCTCCCACCACTATCACACATCAACAACCCTCTCAACTACCGGGCACCACCAACACCACCCGATTTCCTCCTCTTGGTTTCCCTCCCGAGCCCACGACACCACTATTCGGCCACACCATTAGCCACCCTCCACCGGTTATCACACCACCCTTCATCACCTCCTATTCACCAAACACACCTTTTCAAACACCTACGTACCCCCCCTATACCCACACGTCAACACCACCATCATTCTCCTTCCCCGAGCCGACTACAACACCACACCGACCACCACCCGAGAGCCACTTCTCGGCCAACCACAACCTCCTCACCAACCCACAAACCAACAACCGAAACATCACCAACCAAACCGAACCAATTACCCCTTTAGGAACCATTACAACCTATCAAGACCCACGCCTCCTTTACCCGTATACCCGATATCCTTCATTCACTACCAACCAAACCGAAACCCACTCACCATACAATCAACATCACAACCACCCCAACCCCCATACCGAAATACGTTCCACCACCACGGCTATTGATCCGGTTACACCACCTCTACAACACCGTCGTCCACATGAAACCAAACCAAACATCAACCTCCCTCTCCAACCCGACAACACCACAAACCCACGTCACCAAGCCCACCCGTTCAACCGAAACCGAGACCATATCTCCACCCATTCACAAACCCGTGACCTTACCACTCCTATCACCCGTCCAACCAACATACCACAACGACAACCCTTGGTAGTCCAATGCAACCAAACCGAACGTGATCATTACACTCCACCCACCGACACCGAATCTCCGAATCCTAGTTCATCATACCGTATTCGAATGGAAGTACCTTCGTATGATGGTTCGATAAATATTGAAGATTTCTTGGATTACGTCTCTAGACTTGAGATTTTTTTTGATGTTATGCAAGTTGAAGGCCCTGAACAGGTACGTTGTGTAGCTGGTTATTTATCTAAAACTGCTCTTACTTGGTGGAAACAGGAATCTGAGAATCGTCGTTTATTACACCTTCCTCCTATTTCTTCGTGGTTAGAATTGAAACCATTAATGTTCTCCCGTTTCCTCCCTCCGGATTATGAGAACCAACTATGTGTTGATTATTTACGTTGCCGCCAAGGAAGACGTTCCGTTGAGGAATATGCTTCGGAATTCCAAAGACTAATTACAAGACTTAATCTTCCAGATTCAGAGTCAATGAAAGTAGAAAAATTCAAGGATGGACTTCGTAATGATATTAAAGATTTGGTTAATTTGAGAGCTTTTAATTCGGTTTCTGAATGTATTAGTGTAGCTCGGTCTTTTGAATCAGATTCACGCTCCATTTTTCGAGGGCACAGTACGAGAAGTCAAGCAGTCAGAACTCTACCAGATGAATTAGATCAATCAAAGCAGGCGGAGGACGGTACTAAATCACTAACAGAAAATCCTTATAAAAAACCTCCACCAGTTAAGTGTTATCGTTGTTTTGAAACAGACCACTATTCTAATGCTTGCCCCTCTCGCGGTAAAGCTAATTTGGTAGAAAAGAAAGCTGATTCGGATACAGATGAAGATCAATTGGAACGAATTAATACTATTCCCGACAACGGTGATCGGGTTATGTTACTCACTCGGCGAGTTCTTTTCACACCTTTCAAGAGGAATTTATCTCAACGAAAGAATTTGTTCGTTACACGGGGAACAGTACTGAATAAAGTATGTACTATTGTGATTGACAATGGTTGTGTAGAGAATTTAATTTCTACAAAACTGGTCAATTTCTTGGGTATTCCTACAATGATTAAATCAAACCCATATAAAACCGCTTGGATTCAGTCAGGAACAACTACGTACACGGGTTGATCACATGTGTACTATTAATCTTTCTATTGGTTCTTCTTATGTGTCTACAGTTAATTGTGATGTCACCGATATGGATTTATGCCACATCATATTAGGACGACCATGGCAATCTGATGTTGATGCCACTTACCGTGGTCGTTTGAATGTTTATGAATTTCCGTGGAAGAAGAAGATTGTGACGTTATTGCCAATTGAAGATGGATCGGAAGAACTACATTCTCTTCACAAACGGTTCGGGACGAACCTCTTGAGGGAAGGGGATGCTGATGCAGGGGCACCCGGCGTGGAGACTATTTCCATGACCGGACCCGGTCATGGACCAACCGGCCAGAGAGAGTAGAATTAGGAAGTCCTTATTTTAGTATGATTATTAATTAATTTAGGTTTAGGAATTATGCTATTTTAATATTTCCAATAATTGGAAAGGTTCATATTTGAGTCCAAGTTATTTAGGCAGTTGCAGTATTTAATTATTTAGGAAGTCTAATTCAAGTCTATCTAGGAAAGTCCAGAATCCTATAAAAGGATATCTAGTTTGTCTATTATTCTCAGATTGAGAGAAAAACCCCATTGAAGTTTTAATCAAGTTTATTATTTAGAGTTATTTGATCTTTATTTTCATCGTTCTTATTTAATTATTCATCTCTTTTAATTCCGCTGCGTTTCTACATCAAATACGAATAAGAGAGAAAAATGGAGGAAGAATTAGACTTTTCTCACTAATTTTCCTCTGACAGTCAAACGCTCCCTTGGAAAAATAATTTTCCAGTAGAATTTTCAACCAAACGAGGTCTTCTTCTCCACTTTATCTCTCTCTATTGTTCTATTTTATTTCAATCCAGAGAATGAAAACTGTGACGATTCCCTCTGTGCAACTCTCTATCTCTCTATTGAATGAAGATTATATTAAAATGAAGAGTTATAAAGCAATCCTCTCCCTCTCTCTACAATTCACTCTCACTCCCTGTTTCTCTTTTTCTAAACAATAATCTTTCTGAAAATTCGGTCTCACTCTCTGTTTCTGGCTCACTTTCTCTCACTCTTTCTCTACAATTTCTCTCTTTTCACTCTTACAAGAAAAGAAGAAGATGAAAATAAGATGATGATTCAAGTTAATAACCCCATGTTTTCTTTTGCTACTTTTTCTGATTTTCTGTTCTAGTGAGCTAGAAAGAAGATCCCCCCCCCCCCCCCCCC
>BEHA01000466.1:231245-260660 GCA_002897215.1 Eschscholzia californica subsp. californica
CACCCCCAAAAGATGAGATAATCTTCTCTGTTGATGAAGTTCTGTATTTATACACTAATGGTCGGATCTCCAATTGAAACCAATAGAGAGAAGAAAGGAAATAAGAATTCTCCAAATATCTCTTTCTCTTATAGCAATTATCTTCAATCTTCTCACTAAAGTATCTCCCTGTCCAATGTCCTATTTGATTTCTTTATATGTGAGAGAAGGGCAAAATCAGCCGACACCCTCTTTCTTTCAAATTCTATCTTCAGCTCCCTGTTATTAATGTTTGAAGAAAGTAACCAGATTTCTCTCTCTAAATGTTTCCTCCCTCAATGATCAAATCTCCATCTACAAATCAATTGATTCTCCCTCCAATAGTAAAGGAAATCTGCTATGTTTCCTTCACAGAATGCTCATGTCCACATCCAATAAAACCAGCCGAAAGTTCTCTCTAGAAAATATCTAAATAATTTGAGAAGAGAGAGAAAATATCTTTCCCTCTTTCAAAAATCTGGTGTATCCATAAATCACTCTATCGGTTCCCAGCTCACTGTGTTCTTACTCTCTTTAAATTTCTTTATTCAATGAATCCTTCTTTCTATCTCCACCCACTCTTTCCATCTCTGGTTCGAATCCTCTTTGTTAATCAATTTATGTTTATTTCCAACCTAACTTTCTCTCTCTACTGTTAACAGTCAGACGATAGAGAGAAAAGAAGGGAGGGAAATATATTTGTTTCCCAAATCTGGGATCCAATCGTGTACTGATTAGCTGGCTGTTGGAGAACGATTCGGTGTTTCGCAGAGTAGTAAAGGAACTAGAACACAGTTTAAGATGCAGCCACATGAATATACAAAAATCGTAGCCGTCAAAATCCGCCAGCTTCGCGTGGGGGTGTACCGAAGTTTGGTTGCTCGGGACCCCAACAAGTGGCGGATTGACAGAACAGAAGATGAACGGTTGTGCGCGTGAGTACCCAATCACGTTTTTAGGAAAATCCCGAGCGACACCCCAACATGCCCGAATGTGTATCACGCGCACAACCGTTCATCTTCTGTTCTGTCAATCCGCCACTTGTTGTTGAAAACTTTAAGTTGGTCGGCCAATTTTGACTTTAACGGAGACTTTGACCTTGTCTATTTTTCGCATTTATGAAACTACAAAAGAATAATGTAAATAATAGTCAACAATATGTAGCATTTATGAAAAACAACGATGTAAATGTGGTAAAGTATGTATAATGTGTAATACAATACTTCGTGTATTCGATAAAAAAAACTGTCTAGCATGAATTATACGCCTTTTGTAATGTAAAATAATATGCCTTTAATAAAATACACATAATGTTTGGTAAAAAAAATTTATAATTTAAAATATGTTACTATTGTAACGTACGGAACCTTCATCTGGTACAAAAATTTAGATCGAAAAAAATGAAAACAATGGTTCTATCTAGGGGTGGGAATCGGGCGGGTTCGGACGGGCTCGGGCAATACATAGCCGGACTCGGGCGGATCGGGCAAGAGCAAGCCTAGCCCGCGTGGAGTTAGCGGGCGGATCGGGCCGGACATAACTCTCCCTAACAGAGCCCGTAGCCTGTACGAGCCCGGCTGCCCGAGCGGGTTCCAACGGGGTCGGGTAATTTGATGAGTTAAAATCTATTTAAAAAAACATTTTTTTTCATATAAAAACAAATAATTACTTAAATAACATTTTATATATGATTTGTTTTTTGAACAAAATTAACATTTGTTAAGAAAAGAATAAAAAAAATCACTATATCATCATCCATCTTACATTCTTACATCATGATTACACCTCATCAGATCAGATAAAATTTTCATTAATATTTCTGAAACAGATCACAAATCTGTTTGATCAGACAGGTTGATTTCGATATGTCTGATCAAACAGATCTGACTCATAAATGAGTTCAGATTTGTTTCAGAAACTAACAATCAACCACAAAAATGAAAACATAATACATAACTTTTTTTTATTGTTTCTGAAACAGATCTGAAAGTTCTTTATCTATTTCAGAAACTACAAATCATATACAAAATAAAAACAAAATAAAACAGCAGCAACAATTAAATTGTAGAATCAAAATATAATAAAACTCATAGTTGATTTCTAACTTTGAAGGCTTAACCTGTACAGTTATACGAACATGATCGATTTTTGGTTGCTTCATGGATGATTTTTGGTTGCTCCATGGTTGATTTTTGGTCTTAAGGTCTTTAGGATTTAGGGTTAGTTCATGGTTGATTTTAGGTTGTTGTTTGAGTTAGAGAGAAAGAGTCGGAGAGAGAAAGAGAGCCGAAGAGAGAGGAAAATAGAGATGAGAGGGAAACGGAAAGAGAGGGGGGAAAGAGAGTCGAGAGAGAGGTGGTGAAAGATGAGAGGGAGGCGATAAAAGATGAGAGAGTGGCAGCGAGAGAGGCGGTGAAAGATGAGAGGGAGGCGGTGAAAGATGAGAGGGAGGCATGAAAGATGAGACGGAGGCGGTGAAAGATGAGAGTGAGGCAGTGAAAGATGAGAGGGCGGCGATAAAAGATGAGAGGGAGGCAGAGAGAGAGGCGGTGAAAGATGAGAGGGAGGCGGTGAAAGATGAGAGGGAGGCATGAAAGATGAGACGGAGGCGGTGAAAGATGAGAGTGAGGCAGTGAAAGATGAGAGGGCGGCGGTAAGAGAGGAGGGATGGGATTTAGGTTTAGACTTTAGGATTAGGGTTTCTTCTGTGGGATGTGGACACTTATATAAGAGGTAAAAAAGGCCAGTGGCTTAGATCCAAGTATCCAACGGGCTCGGGCAATATCGGGCTCGGGGTATCGGGCGGGTTTATCGGGTCGGGACTCGGATTTAAGTCCCTGTCCGAGTCCCGGCCCTATAAGCTCGAGCCATCAGGCCGGGTAAGCTCGGCTCGGGTAGCACGCGGGTAGCGGGTCCAAACGGTCCGGGCGGATCGGGCCGGATCCCGGACCATTTTCCCACCCCTCGTTCTATCAATCAAAATCTAAAACATAAAACTAATGAAAAATAACATAATACATGGAGATAATGATAACATAATCGAAGATAATGAAATGTAACCACAGATTTAACCATGATGAATAAACAGGTGATGAATCTTAGAGAGAGAAAATTTATAACAATGGAATAATGAAGATGCTTATAGATGAAACCATTAAGAAGTTCAAACAAAGTAGATGAAACCGATTACAATGAAAATCATGAATATGTTTCAAGATGATGATGAAGAACAAAAAACAGAAAGATGAATCCTGAGATTAACCATTACAAGCAGTTGAAGTTCTTCTCATTAATACGAACTTGATTCTTTGATTGTGGAATTGCAAATAAAAATGGTGGTTTCAGTTGGTGAAATAGATTGGATGAAAATTCCGAGCTTCAAAAATGGAGAATGAATAATGGTTTCTGAACTTATGAAGAAAGGTTTCGGTTTTAGAGAGAAAATAAAGGGTTTTTGTTATTGAGAGGAGATTGGAGAGAGAAAGTGGGAGATAAAAAAGGTAATTGAATATTTGGGGATTGATATTCAAAAGAGGATATTGTCTTATATAAGGTCATTATGGTATTATAATTTAATATGAAATCTAGAGATATGTGTTTTCTATAGAGATGGGCCTATTTGGACTAGATTTCCATTTACATTAATATTTTGGTTTAAAATTCCATATTAGGATTAAGGTGGACTAAAAGTGGGTTTAGGTGTAGTTTTTTTGGGACCCGAAAGCCAAAATTTACAATTTTTTTATCATAATAACAAAAAAGCCTATATCCTGTCCTATTAATTAGTAGAAGCTTACTTAAAAAAAAAACTTTACTAATAATTTAGGTTTTGTATAATATTGATAACTATTGTTTAACAAAAAAAAAGTGTAAAAGCTCATTCTCACTAATTATGTTAGGTAGAAAACGTGTTTAATTTACCTAAAAATAAAGCCAATGCCTCATTTTCCCCAGACAAATTGAAGACAAGAACTATGTGACAAGATGTCATGATATCATATCAGACAATATGTTTGACATGAAATTGTTGATTCACATTTCTTTCCTCCTTTCTTTTTTTTCCTTAAACATGTAACCACAAATGTCCTAATATTGTAACCCAAACACATTTATCTTAACTAGGTCTCCTTTTTCAACTTTTATTGCTATTATTATTATAATTGATTACTCAAGTGATTATCATTTGAGTTTAATAAAACATGAGCATGCAACTTTTTTTTACAATATTGTAGTATAATACGAATGACTTGTCGCAAATGTAGGTTGTGTGGGGTTGAAATCACATGGTCAGACAATCAAAGGAGTCATACTTGTTTTACAGGCACTGACAACATTCTTATACTTATCCTACAAGGTGAAATGGAACAAATTTGAGCCCAAAGCCACACCAGGGTTGTGGCGGCCAAAGAGACTCTAATGATTGAATTAGTTACTTTAGACGAAGAATAACAATTTACACGAAATAAGGACGTACATATCTTTGCTATGAGGTCGTAGGAGTATGACGCGACTCATAGAGTGGTCGGAGTACGCTCTTTACGGTTATATTAATTGATATTGTTGGTTATGTTAGGCAACAAAGTCGTTTGACCAGGGTCAAGCAGGTTGACCACTTATGAGAGAAAGATAAGGTCACAGTACGTATGAGAGAGAAACAAAGTTAAGTAGTAGTGTAGTTACGTAATAGTATAGAAAAAAGAAAGTCGTCTATAGTACTTGTTAGGAGAGATAAATATACATGTCAAGAGAGAAAGAGTCTACCCGTCAAAAGAGCGAAAGTCTACTTGTCGGGAGAGAGAGAAGGTGTTTGTTGTTGATCTACTCGTACAGAGGCTTGCCCGTTTCTGTTGAAAAAAAGAGTGGTCCATCTGCTAGTAGAAAGGAGATTTACTTGTTCGCCTCAACACTTGTTCGTCTCTATTGAAATTGCTCGTTTGGAGAGAGAATGAATAGCTTGTCAGAAGACGCAAAAGTGGTTGGTCTGGTTGTAGGAGAGATAAAGAATGGCTGACATGAGAGGAAAAACAACAATCGAGATGAATTACCGGAAGGTTGCATTTATGTCGCGGCATTCACTTTTACCAGAATGGCAGTGGATAGGTGTGTAGTTGTACGGTGATATTCTGGATCCAGTGTCCACATGTCTTGGACCTTGGAGCATCTCCAATGCAAAACTCAAAAAAAAAAAAACTCAAATTGTTTTATGTGTCAAGGGGTCAATTGAGTTTCTCTTTTATAGATGTTAATGTTGAGATCCTCAATTCAAAAGACATCTCCTATGCAACACTCTAAAAACTTAAAAACAATTTAGGTGTCATTTCCTAGATGTTAGATTTGCTTTTAGCATTGAGTGGTCAATTGAGATCTTCAAAAGAAAACTCAAATATTGAGTTTCTTTTTTGAATATCTCAACATTAAATGCAGCCACGTTATTTTGAATCCAAATTGAGTATTGCATTGGAGAGAGTTTTTTACAAGAAACTCCACAAATCCTAGGTGGCACTTTGAATTTTTCAATTTAAGTGTTGCATTAGAGACCCTCTTAAAATTATTTTAAATCCGAGATGACGCTCTAAATTTTTCAATTTGAGTGTTGCATTGGAGATGCTCTAAAAATTATTTTAGGTGTGCCCAAGGGTTAGCCAATTTGTGAGCTTGTTAATACCTATGTACACTTGTAGAGTTTTAAAGTCGCTCTCAATTCCTGATTTTGGTCCAAGAGACGCAAAATCTAAGGATATACATGGCTCTATTGACTGATAATTACTTTTACATTCAGTCCTTTTACTTTTATGGGTTTTCCCATTTTTTGGTTGGGTTTGGACAATGTAATTGGCCTCTATATATGTTTTGCTTTTCTCTAAAAAGAATAGCTCAATTTGGTCCATAAGCATGCCACAAATTTTTACCAAAGCAAATGAAATTCATTAATTATTTCCTCATATTATTTTATCATCACTTCTATTAATTTCACATCATGAATATTTCTAGCCCGGTAGAAATGTAATTCATGTTACCAAATAATGATGTCGCGTTTTGTTTTATTTTATTATATCATAATATGAAGACACTAAATAAAATCTTACCTTGCACTCTCTATCTCTCAGTCATGTCCCCCCAGTGGTCATCTATGTTAAGCATCACTTCAGATAATATATTATCACTTTCACTTTATGTCACTTTTCCCCCTGTTGGATATACACATACTATATATAAAAAGTAGTATTACTAAAGTGTAAGAGAAGAAAGTGATGGAGATTTTGTATTGAAATCAAATACAATTTGATTACGGCAAATGTTGGATTTGTTTTTAATTGGTTTGCCATGGGTTTGTCAAGAAGAAGCATCTCCGTTGGTATCTTAAGGTCTTGTACAAAAGTGATAGATGTTTTGGGAGAGAGGGAAGGTTTCGTCTTTTATATTTGAAGAGACGAATGATGGTTTGACGAGTGATTCATAGCGTAAAATCTTTTGGTTCAGTTTCAGTAGGATACGGAATTTTGGAAATTTTCGTTCAACATTATTGTTCTGGAGTTGATCTAGGTCTACCAAATTTTAAAATTTCAATGCCTATTGCCCAATTATAATTGTTTAATAAGAAAATGAAGTTAAAAATATACATAAGGTCTAGAAAGCAAAATTGAAAGTGATTTCCATAACCAGACCTCAAGACAAATATGAGCATATGGGTGGACTAGTTATATATTGGAAGCATCACCTTAATACTAAGATTCTGTATCATGATAATAATATTATCCACATCAGTATAGATAACATTTCTATGAACTCTCAAATTATAGTCACAGGTTTTTATGGTTGTCCTTATCACAAGAACAAGCTTAAACCTTGGAAAACTTTAGATTCTCTTAAGGTTGACCATAATACCCCTTGGTTAGTTATAGGGGACATGAATAGTATCCAAGACAGTGAGGAAAAGATGGGTGGCTCCAACACTTCTAGTTCTCATATTCCCAAGATCCTCTCTCACATTAACCACCTCGAGCTCATGGATATGGGTTACAAGGGCAATCCATATACGTGGACCAACAGGCAATTCGGAGAAAACCTGATTCAAGAGAGATTAGACAGAGCTCTTTCTAACATTATCTGGCTAGAAACCTATCAATCCTCTGGCATCACTCATCTTGAAACTGTAGGATCTGACCATCTTCCCATCCTTCTCTCTGACATAGACCAGAACCAACCTAATCCGAAACCGTTCAAATTCCTCCGCACTTGGATGTCCCACCCTGAATGCCATGATTTTATTGCCTCTAAGTGGACTAGTAACTTCAACATTCAAACGGACCTCAAAAACCTCAGTAAACATCTCACTAAATGGAACAAAAGAGTTTTTGGAAACATTGAGATGAATATTAAGTGGATCACAGAATCTCTTCAGAATAGTAATAATAGCGAAGAGATTAGCTGTCTGAACAATCAGTTAGAAGAATGGTACAAATATCAAGAGAGCTTATGGAAAGAGAAGTCTAGAAATAACTTCATTGGGCTAGGAGACAAGAATACAAAATATTTCCACTCGCAGGCCATCCACCGTAACCGCATGAACAAAATTATGGCCATTAAGGATAATAAAGGAGAATGGCAGGAAGGGATCAAGAATATTAAATCTGTCTTTACCTCCCACCTCCTTCACATTAATACCACTTCTAACACTAGACCAGATCCCAATATCATCAGCCTCTTTCATAATTCTATTTCCCATGATCAAAATCAAATGCTCACTGCTATACCTAATCATGAAGAGATTGATAGAGCTATTAAGGGTCTTAAGAAAGAAGCGGCCCCTGGGCCCGACGGTTACCCCCCTTTCTTTTTTCAATCTAATTGGGACACGATTAGCCCGGATATACATAATTTAGTCCATAACTTCTTCATCTCAGCAGATTTGCCTCCGGAAGCCAATCACACTCACATCTGTCTTATCCCGAAAACAGCTACCCCGCAATCCCCGGCCGACTATAGACCTATCAGCCTTCTTAATACCACTTATAAGATTATTAGTAAAATTCTGGCTGATAGACTTAAATATACTTTATCTCCTACTATTACCCCTTTCCAAGCCGCTTACATCCCTGGTAGACAGATTTCAGACAACATCATCATTGGCCAAGAGATTATTCATTCTTTCAAGAAGATGAAAGGTGCGACAGGGTATTTTAGTCTGAAGCTTGACATGTCCAAAGCATTTGATAGGATAGAGTGGAATTTTCTGACTGATATTATGGCTAAGCTAGGCTACTCTAATCACTGGATTAAGATGATCAACACCTGCATCTCTACCTCCTCCATGGCTGTGTTGGTCAATGGTCACCCTGGCGACACGTTTTTCCCTACCAGAGGTATCAGACAGGGCGATCCGTTATCTCCGTTTCTTTTCACCCTAGCCATGGAGGGCCTTAGTCGTCTTATAGCAGCTGATCATGATACTGGCAAGTTCAAAGGTTTCCCCACCAACAACCCTGACCTAGTTATCTCTCACCTCCTCTTTGCGGATGATTGCATCATCTTTGGTAGAAACTCTCTCGACAACATTCACACCCTCAAAACCATTCTCAATACCTTTTGTGACTCTTCTGGTCAAATGATCAACTATAATAAATCCAATATTTTTTACTCCAAGAACTCTCATCCCAAATTCAAGCGTATCATCATGCGATCTCTCAAAGTCAAATATGCCTCCACCTCTGAAAAATACTTGGGAGCGCAACTCTTCATTGGAGCTCAGAAGAAGAAGGTTTTCAATGACATCATCCATCAGATTAAGAACAAACTAGAGAAATGGAACCACTCATTCCTTTCTCAAGCTGGGCGCACTGTTGTCATTTCGGCAATAGCTGCGGCCGTACCCCGATACCAGATGCAATGCTTTGCCATTCCCAAAGGCACAAGCAAATGCATTTCGACTATCCAAAAGTCGTTCTGGTGGGGTAGGTCTAGAGGCATATGTACCAAATCTTGGTCCGCTATTTGTCTCCCGAAGTACATGGGTGGTCTTGGTATTCATAGACCAGAACTTGATAATATAGCTATGTTAAGTAAGTTAGCCTGGAGAATCAAATCTGAACCTCAAGCAATTTGGGTCCAATTTTTAAAAGCTAAATACTTCCCACACTCGGAGAGTCCTGGCCCTGCTAAATCTCATCACTCTTGGCAATGGAAAACCATCAGAAAGCACCTTAATAACATTGATGAGTTCACTACTTGGGAAGTTAACAAGGGAGATAAGATTAATATTTGGGAAGATAAGTGGATCCCCTCTATCAACAACCCTCCACGCATTAATCATCTTTCTAACCTTTCTAAGGTCTCTCAGCTGATCTCGAATAATGAATGGAATGAGGACTTACTGAATAATCATTTTGATGAAGCTACCAAGAACCTTATTAAAACTATACCGCTTAATAAAGACGGTGAAGATCAAAGGAAATGGATCCTTACAGAATCAGGTAAGTTCACGGTTAAATCTATGTATAATCATCTTTGTATCAGTATGAACTCTCCTATGACCCAGTCACCCAATTGGAATTTTATTTGGTCTATCCCTACTGTGCCTAGAATTCAAATTTTCATCTGAAAAATTTGCTCTAACGCTCTCCCGGTGAGAGCGAGAATAGGTCAATATATTGACAATAATCAGACTTGCCCCAACTGTAATGAGATTGAATCTATGGAACATGCTCTACTACATTGCCCACTAGCTAGAAACGTGTGGTTCTATTTCAATATCATCTCTATTAATATTACCTCTGTGTCGGAATGGATTTTCTCTTGGGAGAATTCTATAAATAATAGTAAAACGGAAAGTAACATTCATTATGCTACCATCTTATGGATAATATGGAAAACCAGATGTGACCACTGCTTCCAACATGAAATCAACTCTATCACTACTATTATAAATATGATTATAAACTTCCCGAAAACAATTCCACCTTCGGAAAACAAGAAATCTATCTCTCTACAGAATTGGCAACCTCCAGAACAGTCCTATCTAAAAATAAATGTAGATGCTTCCTTTATAAATGTTGAATCTGTAGCAGGTACCAGTCTAATTATACACGATTCGAATTCAAAATTCATTGAAGCCCACGCAACTACTATCAGAAGTCGAACCAGTGAGGAAAGTGAAGCCATAGCTATCCTAAATGGACTGCTATGGGCAGAAGCAAAACAATATAAATCCATCATCATCGAGAGTGACAACATCAATATCATCAATCACTTAAAGAATGGCAATCAAGGAATTCAATGGCAAACCAAAATACACATCCAAAAAATCCATGAAGTTAAAAAGAGGCTGCAACAGGTGCAATTCAAACACACGATCAGGAAATGTAATGCTCCTGCAGACAAGCTAGCGAAATGGTCCAGGTTAAAGAAAAGAACGAAGACTTGGCAAGCTGTTCCTTATTTTCTTGTTAATCTGTATTGTAAGAATGTTTTAGTTTCTTAATTTTAGAAGTACACTGTTTCAACTAAAAAAAAAGGTAAAGATAATCGAGCTAAACAAAGTGACCACTTCATTAAAGTTTTTGCTAATATTCCTAAAGTAAATTGTTCGTCTGATTAGTTAGGTATATACCGAAGCCAGATAGCACGTACCTGTGGTCTCTCGCAGACTAGGATGGACCCACTTGGATAAAATACTACCAACATGTGTTTTAAGCGAGAAAAAAATATTGAATCTTATGGTCACGTGCCCATAATAATATCCATGATTACCTATTAAAGACCAGACATACCTAAATAATCTTGACCGAATATGTGCCCAAGACACGGGTTAAAGTGACCTAATTCCTAAATGTCCTTGGTTCATGGGGTTGTCCATCTATTTTCTTTGGATCTCTCTACAAAACAACAATACCCAAATCACCAAGTGAGACAGGCATTGAACAATTTCAGATGGAATATAAATAAGATGATAATTGAAGAGAAAAATAGGAAGAAGATTATAAAGGAAAACGATAGAAAGAGGCATGGAATAGAAATAAGGAAGAAAAATAATAAGAACGATAAAAAATCAAATTTAGGGGGGGATGGGGTGCGGGGTTGTGATACGTAGAGATGATCATAAACTAAGAGGTCGTTTAAGTAACAACTCTAACATGACTTTATATATGTGAGGTTTATCATCTATGGAGTATAAATAATTTTTTATTTAGTAACAAAAAATTGGTGTGAAGATACAATTTTAAATATTTTAAAGTTTGTCAGTCAAGTCCATGTCTGTCTCTCTCGAAAAAAGATTAGCCATCGTAGAACGGTCAACCTAAATGAAAATGGATATGGTATGAGAGACGATAAAGATGAGTCATAAGCACGATCGGGGTCTGATGTAGATTGTTGTGGAAGCGTTAAAGTAATGGAATCCACCATTAAAACAATGAAAAATAACTAAATAAACTGAAAAACAACGAATAAAATGATCAACTTAATTAACAATAAACTCAATTGATAATATTCTCCGATCTAAATAACAATAATAGACTAGACTCCTTTTGTAGAGCTTTATGACTTCCAGGTAAACATAAACTAGGAAAGAGATAACTTCTGGAAGACTAAATTCTTAGCTTCCTATTCTCACATACTAGGAAAGAATAAAATACTTAAACATTGGAAAATAACTAAACACCTCAATTAGACTTCTAAAATAAAGAAACTCCTCTTTAAACATGGACTTGGACGAGTGGCTCATTAACCTTGGGCGTGAGGCCCATCTACCCGTGGATGGTCTCCTTACTCTCCTTCCTAGAATGAACTTGCCCTCAAGTGAGACTCAACAATGCGATCTTTAATTCCCACTTCGAGCAAACGGTGCATTGGGTTCAAAGGACACCCAACTAAATCACTAGCTTCATTTCCATATGCAAAGAATCTTGCAAAAACAATTGTAGGAAAGAGACTTCCAACGAATTGCGACATCTCCCGTCGTCTTTTAGTTTGACGAAGAAGACCACAAACACCACATAATACTCTATGAAAAAATCAATCTTCAATTTCTGCATCCAATTCCATCACGTACTTTATCAAAAATAACTTTAAATATCTTCCCACGTTCATCTTCGTGAAGCTTATAAACCAGAACTTCATCATAAATTGTCAAATTTTGAGCCATCTTAGCCGATAAATCACACAAAATCAGTATTGTAGTAAAAGTATTTTGGGTAGCAAGAACTAGTGTCCTATTGACTTCTTCCTTGAATGGAAACAATTGAGTAGGTGAAAACCCTTTAAGAGACATTGTATCGAATATGTGATGGGCGTCTTCCAATTGGTTCCATGAATAAAACCAAAAACTTGTAATTAGTTCATGATTATGAGGAGATAAAACCAATATCCAATTTGATGTGGAAAAATTTTGTGATTCGAAACGAGGATTTCTTCTCCTAGAATTGCATATAAATCAAATATTTAGTCCAGACATGGTTTCCTCAAAGCATGACTAGAGTTTAGGTCCAATGAAGGAAAAGTATTTCCTTCTTCTTCCTCCGCCATTGATAGAATTTTGTTCCTTTTGTCAAGAACTTTTCCTTCAATATCATCGATCACAGTGATCGAAGTAACTTCGGAGAACTGCCCTCTCGAGTCAATCTTTTTTCCAACATATGACAAATATTCATCCAAAGGAAGACAACACATACCTGGAGATACTTTTCAATGTAATCCAATCATTATAAATTTTTTCACTTGATCAATGAGTCTCCATTGCATTGCAAAAATTTATATGAAAATGACCATCAAAGAATGAAATTTTAGAAACTTTATGATTTTTTCTTTTATCTTCTCGATCAATATAGAATTGAGATGCATCTCGCATAGGATGCCAACATAAACGTGGACGAATTTTTCAAAAATTCAAGATGAGGATGCATCCATTAAAAAAAATCATTTTTGTTTTGAGATTCTTCAAGCTCTGAATACGAGCTAATGTAGATTGTTGCGGAAGCGTTAAAGTAATGGAATCCACCATTAAAACAATGTTAAAATATCTAAATAAATTGATAAAATAACGAATAAAACGATAAACTTAATAATAATAAACTCAACTGATATTCCCAGATCTAAATAACAATGATAGATTAGACTCCTTTTATAGAGTTTTATGACTTCTAGATAAACATAAACTAGGAAAGAGATGACTTCTAAATAACTAAATTCTTAGTTTCTTATTCTCACGAACTAGGAAAGAAATAAATTACCTAAACACCTAAATTAAACTTCTAAAATAAAGAAACTCCTATTTAAACATGGACTTGGACGAGCGACCCATTAACCTTGGGCACGAGGCCCCATCTAGCCGTGGATGGTCTCCATCAGGGTCCTTGCAGGGAATGGTTTCTTCCGGTTGTTTGTTCCTTGGTCAAAACGGCGGGCACCGTCTCATTAAACAACAAAACTTTTCTGTAGGATATATTTGGTTGCACCGGAACTACTCTATTTTTTGGAAAAAGATAAGTAATATTTATTTGGTTAAAAAATCAACATTTGTATTTTATTTGGTTAAAAACTCAAATATTTGTGTTTGTTTAATTAAAAACCCAATTTTTTTTTGCAAGTTATTGCAACCCTCATCTGTAAGCCATTGTAAATTACGAAAATACCTCGAGAGTTGAATACTACATTAAATTGAGTGTTCATTTTTACCAAAATAAAAAAAATTATAGGGAGTTTTGACAAAATTTCTCATTTATTAATACTATTAATATTCCCATATAAATTAACTAATCTCAAATTTCATTATATATTTGTGGAAACACCTATATAGATAAAAGTCATACTATTGAAAAATAGTAAAATGCCAAGTTACCATTCTAAGCCAACAATGGTTAGCCCTGTTGGTGAGTGCATATACTTCGCAATGCGGAGGTCTCAGGTTCGATCTCATGGAAGTGCAAATCCAGGAATATTGAACTTGAGTATAGTTTATGTGGGCTTTAGGATATTTAATTTCCTCGGACTTTAGGGCAGTAGTAATCCGGTAGTTATGGTGCTTGTCACATCGTATAGATATATCAATATGCCTTTGTGACCATCCTAGTCAATATTAAAAAAAAAAATTACCACTCTAAGAATCATTGATCATTTGTTTCTAACCTTGTTTGACGATAGCAGGGGGTTTTTTTAGGAGAGAGACTCTCTCGAGTGACGTCATCTCAAAGACGTTTTTCCTCTCCTTTCTCTCAAACCCTAGCCGCAGGAAGCAAACCCAAACCCTCAACCCAAAAGGCTTCATCACTCTTAGAATATGGCAGAGGTACTTTCTTGGTTGATCAATCAATTTAGGCAATAAAGAGCAAAAAGTGTTCTCCCTCCTCTCCACGGATAATAACCCAAATCCATTCATCAACCTCCCATAAACACCCCAAGTTTCACTCTTATTTGCTAATAATCACCTAGTTTCCAACCTCAACCTGTTAGATTTCTACTCTCATACCAAGATACACACCTAACTTTATTAAAACTGAGATTTAGAAGAAATTATTGTAAAATCTTATCTTACTAAACCATAGATCTAGGTTTTATTGAAGACTTGAAGTTAATGGAGCAACCCCTGATTGGAATGAAGGACTTGTAATCAAATGACTCATCAATCTTAGGAGATGGCAGATATATACAATAAGGATGCCTAATTGAATGGAGGAGTTGAGATGAGACTGGTTCAGCTAGTAGATTATCTACTTCAGGAAAGTTTGCTCTACTCTTTTTCTTTTATTTAAATCCATTTCTACCTTAGAATATCTTGTATTCCCTTTTATTTAATTTTTATGGGTAGATCTATTGCTCTTGTTAGTTCTGCACTTCATTTGGAGCTTCTTTATCTTTCTTTCTCTGTTGCATAGTTGCAGTGGTCCTATTATCTTGGCATAGTTGAGTGATTGGTTTAGTCTCTGGTCTTTGGCTTGCTATCTGGCTAGTGACTGTTGTTTGTGCTCTCTTTAGACAGTTATCTCTTTCTGTTTTTTTGGGGTGGGTTTAGGTTGCCTCTGGGGGCCGGCCTTGGTAGTTAATGCTCTTAGACTTAGGTCCTGGCCTGGTGAATTTAGCTTGCCTCTAAGGGCCGGACTTAGGTAGTAAGTGCCTTTAGTCTTAGGCCCTGGCCTGGTTAGAGCCTTTAGAGTGAGGTAGTTTGTGGCTGCCGCTAGTTTCTCTTTAGGTTGTATCCTCTAGCTGGGTCTTGGGTAGGGCTTATTTCTCCTCTGTGGGCTGGACTTAGGGAGTTAGAGCTTTTAGTCTTAGGTCTGGTATTGTGGTGGTTTTTTGCTTTCTGGTACAGGACTTAGAGAGCCAGTGCTGGGTAGTCTCAAGTTTCGCCTTAGTGAAGTGCCGATATAAGTTTTTGGGTTTTAGCTGTTGGTCTTGAATCACGTGCTAGCGAGAGTCTTGACTTTGACCCCTTTTGTTGTATTCTGTTTTAGGACGTGAGGTAGCGGGTGCCTTCAACCTCTGTTGGTTAGGTTCCACCTCTGTTTAGGGGGCCTCTCCCAGCCTTTTGTGTAGGGCCAAGCAGAGGGTGTGGCTGCCTCTATCATTGCTTAGGAGGTGTCTTATTTGGCGTCTGGCTCATTTTGTCTGTTTAGGTGGGGGAGTCTCTTTGTCCGATCTTTGCTCGCTTCTATGGACTTGTCTGTTTTAGCTTGGAATGTTCGCGGTTGTGGCAATTTTTTTAACCGCAAACACTTGAGGAATCTAATTAAAGAAAAAGAACCGGACCTTATATTCCTTTCAGAGACCAAATGCATGAACACCAATCTGGACAAATTACTAAATTTAGATAGAATTTACGATAAACATGTGGTTGACCCGATTAACAAAGCCGGTGGGCTTGCCTTATTTTGGTCCCCTCTTTATAATCTAGATATTTTGTATGCGGATAATCACATGATTCATGCTAAGGGCTTGCATATTAATAGCAATGAGACCTTCTATCTTACGGGCTTTTATGGATGCCCGTATAACAAGAACAAAATGCAGCCGTGGGAGACCCTAGCTTCCCTCACTCCGGATAGTAACCATCCTTGGCTGGTCATTGGGGACCTTAATTGCATTTTGGACCCTTCTGAAAAGAAAGGTGGGAAAGAATCTCATGATTCTTTCATGCTTCATTGCAAACGTGCCATTAATGACTTGGGTCTGATTGACATCGGCTTCTCGGGGTATCCTTATACTTGGACCAACAAACAATTCAATGGTAATCTTATTCAGGAGAGGCTAGATAGAGCTTTGGTCAACTATAAGTGGCTCACTTTATTCCCTCAGTCCAAACTTTCTCATCTTCCTACTTTGGGCTCTGATCATAATCCTATCCTTCTCACCACCAAAGTCTGCAAGGCATCCAATCGCAAACCTTTCAAATTCATTCGCACTTGGATGTCTCACCCTGAATGTGCTAAATTCATCAAAGCCAACTGGCTTACTATTCCCAATCCTATTCAAGCTAAACTCAACTCCCTAGCCATTAAGCTTTCTAAATGGAACAAAGAAGTGTTCGGTCACCTTGATACTAAGATCAAAGATCTTACGAAAAAGATCCAATCGATTAGAAATCTGGATGAATTCAAGGAGACGTTCTCTCAAATAGAAACACTTCTACTTCAGCAAGAAAGCTTATGGAAAGAGAAATCGAGGATAGCGAATATCAATCTGGGAGACAGAAATACCCAGTATTTTCATGCTAAAGCTACCTCTAGAAACCGGAAGAATCAAATCAATGCCATTAAGAAGGATGATAATTCGTGGACGGAAGACGAGACGGAAATCGCTGCTATTTTTTCGAATCATCTTATTAATATTTCCTCGACAGCGGGTTCCACTATATCCTCTCATCTGCTGGATTGCCTCCCGCCTCAGATTACGAACACCCAGAATGATAATTTGATTTCGGTTCCCTCTATAGAGGAGATCAGGAAAGCCACCTTCTCTCTTAAACCTGGAGCTGCCCCTGGTCCGGATGGGTATCCTCCTTTCTTCTACCAGGCCAATTGAGACACAGTTCAAGAAGATATTATTCACATAGTCACCCATTTTTCACTACTTCTTCGCTCCCAGCTAATTCCAACCACACTCACATCTGTCTTCTCCCTAAAACTAAAACTCCTCAAACTCCAGCTGACTATAGACCGATTAGTCTTCTCAATACTATCTATAAGATCATTACTAAGATTATGGCTAATCGTCTCAAGCCTCTTTTGTCGGAGATTATCTCACCTTTCCAGGCCGCCTATGTTCCGGGCAGGCAAATTGTGGATAACATCGTCATTAGTCAAGAGCTTATTCATTCTTTTAAAAAGATCAAAGGGTCCAAAAGCTATTTTGGACTCAAACTTGACATGTCTAAGGCGTTTGATCGGATTGAGTGGAGTTATTTAGAGAATATCATGAGGAAGATGGGATTCTCTCAGTCTTGGCTTAATCTGATTAATACTTGTCTGACGACTAGCTTTATGGCAGTGCTTCTTAATGGTCGCCCTGGCTCTACATTTTATGTTAGCCGAGGGATTAGACAGGGTGATCCGCTCTCTCCTTTCCTTTTTGCTATTGCCATGGAAGGCCTCAGCCGACTACTAGAGAATAATAATGCTGATACTCCTTTCATAGGTTTTCCAGTCCCTAACACAGATATCACCATTAAACATCTCCTCTTCGCAGATGATTGCATGATCTTTGGTCTTAATTCTCTCGATAACATTCACCAGCTTAAAATGATTCTGGAGGAATTTAGTGAGGCATCAGGCCAAATGATTAATTACTCCAAATCCAACATATTTTTCTCCAGAAACTCTCATCCGAAATTCAAGCGGATGATTATTAGAGAACTCAAGGTGCATCAATCCTCTGCTGGAGATAAATACCTCGGGACCAATTTATTCATCAATCGGAGCAAAAAGCAAGCATTCTAGTCAATTCTCTCCCAAATTAAGAATAAAGTTGCCAAATGGCAAACCAACCTTCTCTCCCAAGCTGGCCGCTCGGTAGTTATCTCAACCATCGCAGCGGCTGTTCCTCGATACCAAATGCAGTGTTTTGCAATTCCCAGAGGCATTTGCACTAGCATTGAGTCCATTCAAAGGACTTTTTGGTGGGGAAAAACCAAAACTATCCACACTCTAAATTGGGGCGCCATCTGTAAACCCAAAAAACTTGGAGGGTTGGGGTTTCGTCTCCCACTCCTCGATAACCAAGCCTTCCTTAACAAGATCAATTGGCGTCTCCTTAATAATCCTCATGCTATATGGGTTCAAGTTCTCAAAGGGAAATATTTTCCCAAATCTAGGAATCCTTCTCTTCCTAAAGCTAATCACTCTTGGCCCTGGAAATCTATTAGCAAGCAGTTCCCACAGATGGAGAAGTTAGTGTTCTGGGACATCAATAAAGGTAATAAGATTAGTATCTGGCACGACTACTGGATTCCTAATCATCCTCCTCCCATTACGAATCACAGTGGGTCCAATGTGGAATGGGTTGCGCAACTAATTACTAATAACCAATGGGACATGAATATTATTAATAATTGTTTTGACAATGAGATTTGCAGATCTATAGCCAGCATTAATCTACAGGCAGACCAAGAGGATAAACCTATCTGGACCTTAACTAAATCAGGTAACTTCTCGATTAAATCTATGTATAACTTTCTTAGGACAGGTAGTACTGAACCACTTCAAGATCAAAATGATTGATTATTCATTTGGAACATAAATACCATTCCACGAATAAAACTATTTCTATGGAAATGTTGTACCAATAGCCTACCAGTTAAAGATAAGATTGGGAAATTTGTTGGAAATTGCTTCACTTGCATTAATTGTAACAAACTTGAAACTATTGATCATGTGATGTTACATTGTACTTTTGCGAAAGCAATCTGGTTTCATTTTCCGGTCAGATCGGATCAATTGTCCACAGTTACGCAATGGATAAAACAATGGAAAACGCTAGATGAGGAGACAATCAATCTATATGCTAAAATACTATGGTTTATTTGGAAAGCCAGATGTGAGAATTGCTTCTCAACAAATAAACCAGATCCCATACAAATGATCTCACGGATCAATAATGCTTCTACTAAACCACTCAAAATTGAGAACATTATAAATAACCAATGCAGGGAACAACCAAATATTACACAATGGAGACCTCCATCGACACCATTTTCAAAGTTCAATGTTGACGCATCCTTTGCTGCT
Source organism: Eschscholzia californica subsp. californica (assembly GCA_002897215.1). Taxonomy (NCBI): domain Eukaryota; kingdom Viridiplantae; phylum Streptophyta; class Magnoliopsida; order Ranunculales; family Papaveraceae; genus Eschscholzia; species Eschscholzia californica. Next base: position 250,472 of record BEHA01000466.1, read on the forward strand.
ATCTCTGAACCAGCAGGTGTAGGTTGTATAATTCACGATGCAGAAGCGAACTTTATTCTAGCGGTAGCTGACGTAGTCCGAGGTCAAAACGCAGAAGAATGTGAAGGATTGGCTATTTATACTAGCATGTTATTGGCACAACAGTTAGGATTCAACCATGTTCATATAGAAAGTGATAACCTAGCAGTAATTCAGTGCATCAATGGCCAAAGTATTGGGCTTCAATGGCAAACTCAGAAGATAGTGAAACAAGTGGTCGCCCTTAAGGATAAATTTGCAGAGATTATATTCACTTTTACTCCGAGGGAAAGCAACATCCAGGCAGACGCGCTAGCAAAATGGGGCAGAAGATTTATGAAAAAAGAAATATGGAATGTTTTACCTTCTTTTGTTCCTAAACTACTATAAACTCTATGTATATTTGGTGATTTAATGCTATTTTCTTTCATCAAAAAAAAAAAAAACTCTAAGAATCATTGATCTATTACCATATGGTATGTTTTTTTTGATGAGATTACCATATGTTATGTTTATATACATATATAGCTACATTATATAATTGGATAAAATGTTAAAGTCATAAAATTTTTCTACCTTTAACATGTTAAAATTTATCTATCATTGTGATAGAATTCATAATTTAAAAGAGAAAAAAACATTATTTTCTTCACATATGCCCACATATTAGTGTATATATGTGTGTGGGTGGAGGGGTTGAGAGCAGACAAAGAAGACTGCAAAAAGAATAAAGGAAGAGAAGGTGGTTTAGACAAAGAAGATTGGATCATCAAGTGGAGATGTAAAACCCAAAGAAATGACAAAAAATCAAAACTGTATTGCAGTAATATGATGATAACTACAAATCATTTCTAGCCCTGTCTGTTTCTTTATACAAATATATATATACTTTACTAGAATTTTATCATCACAAACCTCATCTTCTTCTTCTTCTTGGCAAAATGGGAGTAATCGAGCCGAATAATACTATCTCATCATCATCTTCTTCATCATCATCATTAGCAATTCCATTATTATTGGGTCAATCACAAGAAGAATATTATAATAAGCAGAAAGAACATGAAGAAATTTCAGTAATGGGGAACTGCTGCTATAAAAACAACAACCCAAACAACAAGGAAATAGCAGGAACTTCTACCTTCTTCAAAACCTGTTTCAATGGTATCAATGCTTTATCAGGTTCTCCCCTCTCCTTCCCTTTATTTCTTTTACCTTCTAATCTTCACTTTTAATTGAATTTTTTTTTTTTTTTTGTTTTGTTTTTCTAAAAAAAAAATCCTCAAGATTCATTCCTGTCATTTTAGATTAAAAATGATCAGAAAAGAAACAAAAAAAATTAAAATCTAACGTGAACGGCTGAATTTAACCCTTGTTTCTCTCTCTGTCTGGTTGAGGGAAATCGACCCATATTTTGGTTTCGACCTACTCTTTGTCAGGCAAATTATAACAGTTGATTTGGAGACATATTGTTTTAGATTATTCCAAAATTATGACCAGAAAATTAAAGAAAAAATAAACCCATATGATGAATATTCCTAGTTTTTTGTAATTATCTGACCATCTGAATAAGGTCCAAGAGAGCTTCAGACGCGGACCATATTCACATGTTGACCCATTCTACTCATGTATCAGTAGAGATGCCTGACTTGTTTACATGGGGAAAGGTAAACCCTAATAAAGTTGGGTCAATACACTCAGGGGCCAGTGCTGCCCGTTAGTCAGTTTATGAGGGTTTTAGGGTCTCTAAACATAAGATACTTAATTACTATCCCTCTTTTAAAGCTCATTTCGAATAAAGATATATAGATTCTTTTTAGACTTGTATTAATAGAGGTCATCCAATTGGAGGCGTAAATTTTCAACAAAAAAAGGCTCCGGTTTCGGAGAATAAAGAATAATTTTCGAGAAATAAATTATCTAGGCAATCCATGTTTTTTTTGTATATTTTCGGAGAATATTTTATTTTAGTCCAAAAACTCACTTGATCAAACATTGCCCCATAATCTTCATCCTCTTCTCTTTCCTCTCTTCTCTTACTCGTTGTTTCCTCTCTCTCTCTCTCTTTCATTGGAGATCACTCTCATTATTTCTCTCGTTGTAGACATATCTCTCTCTCGCAGTCTTTATTTATCTTTCTCGCAGTTTTTATTTATTTTTCTCGCTGTCTCTCTCCCTCTCTTTCTCTCGGTCTGTATAGATCTCTCTAAGGAAATCATAAAGTTCGTGACAACGAAACGTTTTATAGTCACAAAATGGTAATGGCCACGAAACATTTTGTGGCTGCAAAATGGTCATGACCACAAATGTTTCGTGGGCACAAAATGTTTCGTGACCATGGAATCCATGGCGATGATTCTATACTTAAAATGAAAAGAAGATAGAAAGAATAAGAGAACAAGAGATAGATGGTGCGAGACAGTGGGAGAGAGAGAGCAATAAGAGAGAAAGATATAGAGAAAGAGAGAAGCGAGAGAAAGAAAAAGAGAACGAGAGATAGGTAGTAAGAAGATGAAGATTAGGGGCAATGTTTGATCAAGTCAACTTTTTAGACTAAAAAAATAAGTCCTTAAGTAATATTTATTGACTAAAATCGTTATTTCCTGGAAATTCTTTTTATCCCCAAAGCCGCGGCCTAAAAATCCTAAACGCAAAAGAGAGATATGATAATAATGTTAGAAGAGCAAATTAGGAAGAGAAAAAGTGGCTTAATAGGTTCATTTATAGATACTTTACGATATCAAATATTCTATTGATAAGCCTTCAAAGGACGAAAGGTGTTCTGGTAATAAAATAGAAGACCATCCAAGAATTTGTCGATAGATCTGAGGAAAAACATTTTGGTCAGGGACATCCAAAATTTGGGTAAATTTAAAATCGCTCCCGCAAAGTTATGTGATGACGAAAACGTAAGCCCGACCTTTCTCAAATCAACTATGCTACTTGACCTAACGACACATGACTCCAAATGGCCCAAGAAGGCGAAATTTTCACATGACATCAACAATTTTGCCTTCTCCGACTATTTGGGTCATTTATTGCCCCGTCAAATAGCATTTTCTTTCTCAAATTGGAGATAGAGGACAATGAGAGCCCATTTGGAATATAGGGTTAGATATGCACTAAATTTCTAATCAATGTGAACTATGAGTCCCAATCATTCCAACTATAACTTCAAAAATTTCACATTTTAGCGACAAAAGACCAAAATACTATGACACAATGACAATCTAAAACAACGAGAGATTTGAATTTTGCAATCGCTTCTATGTATTGAAGCGACACACATGTTATTACACACCTAAATTGGGCTTCACCATATCCTTTTTCATTAAGAGTATGCGGAAAGAATTTAGGTGCAGAAGCCCATTAATCAAACTCTACTTTGGTTTCACAGGAATTGGAATTCTCTCAGTACCATATGCACTAGCCTCAGGAGGGTGGTTAAGTTTGCTACTTCTTTTCGTTGTTGCATCTGCAACTTTCTACACTGGTTTGTTAATGCGACGATGTATGGACGTAAATTCTTTGATAAGAACTTACCCGGACATAGGCGAATATGCTTTCGGCCCAAAAGGAAGAATGATGGTATCCATTTTCATGTACTTAGAACTCTATGTAGTCGCCACTGGTTTTTTGATACTAGAAGGAGATAACTTGAGCAATCTTTTCCCAAATACCGACTTCGAATTTGGCATAGTAAAGATTTATGGTCAACAAGGGTTCATTATAATAGTAGCTCTCATAATTCTACCTACAATGTTCTTAACTGATTTAAGCAAAGTTTCGTATATATCGGCTAGTGGAGTATTAGCTTCTGTTATTATCATTTGTTCAGTGTTTTGGGTTGGAACCGTGAACGGAACAGGATTTCATGAGCAAGGAAGGCTTTTGAACTTGGACGGAATTCCAACTTGTGTTAGTCTATATGCTTTTTGTTATTGTGCTCATCCAGTGTTTCCTACTCTTTATACTTCAATGAAGGATAAGAGCCAATTCTCAAAGGTATAATCAAGAAACTTTTTCATTTTAAGTCTAGAATCATCGCCATGTATCCATTATCTCAAGCTAGTCGCCTTAAACGACAAGATTAGGTACCTCAGTTTGAGATGGTGAGCAATGCCTACAACTTCACGTCTCAAAACATAGACCGGATGTTTCTCTGTTCACCATGTCTTGTAAAATAATAGGTTGGGTCAGAACCATAATCTTGGTGAACAGTCTCGTGTTAGAAGCGTGCAATTATAGGTGTTGTTCGTGAATTTAGTTATGAGTCCCTAATCTTGGATTCAAGGCGACTAGCTTGAGATTCTGGATTCTGGGCGTTACAAGAACTCAGCATTATTTGTTTAAATGTCACTGAAACGGTGAGAGAACAATTACTAACTTTTCTTTTTCGGGTGCAGGTATTACTAGTCTGCTTTGTTATATGTACTATTAGCTACTCAGCTATGGCAGTTTTGGGGTACTTAATGTATGGAGAAAATGTGAAATCTCAAGTGACATTGAACTTGCCAACACAAGAAGTGAGTTCAAAGATTGCAATTTACACAACTCTGGTTACTCCTATTACAAAATATGCATTAATGGTGACACCAATTGTGACTGCACTTGAAAATTCTACTAAATCTTGTTACCGAAATAGTAGGGTTTTAAGTATTTTGATTAGGACAGTGCTTCTGATTAGCTCGGTTATCGTCGCTTTAGCTATTCCATTTTTCGGGTATTTGATGTCTCTTGTTGGAGCATTTTTAAGTGCCACAGCTTCGATTATATTGCCTTCGTTATGTTACGTAAAGATTACAGGAGCTTATCGAAGATGGGGATGCGAGTTAGTGATTATAATTGGTATTGTGTTAATGGGAATTTCAGTTGCAATTATAGGCACTTTAAGATCTTTGGAACAAATTGTAGGTGAGTTTCATGGAAAAGTTTGAACTTACCTTGATTACTTTTTGATATTTAGTTCACTTTTGAGCAACTCTATTGAGAAAGATTTGAAGTTAAAGTGTCATTTTAATGTTATCCTTGTTGCCCAATGGCCCCATTCAAATTTTGTTTTTCATGTGTTTGATTACAACAAAGAAGAGTTAAAATTTCACTAGTGGGAAATGAGGACATGATTTTCTCCATTACAACCAAATACAGTCTTAGAGGCTATATCTAGGACAAAACATTCTCTACCCATACTTATCTCATAAATGATGCGTCCCTCGCTGGCTCTTAAGAATGGATAGAATTTTTTCTATATTTTCTTACTAAGTTCGGTATATAAATCTAAATTTACTGAGATCAGATTTCAAAATATTTATTTTCTGTCCGACTAGTCCGAATAGCTAGTTGGGTTGGTTTAAGATCCATTTGAGTTAGTCGAGTCGGATTCCGAACAAATTAACTACCTTCTTAAATTACCTGGGGACTGGGTGCCCTAAAATCTACTCAAATGCCAATGAGGACAAAACAATTGGCTAGTGGCTAGGGCTGACAATTTTTTCCCTAATGGAGGGAAAATATCTTCTTATCTTACCCTTCAAACAAACACGCACAAACCAGAACCTCTCAGAGCTTGAAACAACCAATAATGGCAACCTCAACTCCTTCAATTATTCATCTCTCTTCTTCAAAATCGAAATCAAACAGCCAAAAAGAAACAAACCCATCTCCCCTTTCTCTCTTACGCAAATGTAAATCCCTCAGAGAATTCAAACAAATTCAAGCCATTACTATAAAATCCAACCTTCAAAATGACATCTCTGTCATGACCAAGCTCATCAACTTCTGTACACTTAATCCTTCTTCTAGAATGGATCATGCACAGAACTTGTTCGACCAAATTTCTGAACCAGATATTGTTCTTTTCAATACAATGGCTCGTGGGTATGCTCTAACAAATACTCCTATCCGAGCCATGACCCTTTTCTCTCGAATTCTCAAGTTGGGCCTTTACCCTGATGATTACACTTTCCCATCTCTTCTCAAAGCTTGTGCTAATTCTAAAGCTCTGAAAGAAGGTAAACAAGTTCATAATCTTGTTATCAAACTTGGGTTGCATCACAATATCTATGTTCAACCAACTCTTATAAATATGTACACTGAATGTGGTGATATTTCTGCTTCTCGAAAAGTTTTCGATAAAATTGTTAGCCCTTGTATTGTTACTTGTAATGCTATGCTTACTGGTTATAGTAAGGGTAGTCAGCCGAATGAGGCTTTGGCATTGTTTAGAGAATTGCAAGCTAGTAATCTTAGTCCTACTGATGTTACAATGCTTAGTGTTTTATCATCTTGTGCTTTGTTGGGTGCATTAGAATTAGGGAAATGGATTCATGAATACGTTACGAAAAATGGGTTTGATGAATATGTGAAAGTTAATACAGCTTTAATAGACATGTATGCTAAATGTGGGAGCTTGGAAGACGCAGTTTCTGTTTTCGAGAGTATGAGATTTAAGGATACGCAGGCGTGGTCAGCAATGATCATTGCTTATGCAATTCATGGACATGGTTATAAGGCTATATCTATGTTTGAGGATATGAAAAGGGCAAGAGTTAGACCGGATGAAATTACATTTCTTGGTGTTTTATATGCTTGTAGTCATACAGGAATGGTGGTTAAAGGTTGTCAATATTTTGAGAGTATGAGTCAGCGATATGGAATTGTTCCTGGGATAAAGCATTATGGGTGTGTGGTTGATTTGCTAGGTCGAGCTGGGCGTATAAATGAAGCTTATAAGTTCATCGAAGAATTGCCATTAAAGCCCACACCTATTCTTTGGCGAACCTTGCTTTCTGGTTGTAGTAGCCATAATAATGTGGAAATGGGAAAGAAAGTCTTTGAGCGAATCGTTGAGTTGGATAATTCACATGGCGGAGATTACGTGATTTTATCAAATATGTTGGCAAGAGCAGGGGAATGGGAAGATGTAAACTCTATAAGGAAATTGATGAAAGAAAGAGGGGTAGTTAAGGTACCCGGATGTAGCTCGGTTGAGGTAGACAATGTGGTGCATGAATTCTTTTCTGGGGACGGAAATCATTCTGAATCTCGAGCATTGCATAGAGTGCTCGATGAGTTAGTTAAGAAATTAAAATCAATTGGGTATGTACCCGATACCTCTTTAGTTTTTCATGCAGATATGGGAGAGGACGAGAGAGAAACTACACTTAGATATCATAGTGAGAAGTTGGCTATTGCATATGGACTTATAAATACTCGCCCTGGTACAACAATCCGGGTTGTGAAGAACCTCCGAGTTTGTGGCGATTGTCACTCTGCAGCGAAGTTTATTTCTACGATATCTAACAGACAAATTATTCTTAGAGACATTCAACGTTTTCATCATTTCAAGGATGGAGTATGCTCCTGCGGGGATTACTGGTAGAAAGTGTAGAATTTCCTATAATTTATATGACTTGGATCTTATGGACAAGTTCTCCAGTTTAAACGTCACAAAGTTGGTCAATCGTTTCAAGTTCTTGCGTTTCAGTTATGATCTTGGCAAAATTTCTAAGATCTGAAAAGGCTATTGATTCTGTTAAAAAGACGTGTACATGCTTGAAAAAACAGTTCAAAGCATTCGATGTATAATCGAGGTAAGAGAAATACTAGCTCCATTGATTTCGATATAGTCGTAAGTTGAAATAAGATTTGTTCAGAAAGTTTTCCTTGAAATGCAGGTATGTTCCTGTTATTTTAACCCCCTTATCTCTCTGTATGTTACTTTCTTATACGAGGAATGATACAACTTTGACATAGTTTCTTGGCGGATTAAAAACTAATTCATTAACATATATGTATAATATATATATATATATATATATATATATATATATAAATATATATATTTATAACTTTGATATAGAAGCTAATTATCTCGGTTGCTATATTTCTGAAATATTAATAATATCAGAGACACCCCATGTAGGCCCAACCGCCTTAGCACCCGTCAGCTATATCCGATATTGATCAGTATATTCTGGCAAACAATTTATTACGTCTTCATCTCTCTCTTTGAGTATCTTTGTTCCTTGATACCTTCCTAGCATCAAGAGAGTTGCCATTGGATTGGTACCTGGACAATCTGGCAAGGTAGACCCATCAACTACTCTCAATCCTTTTACTCCATACACTTTATAATCTTCATCAACAACTGACCTAATTTTGCACCCTCCATGATAATGATAATACGTTCTCACATTCTTCTTGCAGAATTCTTCCATCTCTTCTGAACTAGATTTCTTCATATATTCACTATGCTGAAGCTTTAGGAATGATTTGATTGAATCCGAGAAAGCAACTTTTTCGAGCAAATGACCCATCTTTACACACTGATCCAGATCCCTTTTCTCAACTAAATAGTTGAATCTCACTGAAGGATTTTGCCTTGGATCTGTGTTCTTTAGCTCTAGCTTCCCTTTGGATATTGGAAATATAGATTTAGCTCTAAACAATATTTGGTTTTCGTTCTGTTTTACATATCGATTAAGAGACTGAATTATGGTTTGAAAATCTTCTGTTATTCCAACTATTTGAGGTGTGTCTGGTTTTAAACTTTCTGGTGAATCCATCATGATAGAAAGGCTAGGGTTATCTTTAACATCTGTACCCACATTTTTCGCATCGACGAGAGTTGATATGTTGAATTGTTTTAGGTGTTCCTTGGGACCAATTCCACTTAACATAAGGATTTGAGGACTACTCAATGTACCTGCTGACAATATAACATCACCCATTGATTTTGAATGCTTGGGTTTGTTGAGATAAGCTTCATATGTTGTTTCATCACTTCCATCACTCTTGATGAATCTTATGCCATGAGCCCTAGGATTACTTCCATCACCTGCATGGATTCATGATCATAAATTTCAGTATGCTTGCTTGTTTTTGCCTAAGACTCAGTGTAAATGCCTAAATTGAATTGAGTTTGGGTTCATTTGAGTCTGACGATTTAGATAAAAACGATCAGATTAAGATGAGACGAAAAACAAACACCACCTCAATAGTCAATAATCTGATAAAACAAGTAGCATAGTTATTACCATTAACATGGAAGATGACATTCTTGACAGTAGCATTCAAAAGAACAGTAATTCTCTCTAAATTTCCAGCACTTAACAAATCTGCAGAAGTATGTCTCTTCCCATCATTATCAAATATACTACCACTAATTTTTGTTCCTGAAATATGTTCCAAACTAAACCCATTGAAGCTCAAATTTCCAGTTTCGACGAAACTTTCTTTCGCAACAGATTGCCATGAACTTAACTTCTCTGGTTTAAATATCAATTTAGATTCAACCCATTTATAAGAATCCTTCACCAAACTCTTATCCCACCCGATTTTCTCGACGAAATCATCACTAGCTCTGCTATAAAATCCACTATTGATAGCTGTTGATCCACCTAAAACTCTTCCTCTGTGATTTTCAATTCCTTCTTCTGAAACAAAACTCTGAGCAATTGATGTGAATTCATTAGTTTGCATCATAGCTAGTCCATTGTTGTTGCTCTCTGTTATAATTGGATTATTGTATGGTGATCCACCTCTTTCTATTAAGAGAACTGAGAATTTTTCTGACAGGGTAGCGGCTAATGGACAACCACTTGCTCCTCCTCCGACAACAATGTAGTCGAAATACTTCCCTGAGATTTCTTCTATTTCTCCTGTCATATAGGGTAGTTTGGGTTCTGCAATTTCAGCATCAAAAGATCAACAAAGTTAGTTTTTGAGTGCTAGGTAGTGTTTTCTTTTTTCAAGCCAGGTCAGAAATCTGACTCTATGTCTGAATTAACTCAGAGTCTGATTTCAAAACTGTTTTTTTTCTGACTCGTCTAAATGGGTGATTTTGGATGTATATGATTCAGACGATTCAAATTTAGATGAGTCAGATTCAAACAATGAGAAAAAACAAACACCACCCGTAGTTTGATCTTGAGTGGACTGATTTCCGAAAAAATTGGAGATGAGAATTGAAGTTGTAATACTTACTTTGGGACATGGAAGGAGAAATAGATAAAGTGAAGTCCAGAAGCAAGAAGAAAATTGCTGTAAAGATGCCATTAAAGATAATTTGAAGCTTCATTCTTGTTGTTGATTGTGGTTTGATTTGAATTATGAAGTGGAGAGGTTGAAGCTATGAATCTTGAAAGTTCAGAGTTAAGATTATTTGGGGGGG
>BEHA01000466.1:264509-320140 GCA_002897215.1 Eschscholzia californica subsp. californica
GAGTAGGCTATCGGAAAACCTTGAAGGTTATCGGAGAAAGGAGCGAAACGAATTGGTTGATTAACAATAAACTTGATTCATAATATTCTCTGATCTGATTATTTACATTTAATTTCCTTCTCAATACCTTCTTCTTCTTTATTATATTAATCAACTTCATCAACCACAGACAACCGTTCTCTTTCATTGACTCACAACATCCCTACACAACCACCAGCACAATCTTTATCTTCACAAGCCACCATCACAACCATCATCACCCTTAAGAGATTTAGTCAGTGATCAAAGCTGTATGCCTTCTTTGGTTGATTAGAGCTAATTGAGGTACAGGTTAGCTAATACAAGAAATCAAATTTAAGCGTTGATTAAGAAGATGATGATGATGATGATAGTGGTGGTGGTGACAATAGTCGAAGATCGCCATGATTTCAAGACAAGTTCATTCTGGTCCATGTGTTTTTAAAGAGGTGACTCCATTTTGGGATGTACAAGTTGTTCATACTTCGGTCTGTGTTTTTGAATTGTGACTCCATTTTTGGATGTATAAGTTGTTGATACCTCTTTTCACAAAATTTCGCAAAATCGTTGCCTGGGTAGTGCTGGTAATGATGGACTTGGAGATAATGAAGATTGTAAGGTTCATTATCAAGAAAATTAGTTCAAGCAGTTTGTGAAGATTAAGATTGTGGCGATTGTTGCGTAGGTCGGAGAAGATGATGATGATAATGGTGGCAGTCGATGAAGGGAATAGTTGTTTGTAGTTGATGAAGTTGATTAATGGAAGAAAAAAGAAGACGGTATTGAGATGGAAATTAAAATGTAAATAAGCACATTTTTTTCTTGATTCACATGTGTGATTCCCACAACTGACATTTACGTAGAAATTAACGTTTTTCGTCCACGTAGGGGTGTAAATCAAAAGTTTTAAAAAATGGGGGATGTAGTCCTAATATCGATATAAAAGTGGGGGTCAATGTCAAAATCATACATAAGGGCACTCTTGTCCTGATTCACATGTGTGATTCACACAATTGACATTTAACTAGAAGTTAACGTTTTCGGTCCATGTGGGGTGTAAATCAAAAGTTCAAAAAGAAAACGGGGGTGTAATCCTAATATCGATATAAAAGTGGGGGTCAATGTGAAAATCTCCCAAAATATTATATATATAAGTAGACTGTAAAATACTAAGTTTAATAAGTTCAGAATTGTCTTTATTATCTTAAGTTAATAATAATTTAATAAAATTTAAAACTATTAAACTGAAAAAGAAAGAAATTAAAAGAACCCTAATCAAGAATAAAATATTTATTTTTTATGCAATGAAATGAAATGAACTTTTGCTTGGTTAAACCGATCAACCGAACTCAACTGAGTTTAACCAAACCGGGTCAAACCATGTCGGTCGGCCGAATAATTGGCTCGGCTTCGGCCTAATCTTTATCTTCTCTATTATCTTCACCACCAAAACTTCCGACCACCACCATTCCGGAAACCATTGCCACCTCTTCTCTCTCATCTCTCACTCACTCACTGTTAGCCTATTTCTCTATTCTTATCTCTCTTTTTCTTGCTTCATCTCTCTCTATCTCTCATTGTTTCTCTCTCTCGATCTCTTTCTCTCTTACTGATTTTATCTCACTCGACATTTCTCTCTCACTATTTCTCCCTCTCTCACACTGTTTCGCCGAAGGGAAGTGTCGTCCTCTAGAGTTCTGTGGTTGGTCGACCAACCACGAAATTGTTGAGGAGCCCCCTTGAGGTCTGGTCCTGGCGAAGGGAACATTTCTCTTCACACGGAATTGTGTCTGTGTGAGAGGGTGAGATTGAGAGAGAAACATTGAGAGACCGAGAGAGAAACAATGACAGATTGGGAGAGAGTAATAGAACGAGAGAGAGAGAAAAACAATGAGCAATCAAGAGGGAGTATTGAGATACATGTGTAAACACGTGATATAAGAGGCGGATCGAGATGAGAGGATCCGACGATCAAGACTATTGCAAGATATTTGAAGATATGTGAAGATCTAAAATATTCAGTTTCATATATTAGAATATTTCTTGTAATAGTCTTGATCGTCGGATCCTCTCATCTCGACAATTGAATATTCTAATATATGAAACTGAATATTTTAGATCTTCACATATCTTCAAATATCTTGCAATAGTCTTGATCGTCGGATCCTCTCATCTCGATCCGCCTCTTATATCACGTGTTTACACTCGTATCTCAATAGGGAGATAGTAAGAGAGTGAGAGACAATGGAGGAGAGAGAGAGTAGCAAGAGAGAGAGAGGAATAGAGAGAATATGAAGATTAAGTGGCAAAGTTTGATCAAGCAAATGTTTGAGCTAACAACAATATATCCCCTAAATCTTTATGCTCGTTGTAACAAAAAAAAAAAATCTTTATGCCCAGAATTTTTCTTTATGCCTCGACCAAGCAGCTGCCAAAATCAAATATGTCACACTTGCTATATAAAATCTGACAAATAAGATCAAACCCTTCCTACACCATCAAGATTTGGAGTTGAAAAGGAAATTCAGTTGCTATATAAATCTGACAGTTCCTATTAAAAAAAATATAAATCTGACAAAATATATTTTATATAACATCACATTTCAATAAAGGAAAATATCTCTATACTCCAATTTGAACACTGGTAATGCTATAAATTCAAGATCATGGGAAGAATCACAAATCCAATAACAACCCATTTCTTAGTAACCAAAGACGAAAAATGGGTCGATTTTACATTTTCAAAATTCTTTTTATTTCAGCTCTTATCCTGTTTCTCTCTTTCTCTCAAGGTAGTTCCCTTTTTCATATCCACTATAATTTTCTATAGTTTTTTCCCTCAGCTTCTCTATTTCTTTTTTCAGGATCTGGGAGAGAATTAAAATTTTCAAGAAATGAAGTTTCTGTTGATGTAGTAAAGGTGATTTACCTGTTTATGTTTCTCTTGCAATTATTTATGAAAGATAATGAAAACATGATTGAGTCGTCCGCTTTCGTAATGCTTTTTTTTTTTTTTTTTTACTTTGGTTTTGTCTTGAAGGGTTCGGAAAATGCTAGAGAGATGACGGACTATGAAGATCCAGGGGCAAACGGTAGACATACCCCTCCCCCTGGAAAAGTTCAAGTATAAATTGATTCAAGGGTTCTTTTCTTGATGTTAGTTTTTATGAAGTAATAGACAATAAGAAATAAGTAGAAGAGGTGCCCCTTCAACAAAAAAAAAAAAGTAGAAGAGGTGCCACTTATTTGTTTGATGAAATAAAAGTTTCTGTAGAGGAAAGTGCATTTTCAGTGACTCAATAACCTAAGAGTGATATTAAAAGTGTTGATAAATGTGACCCAAAAGCGTCCCTGGAAGTGACCAAGAAGTATCACAGTTAAACTAATAAAGTGTGGCTTAAGCCGATCAAAAAACTTTCGGTTAAAGTAATCCAATGGCGTTGCTTAAATTCACCAACCGATCGCTAAAATTGACACATAAAACCTCATAACGAGTAACTTCAAAGGGTCCGGCTAAAAGTCCTAGCCAAATTGCTATTCGCACCTGGGAGAAGAGAATGACCTTAGCCAATCCCAAATCCATCGGTCTATTAATTAAGGGTTTTTTGAGCTTATCCCTCATCACTAATTGGTAATTGAATTTACCCCCCTCAATAATGAGTAATTGAGTTTACCTCCTTAGATTTACTATTTTTGACAAAAACACAAAAGTTGTGTTTGGCGTATGTGAAATAAATATGACTACCAAGAACAGTTATCCTTCAATATGATTCCTCGTAGTTATTCCACCTTACCTCGCCAATAGACGCTCAAAGTTTTAGGTCGCCCATACCTCACCAGTAGTGTTTTTCATGTGTACCCAAACTCAAATTTTACCATTGACATTTTAGAAACATTATAGGATCAAAGACTCGTACGAAGCCTTTTCTTTATCAACCTTCATTTTCTAGGGATTTTCTTTTCTTTTGTTCTAAGAAAAGCCTTCTATCTTCATTTTTTCGCCGTCGCCACTAAAATCGACACAGGATAAGAGTTCGAATAGAAATGGAATCTCAAAACAGGTGGAAACAAGCAGAACTAATCCACAATTTTTCTTTGCAATGGACGCGTATCGAATTCTTGAACGAAAAACATATTAAAACCCATTACCTACAAAAATATCGATAAATGTCAGACACGAATAATATATTTGAATAAGTTTCGAGAATATTTTGCATTTGAAGGATATACCTTAAGTAAGAAACTTGCAAAAGATTAACACATTACTCGCATTCCATAGAAGTGATCTTCGTATTGAAGCTTTTAAATTACTAAAAGAATTTGACAAAAATCCCTACCTATAACAATAATATTAAAAGGCCTCGTCAATATCAATATAAAAAAACGGTCTAGTAGTGTCACAAATATCTTAAAGTGTGAAACTAATGACTTCACTGTATTTGTATTGCGTTGGTACCTCATTCCATATAATACATTGTATTTCTATAAAAACTCAACATGTACCGATTCTTTACGAATGTTGCATATTGAATGATCATGTACATCTAAGGGAACCGAGTATGCAATTCTACATCTAACATCCGACTAATAATAATGAAGCAATACTAAAAGATGCAACAGGTATCCAACAAAAGCAACAAATTGCGACAGTTGTATCATACAAAAAAAATGGGAACGACTAATAGCGCCCGTTCAAAGTGTTGTAGGCCCCCGAATTACTCACAAATTGTGAGAGGTTCCATGTGTAATCCGGGGGCCTACATCACTTTGAACAGGTGCTATCGGCCCCTCCAAAAATCCAGGTCCAACTTCATAACTCTACAAAATAGATGTTTTTATTTCGTTTCAGAGTCACTAGTATTTATATAAAAGGTTCTTTCGGAATCACTAAAACGCACAACAACTCTTGAATAGATCTTTGTAGTTGTATATGCTCCCTAACTAACATATTTTTAAGTACATCGCTCCTTGTTTCACTTAGTGAAGGCGTAGTTGTAAAATCATCTATGAATCTCTTTTATGCTTTCCAAAGTAATTCATTTATCAAGTACGAAGCATAACAATTATTTGGTCCTCTGTCATATTTGTGACCTCTTATTTTGTTCGGGGAACATATGGAACATCGTCGCATATGGACTACTAATTAAAATAGACAGAATGTAATGCCAAATCTTTGGCCTTATTTTCCAAAAGGTTGCGGTTTGGAGGAATAAAGAAAAATCTCTGAGACATAAGAATTAGCCAATAAATATTGATTTAGAGGGCATATCTTTCTTTTAAGCCAAAATTGACTTGATTAAACATTGTCCCTTTATCTTCTTCTTCTCTCTCTTCAATCCGAAACTTACTCAAATTAGATCTCAAATCTCGAAAACCCTAAAAAAAACTTCTCCGCAAATCTCAATTACAAATTTCAAACCCTAAACCATCACCACCATCAACAACAACAACAACCTCAACATAGTTAAAACTCTCTCATTTTCTTATTCTTTATCAAAATCATCTTCAAACCAGATGATGAGTTTTCCGTTGTCATTACCGAGAAGTTTGTCTCGGAGATTGAGAAGAAGTTTCGGGATGAAGAATGACATGGGAACGACTTCTTGATTTAGTTGAGGATAAACTTAATAATACTAAATCATTATATTGTTCTTCAGTTTCTAAAATTCATCAAACTAGTAGTAAACCTAGTACCATTAGTTGGTCATATTCAGATTTCACTACTGAATCTTTAAATTCTTCAACCGGCAGTAGCAAACTAGTAATAGTAGTTCCGAATCATCATCATCTGCTGGTGAAATTGATGAAGTTAATTCTTGTTCTAACAAAGATTTACTAGTTGAAGAAAACAATAAGATAGATACTGTTCATCAAATTAAGACATTGAAGAAGTTTCTAATTCCACGGAGAACGTATGGTTTCATATTGACCTAATTTTTTAGGGTTTTTTTTTGTCTGTTGATGTTAGTTGATTTTGATTTGATTCTTTTGTTCATCTTGAAGATTTGGTTGTGGTAGTGAATGTGATAGAGAAGATGAAGATTAGGGGCAATGTTTGATCAAGTGAATTTTTGGACTAAAATAAAATATGTCCCAAAAATATACAAAAAAACATAGATTCTCCGGAGATTATTCGTTATGCCTCAAAGTCGCGGTCTTCCAAAACTTAGAGTTTTGTATCACAAATTTTTTTATAAAAATATGAGAATGTCTGGTAGGGTTCTACCAGGTTGGGTTTTTATAACCACTAGGCGTGGTTGTGTAGGGTTTTGTGGGTCACTTCTACTAGTGTTGTATGCGGATAACTTTGACATCCAATGTCAAACACTAATATTTCCAGGATCATCGTGCATAAGCTAATAATCAACTACGAGTTAGGGATTACCTTAATCGCTAGTTTTCCCTCGAATCTTTCCTATCCGCAATTGAGAAGACCAAGAATTTCAATTGTAGCTCCTCTACTTGGGACACCAAGTGGTCTACTTAATCTCTCACCTTGTATGTTAGCTAGAACAACAATGGTAGTTTGATTACAAGAAGAACTCATTCTTCTTTAATTGACTAGTTGATAGCTTTTGGGAATTAGCTTTCTTTCTCTTCTCTACTTGATGTGGTAGAGTAAGAAAGCTCTTAGAGAAATTTCACATCTTATTCAATACCCTAAGGGTCTTTATATAGAGTTCTAAGTTAGAGTCTAACTCTAATTATATTCCCAAAAGACCCTTATGAATAAGATTAAGGAAATAGTGGAAAATAGAAGTTGTATCTATTTTCCCTTTATGTCTTTGCTTTGGTCGCCCCTTCTAGGGCTCCCAAACTGATTTGGCCGGCCCCTTAAGGGCAGCCACATCCATGTCGTCGACCACTCTCATGGGCTCAAATCATCCCTTTTGAGCCCCGACTCAAAATCCCTGCTTTTGGGCCTTTCGTACTATATTTGTCTAAACTTCTTTAGGCTGGCCTATGGACATATCTCTATTGGTATTATCCATGTATATATGTCCACTCCCACTAGTCATATCATCCGATTAAATAGTCACTCTTATGTGTAACCCGATGAAAAATCTGGTCGAAGTTAGCCGCGAATTACTTCGTAATTCGACGATCGTAGTTGATTTCTAGCTAAACATTATGATCCCTAAATCAACCGGACTTGATGATCTTCTTCATCAATTCTCCTATCCGGAAAATTGCTCTCATTGCATTCTTGGTCAAAGGACATCTCCTTGATAAAGGAATATCCTTCAGGTTGTTCACAATGTAAATGACCGCTGGATGGTGGAGTAACTAGGTAAATAGATGAGGGTTCAACCAAAAAAACAAAAAAGGTAAATAGATGAGGGGCTAAAGTGAAAATTTTAATTTTGGTTAAAAAAAAAGGGAGATTTTGACACACACCCCTAATATTATATCATTATTTAGACTATACCCCCATTTTTGGAAACTTTTGATTTACAACCCCACGTGAACGGAAACCGTCAACTCGAAACTATGTTGAGAATGTGGGAAACACGCGCACGAACCATGACACTTTTGCCCCTGCAAAGTTCCATGACGATTTTGCCCCTGCAAAGTTTCATGACGATTTTTTCCTGGCAAAGTTTCTCTCTCTAAACTATTCTCTCTACAGAACCAAAATTTTCTCGATTAGTTTCTCTGAATCCTCCATTACCCTTTTCTTCCGAATCTCTCCTCTGCCCTAAAATATGTTTCCATCTCCATTTGATGCTTTTCTTTTGAGACCCTTTTTCCCATCTCTTTTTCTTTACTTCTCTTTATTGTCTTTTCCCTCTTGGGTCTTCTCTATTTGATGATATTTTTTTGTGGTAAGGAGATAAGTAGATTGAAGAGAGTGAGAACTTCAGCAATGGCATACAGTTTTGATTTTGCATTCTTCTATGTGGGGAGGAAAAAAATCGTCAATCTGATAATCAAAACGAGACTTTTTTCAGTAGTCAAAGTTCTTCTATAATGAGTTTTTGTTACTGTATAACAAATGTAATGGTAGAGAGATAATTTGATCATGCACGAAGAGATGATTACATGAAGAGACTGAAAAAAGGAGAGCATGGCTATTGGGGTTAGAAGGGAAGTCGTTGATTTGATTAGAAATGTGGGTTCTAAGCTTTGGATCTTGATATTTACGAGTATTTGATTCGTACTTGGTTCATTTATTTTCTTAAGTGGGTATTTTGTTTAGTGTTAATTCACATCATCCTCATCTTTCTATGTCTGCTTCAATGATGTTTGTGTAAGCCACATGACCCCCTTTCCCATCCCTCCATCTCTCTACCTCTCTTAGTATCTCTCTCTCTCTCTCTCTCTCTCTCTCTCTCTCTCTCTCTTGTCTTTACAAAAGATTTCAGCTTCATGAAGATAACAGTGGTTGTGAGAGTAGTCCCACGTGGGAGAATGGGTACCTAGCAACCAAGAATATAAGGTCTAGGACCTCTCCGCTCATTGCCAATTAGTTTTGAGTTGGATGACCACAAACTTAACATGGTATCAGAGCTAGGCCCACACGTGATAGGCTTAAAAGCCACACGTGCTCCACGTCGCCCAAAGAAATACACGTTAGGCTCAAAGAACGCCACACGTGAGGGAGCGTGTAAGAATAGTCCCACATGGGAGAGTGGGTATCTAGCAACCAAAAATATAAGGTCTAGGTCCTCTCCACCCATTGACAATTGTTTTGAGTTGGATGACCACAATCTTAACAATGGTGATGGTCGGTGAAAGTGGAATGGGCTCATTGGTGCTTTCTTCAACCATTTATGTCTAAAAGAATTACTCTTCAAATTTCCAGATTCCTTTGCTTTCGATTTTGATTACGCACCTTTATTCTCTCAAAGTTCTACTCCTCTTATCTTAAAGGTTTTGTTCCTCATAAGGTAATTTTCCTTCCAGACAATAAAATCTAGGGATTTTGTTCAAAAAGCAGAAGTCATCTTCGTTACAGATGAAGCCCTTATTATGTAGTGATGGTGTTCGGTGAAGAGGAAGATGTTAGTAGTGGTCGGAGAAGATGAAGATGATGGTGGGTCGGTGAAAGTGGTCTGACCACAATAGTGGTCGATGAAGGGGTGGTTGTGGTGATGGAGGTGATTAGGGATGATTAAAAAAAAAGACGGGTTTGAGTTGAATTGAAATTTAATGAGGTATTTTTATCTGTATTCACATGTACAATTCGCACACTTGAAACTTAACTCCGACTCATGTAGGGGTGTAAATCAAAAGTTAAAAGAATGGAGGTGTAGTCCTAATATTTGATATAAGAGTTGGGGCTATGTCAAAATCTCCCTTCAAAAAACTCAAGCCAACCGAGCTATTTGACCCAACCATTTTGTACATTGCTCTCTTATCTTTATTGGAGCTGAATAAAGCAGTTTACTTCTCTCTCTCTCTCTCTCTCTCTTCTTGACTGTTAGGCTTTTCTTGAAGCTGTGAAAGGTATGACAACCCTATCCTCTCCTTGTATTTGTTGTGCAAGTAGAAATCTTCTAGTTTAAAAATTGAACATAGATTTGATAGAAATGTAATGTTTCTTTAGTTATTGTCGATGAGTTTCTGTTAATTTTGGATATCTGTTGACGCCATTATTAAAAGTCTTCCCCTTCTCTTTGTTTTCATCTAGTAAGACTGTGAACCCTTTCTCATAGTTTCAAGAACAATATTATAATATGAAAACTCTTTGTGTACAACTAGAATTCACCAAGGGTTGCTAGAGCCCACTGGGTGGGATTCTCTTTGAGGAAAGGATTTCTCTACTTTGCAAATTTCAATGCCTAGGCGATGTGGGATAATACTAATACCTCACCTCAAAGTCGAGCGAGCCTGGACTCACTCGGCACTACCCTCCATGTAGGCCTAAGATTATCAAGTCCTGGCCCATCCTGAGACACTAGTTGTGATACCATGGTTGGATCTATTCTGTAAATTTTGATGCCCAGGCAATGTGGGATAATTATTGTAGGGCTTATAGAGATTTCTTTATTTTGATATTCTAGAGACGGTTCAAAGAAACCCTCATTTTGATGATATTTATTATATTTTTACACTTCGTAATAATTTTTCAGGTGATATGTGGAAGTTAACGAGTTATAATATGGTTTCTTCGGCAAGTTTGACTTCGTTATCCTACGATAATAACATCATTTCATATACTGACACGCTAACTAAGAGAAACGAAAGGTTTCTCCGAAAAGCTACCGGTAAGAAGCGAGGTTTATTGACGATGAAATTATTATTCAACGGCGGAGAATCTAGAATCTACAAATTGACAAGAAGATTTAACAAAACTTATTCAGAACTGAAGTCTACAAATTCTCATCTCGGATTAAGTGGAAAAGATAGTGATGCTTCAGAGAGTTGCTACAATGTTAACTCTTCTGAGGTTTGTGAAGGCAATGTTTCTTTTTTTCTCTCAACTCAAATTGCATAGTTGTTTGAAATTAAAATCATGTTTTCAGTTTGGTTTTGCTTACACAGGTGGAGGAAGTCGATTATGTGAATATAATGATGTTGCATTTAACGAGACGGTGGAAGCAAATGCAAATCATGATGGTAGCTGGTGCACTTGCGTGCATATTGTCTGTTGTTCCATCTGCTGATGCTGTTGATGCACTTAAAACATGTACTTGTTTATTGAAGGAGTGCAGGTATTTCTTCAAAACCATTAGATTAGTTGAAGAGTCGAAAGGTTGTTTCAGAAACCATGTCACATTGCAACACTAATCTCTGCTCTTTTAGGCTAACTATCGGCTCTAATAGAGATGTGTTGGCCAATTTCACGTGTCATCTACTCATGTGTAGCTGAAAAACGTAACCTATATTTATGAAAAGATTTTCTGTGGTACGAGTTTTTTGGGGGGCCAATCTTGCCATTGTATATGGAAATGTTGTGTAGATCGTGGTTATTGTGTCGAAAGCAAAAGTTGCTTCATTTCACGCTTTCATGGAACCTTCTTCTTATTATAATTTTTCTTCAGGGTTGAATTAGCGAAGTGTATCGCTAACCCATCTTGTGCAGCCAATGTTGCATGTTTGCAGACCTGCAACAACCGTCCAGACGAAACCGAATGCCAGGTTACTTATAGGCTTTTAATCTGTATAAGATTTTTCATATATCCATCAATCTTTTGATCCTTACCAACTGTTCTATTTGCAGATTAAATGTGGAGATCTTTTTGAGAACAGTGTTGTAGATGAATTTAATGAATGTGCCGTTTCACGCAAGAAATGTGTTCCAAGAAAGTCAGATGTTGGTGAGTTTCCAGTACCAGATTCTTCAGCACTTGTAAAAAGCTTCAACATTGGAGATTTCACTGGGAAATGGTATATTTCAAGTGGCTTAAACCCCACTTTCGATACTTTTGATTGCCAGTTGCACGACTTTCATACGGAGTCCAACAAACTCGTTGGGAATTTATCATGGAGGATAAAAACACCTGATAGTGGTTTTTTCACTCGATCAGCTACTCAGAAGTTTGTGCAAGATCCTCAGCAACCCGGAATTCTTTACAATCATGATAACGAGTTTCTTCACTACCAAGACGATTGGTTTGTTCTTGTTCTTCGTATTCCCTTAAGTTTACACTCATATGCACCATATTACATGACAAGAACTAATAATATCTGATATTTTGCAGGTACATTTTGTCATCTAAGATAGAAAATAATCCAGACGATTACGTATTTGTATATTATCGTGGTAGAAATGATGCATGGGACGGATATGGAGGTGCTTTCCTTTACACAAGAAGCCCAACTGTACCGGATAGCATAGTACCGGAGCTAGAAAGAGCGGCAAAGAGTGTAGGACGAGATTTCAACACATTTATAAGAACCGATAATACTTGTGGGCCTGAACCTCCTTTAGCTGAAAGAATAGAGAAAACCGTAGAAGCAGGAGAGAGGACGATTATAAGAGAAGTAGAAGAGATAGAAAGCGAAGTCGAGAAAGTGGAAAAGACCGAGATTACATTGTTCCAAAGGTTACTTGATGGATTAAAGGAGCTTCAACAAGATGAAGAAAACTTTGTAAAAGAGCTAAGTAAGGAAGAGATGGAAATCTTAGGCGATTTGAAGATGGAAGCACAAGAGGTAGAAAAACTCTTTGGACAGGCTCTGCCCTTAAGGAAGTTAAGGTAGACGATGAAATATTGATTTTTGTTCTCATTTCGGATTTGATATCTTATAAGCAGAAGACGACTAGTCGAAAGAGTTCACATTTTGCATTTCTCCAAAAATGTTATTGCAATATGTGCTTGTGAAGTAGGAAATCAATTAATACATTATACATATGTAAGGAAGTTCCAAATTTTATATCTTTTTTCCTTTTCTTTGATTATAATTCTTTATGAAATAGGGGGCAGAATGAAAAATCTTCAAATGTGAAATTATACGAGGAATGTACTTAAACTATAAACTTTAATATGTTATAAATTGTTTTAATTTTATTTGTTTATTAATTTAGTTTCGAACGTAAACTTTCGAGGAATGTACTTCCACTATATATTGTGCATGCATTCCCGAGTTAGTCCTTGAAATGTTTTTTACGCTCCACTTAACATATCTGATTCCAATCAATACTTTTCTTTGTTTCCATAAATATGATCCTAGTTATGTAATTGTGTTCGATTAATGCTTGAAATAATGAAAAGTACGTGTGAGGCTAGATATTGGGATTGTGGGATGACATTTAACGTCATATACCTTTAAAAGCAACCACACGTTAATAAGGATTTCTGTACATTTTTCTTCCAATTTCATTCCATTATGCAAACTACTGCGGTTCATTATTTTTAGAAAATATTTAATTAGGTTCATTCTCATGTGTGAACTAAACACTTAACCACATAACGAAACGTGGTTGAGTTTGCACGCAAGATATACCTTTTAAAACACAAAAAACTGGTTGTTTACGAATCAGTAGACTTCCTTATCAACTCATAACTCTCAGTAGTAAGTCGTAACTGACTAGTTAGATGGAGGAATATGTATCCTTAACTGTATAACCTAACGTCAAGAAACAACCTTCTCGATTCCTTGTTAGTGCTATGTGTTCCGTCACATGTTAACGTCAGTTCGTGGGCTTTTACTTATTTACGACTTACGATAAGGACTATTATGTAAGT
Organism: Eschscholzia californica subsp. californica; assembly: GCA_002897215.1. Lineage (NCBI taxonomy): Eukaryota > Viridiplantae > Streptophyta > Magnoliopsida > Ranunculales > Papaveraceae > Eschscholzia > Eschscholzia californica. Next base: position 277,664 of record BEHA01000466.1, read on the forward strand.
TAGAGAACTCCAAACCCTAGAACCAAATAACGTGCTTACTTACAATATACATTGTCTTATTACATTCTTATATCTTTTTTTCGTAATAGCGGACTAGGCGGATACTTCTCTCTCTAGACTTCTCTTCTCTCTCTCTCTACTGGTTTGGTTGGCTGTTCTCGGATCGCTGAAAGGTATGCCGATTCAGTGTTCTACTTGTATTTAATCTGCAAATCGGCATGATTTTGTTTGAGAATTGAACATTGATTGAATTATGGTTGCTTCGATGTTAAGATTGTCTGATCATTTTCATTTCGCCGTTTTTTCTTTATCATTCTTAGGATTTGAAGGTCGATCGATCTTAAATTTGAGATTTAATTGAAATAGAATGTTTCTTTTGTTATTATAGATCAGTTTCTGTTGATTTGAATATCTTTTTGACGCCATTTTTTAAGAGTTTTCGCGTTCTCTTTGCTTTCATTGAGTAAGACAGTGAACCGATTCTCATAGTTTCAAAAAAAAATTATATTAGAATCGGATAATTCTGTATGTAGAAGTAGAGAATTTACCAAGGGTTTGGAGGGGTTTCTTTATATTAGCATCTCTTGCTAGGAGGATTCCTGTGGAATCCTTTTATATATAATTTCTGCTTTTCAAATATCATGGGATTATATGCTTTATTGATTGCTGATTGTTTCTGTAGTCTTAACTCTTTAAGTTCTGTCAAGTTTTATGTTCATTGTAGACAGATAGTAAAACTCGCCACCCCTTGTCGAAACCCTATTTTTTGGGCCGGTATAGTGGTATGGAACTGCTACTTAGACAAGATGGTGTTCGAAAATTTTGGGTTGTAGATTTTGGCTGTTTTGTAATCTTAGACTGCTTTTGACGATTAATTTCGTGGAGTTCCTTTTTTAAGTACCGTACTACCGTTTGATATGTTTCTGTTCTTAGGGTTTTGCTTATGATATCATTAGAAGGAATGATTTTAAATGCTACTCGTACTTGGTCATTTGAAGGCGAATATTAGTCAATTTTAGTTGTTTTTATCGAGTCAGTCTTATAGATAGAGTAGCGAGTTATGTGAAGTTTAATACTTATTGATTACTGGTATAAGAATGCTCATGTTTTTGTGTTAAACCCCTAGATTTACAGATTAAATGCAGTAGATTGTATAATTAACGTTTATCACCTGCATGTCTCTCCTCTCGCGACGTGTATACCTACTAGATTTTTAGAAGATTGTGTTTTTTGTAGCTTTAACGTTATTTTTCTATAACTGTGCAGGTATTGCATTTGACACATTAAGCAGATAGTTAAGTGAGACTTAAATACTCATCAGGGTTAAGGCTATGGGTAGTCCAAGCAATAGCATTGCTAAGCGTCCTTACGCTAACGATTACCCCGATAGTGGAGGAAGTAAGAAGAGAACCCCTAGTAGTGGCAGAGAGCAGTATGGTCCAGGCTCTTACGACACTGTTTATCGTTATCTATGTCCTGGAAGAAGGGTTGGAAGTGTAATAGGTAGGGGAGGTGAAAGCATTAAGCAATTGAGGGCGGATACTCGATCAAGGATCATAATTGGTGACTCAGAACCAGGTTGTGAAGAGCGGGTTATCACTATTTTTAGTTCAAGTCGCGTACGCAGTGAATTTGAAGATAATGTTAATTATGTTTGCTCCGCCCAAGATGCACTTTTCAGGGTACACAATCGAATTATTGCTGAGTCACAGGACAATGAAGATTCTGAGGAGGCTCGACAAATCGTTGTTCGTCTACTTGTACCATCTGATCAGGTTGGTTGTATTATTGGAAAGGGTGGTCGAACCATACAAGGAATAAGAATTGAGACTGGTTCTCAAATTCGAATTGTGAAGAATGAAACTCTCCCTCTCTGTGCTATGATTTCTGATGAGCTTGTCGAGGTAATGTTTTTTTTCTGAATATATTTACCTTATATCGGGTTTTATTCATGTTTTCAAATTATCATGTTTTCATGACTCTATTTTCTATTTCTTGTATGTAATTATTAACAAGCAACAGAGAGTAGATATAATCCTCACTATCATGTGAAAGTTATATTTGCCTGTTTCGAATTTCGAACCTGCCTCACTGTTTCAATTTGTGTTACTTGGTATGCCTCCGATTTTGAGAATAGTTTAATGATGTTTTAGATTTCTTAAAAGAGAAGTTTGTAGCAACTCATATCCTCGTATATATGGAAAACGGTATTCTCTTAAATCTCTTTTATCTTTTACAATCTGCCTTTGGGCCCTTCCCTAAGTAAGTATTAATTAATACTCCCTCCACAAAGAAGTTGGTATGCACTCTCCATTATTGTTAAAAGAAAAAAGAGTAGGCCGTTACATGGCAACATGTACTTTTGTGAGTAACTGATCTGTAAGGATTCAAGTATATGCACGATCTCTTTAGTTTCTGCAGATCTGTATCTCCTAAGCATAATTTCTGCTTGTTCTCACTGAGTTGCGTGGACTCAGAACTTAATTGTCATCGCACTCGATGCCTGCTAATTATTGTGTTTTCCATTGTCTAACCTATGAGGAAGCTGTGTATAATAATTAACTTGGTGCCATCAGCCAATCATAACCTAATCAAGTTTCTTTTACACCAGATAACTGGGGAAGTCTCAGTTGTTAAGAGGGCTCTTTTCCAAGTTTCTTGTCTACTTCACGACAATCCATGTCGATCCCAGCCTTTGCTCACATCTTCGACTCCAAACATGTATCAACATGCTGATCCCTATATGAATCCACTTATGGGGACCTATGGGGGATTTGAAGGTAACATAGAAGGTGACTGGTCACTAAATTGTTTGGATGATGTCTCTTCAAGAATATTCACTCTTCGCATTATTTGTCTCCCCAAAAATGTTGGAAGTGTGATTGGAAAGGGTGGTTGTATCATCAAGCAAATCAGACAGGAATCTGGGGCACTTATCAAAATTGCTAACTCAACTGCTGAAGGAGATGATTGCCTAATAACAATCTCCTCAAGAGAGGTACTATCTTAAATCTTTTTTGTCTCTATAATCTGTACAAGTACTCCAATGTAGATTAATTGATAAGTCTCATATCTGCTTCTCTAGTACTGGGAAGAACAATTTTCCCGGACTATCGATGCTGCCGTGCTATTGCATCCAAGATGTAGCGAGAAAAGTGACAAAGAATCTGGTAAATTTTATTCTACCCGTCTACTTGTGCCGAAATCTTCCGTCGGATGTCTCATTGGTAATGGTGGGGCTATTATCACTGAATTGAGGAGATCAACGAAAGCAAATATCCGCATATTGTCGAAGGAAAAACTTCCGAGAATTGCATCTGGAGACGATGAGATGGTTCAGGTGACTGGATATTCATTAGCATCTCTTTTATATTCCTAATTTGGCGTAGACTAAAAGTACTTTATCTATTTTATGATTTTGCCTTCCAGATCAGTGGTGCACCTGAACGAGTTCTGGATGCTCTTATGGAAGTAACTACAAGGTTGAGAAGTAATATCTTTGGCAAGGATTGTCCATTAACATGGTCGCCTGTTCCACCTACTGTTCCACATATTCCCTTGTCAAGGGACAGTAGATCTCATGGACATCGATACTCTTCTTATTCTGGCGGATATGGCGGCTCAAGTGATTTGTCCCCTAGTTATAATTATGGAAGTTATCGTGGTTCAGAGGTAAGTACCGTGGAATACCCACATACATTTTTCTTTTTTTTTTTGAAAATGGACTACCATCTATGGTAGTCATTAGATGACGTTGATACAACATGAAGATGTGATAAGCACGATAACCGCCTAAGTTAAACTACTAATGAAAGTGGCCTAAAGCCCAATAACATACTAAAGAGCCTAAAGCCCAATAACATACTAAAGAGCCTAAAGCCCAACAAATTTATTATTTATACCTTTTTAATAACCCAAATTCAATAACCACGGATTCCACCTCCTCTGGAATCGAACCTGGGACCTCCAGGGTTTTGGAGTTTATGTCAACACTATCAACCACTTGGGCAACCAAGTGTTGACAATACCCATATACATTGTAACCTCGCTGTTCTCAGTTTTTGTCATCCTATCAAATCGGCCCATTCTTTATCCTTTTTGGCATCCACCAATGTCAAGTTGGTCCCTAAGACTTCCCTGATGGTCTTTTCTGATTCCATCTTACTGATATGTTTCGAATATTTTCCTTTTTTTAATCTCAGGGAGTAGTTGGTGGTGCCCAAAGAGCCTATGGTGGCTACTTTTCAGGTCGTTCTGGTAGTGCAGGGTGAGGTTTATTGTTATTTTAATTTTTTTCCTACGAGTATACTTTATATCTTAATCTTTTATGCGTAGTTCAAAAATCTTGTCACTCTTTTGGCAATATAATTACTGTTACACTTCCTGTTTCTGTTTCTACATCGATATCATGCCAATCTTTCTACATTTCTACATCTGCCTCTGGACCCTGATTTTTAGCTTTTGTCGCCAGGTTATCTGGTCAAACCCCTGTATCCTTCAATGGAAAACATCGTCGTTAATAGGGTTCCTGCTGATTATGGCTTCCAGGTAGTAGATCATTGTCCTTAAATTTGCCGTTGACTACCAAGTTGCTTTCGTATTACCAGCTGCATTTTATTTATCGCAATTTCCTATTTTTCCCTAGCCGAACCCTCATTTAGATTCTGATATTCATATTTTACCTTTATTGCCTCCCATTCCCACGAAAACAGTTGAGAACTTGAGAGCTATGAAGACTGAAGTCAATCTACAGCCTCCTTTGATGATGTCTCCAGCCTAGAGCCGAGGACCAGATGACAGGGTTTGAGAAACTTGTGCCCACCTTGAAGGTTTGTTTAGGAGGACAATCGTGACATGACGATGTTTTTTACTATTCAATTTTTTTCGTGGACTTCGATACCATATCTTACCGTGTTCCAGTGACCTTTTTAACCAGAACATATGACATGGAGATCTTCATCCAGCTTGTTTTATCTTTGAACTTTTGAGATCATCTTTGTTTTGTTTTGGCAGCTTTATTAGAAACTTGACTATTTGGTTTAAGACTATATTGAACTCTTTGTTTGCGTTACTTGAATTGGCTTTGTTAGTAGATGAATAACTTCTGGTTTAATGGTCTAGAGTTGGATGATGTGAAATCATCGCCAAAATATGATGCTTAATGTGGCGGCCTGTTTGGATATTTGGTATCTAAAAACTTGACTATGACTTAATCAGACTAAGTTGGGTGGAGTCAGATTAGACTGACGTTGTTAAGTAATAGATTTTAACTAGTTAAGATTTTAAGTTAATAGAGATGAAATGACTGAGAGTGGGTGAATCTATTGTATATGCATCATAGGAAGTATTTACTGTCTAGAAAAATAGCCAAAACTTACCGGACCCTACAATAGAGAACAAATTAGGTATACCCATAGCGTATCGATACCCGTACCACGTATCAGACCGATTGGGTACCACGTATCATATATGTGCCACCCAATTCAGTTCAAGGGTTATCATGGCTTCGCCATTTTGTATTTAGAGCCCTACCTCTTTCATTTTTCGGCTTCTTGATTGGGCGTTATAAAATTTTGGTATTGAACTTTTGGTCATCAAAATAATGTATTATGTACAATGATATTCAATAGCCGTATTTGATATGAGAATATACAACATTACCGTATACATCTATATAATGTGGCACACGCCTTCCATCAACCCACTCATTTACATTATGTCGCTTCCTTATGCTTATGTACCTGTCAACCACCTGACTCGGAAAAATTACTCTATTCTCATGAAAGTGCTGAAACAAAAAAGTTAAGTGGGGCTAGGATGATTTTACACGCCTCTTCCTTTTATGGATTTTTCTCGTAATGGACTTCCCATGTTGATGTTTTTACGTGTATACAACAACACAACATATAGTGTTTTTCATGTCTATAAAATTACATCAAGTTTATTTGCATGGGCCGGTTTCGGCTTGTTTTTTTTAGCGTAGTGAGAAGAACGACCTTATTAATTTTTCGTCCTATTTGGGTTTGATTTTATTCTCTTTATTTGGTAATTACATATGGAAACTGAATTATAAATTGCAAAGTTGTTTAAGGGCATGTGTATTTTGGACTATGTCTATGTTCAGGATTCTCTTGGGGTGTTAAGAGTTCGATAGCAGAGAAGCATAGCGAATGATCGATCAGCTTTAGATAACCTAAAAGGTAGCTCAAGTCATGTTCATAACTCCGACCGTTAACTTAATCGTGTAGGAGATATCTTCCGATGAGGTAACGTACAATACAATTCAAGGTTTGTTAGGATTTATTTCCTGGGTCCTTTTGTTATCCGTCGATTTCATATCATCAAACAGGTAAATTCCGCACAATTATCATCCCGTCTCCTTTTGTGGTAACACTTTTCATTCAGCAATACTTTCCTAATTGGTTCCGCAATTCTTTCCTAATTGGTTCCGTTATGCTTTCCTAATTGGTTCTGCATTCTTTCCTAATTGGTTCGGCATTCTTTCCTAATTGGTTCCGCATTCTTTCCTAATTGGTTCCGCATTCTTTCCTAATTGGTTCCGCATTCTTTCCTAATTGGTTCCGTTATGCTTTCCTAATTGGTTGCTATGCAGGCAGGGCAATACTTTCCTAATTGGTTCTTATGCAGGCACCGATCCTCACTGGTTGTGAGGTGATTCTAATGGTTATGATTTCCGTCATAGTTTTTTGCAGGAGCTTCAATATATCTTACTAGCCTGCTGGTTTTGTTCTTGAACTTGTTTATCGGAAGATGTAGCAGATTCAGATTCCTTGTGGAAGATGTGTTTTGGTCGTCCCGCTTTAGTACTGACAGAAAAGAAGTAATGTGAAATCGTTTTATCATTGTATTTTGGGAAATGGTCACCTAGCTGTGATACTGAGGAGAAGTTGGTGATAACAGTTATGTTGTTGTTTGGTATTGCTTTGTTGAGTGTTCAGTGTTTCAGACTGATATGAGGCACTTTTAGAATGTACCTTAGGGGAACTTAATTAAACACAGGATGACTCAGTATGCAGAGATGACTGGTCTGGTTCAAACTTCAAACGATATACGAAATGGTAATGTAGTCATAACTCATTAGAGCAACTCCAAGAGAGAGATCAAAATGGGCGTCTAACAAGGGACTCCCGACTCGAATGCAACTTTATTTTTTTGCATGTGTGATTGCAACTACTAACTAAATACGAATAACTTCACTAATTTTTTGATGATTTGGCTTGTTATCTCTTGCCATTACAAATAATTCATATTGTTTTCCATCTAATTCTCTTGTGCTTTTACTTATTTAAGTCTAATCCTTATCATTTTTTCGATGTTTTAAGTTTGACTGTTGTATAAATAGTGTTTTCTGAAGCATTAACTTTTCTCCTGGTTGTCTTCTTTCTTCTCCTACAGGTGTGGCAAATCAGAGGATGAAGAACTCTGTCCAGTTTGGCCCATCTCTCTCAAGTCCTTGTTTGTTTTTAACTTGAGTAGTCTTTGTTTAATTGTTATTTTTTAAGCCCAAGTAGTCTTCGTGGAATACTTGTAAATCGTGTTACATCGTCAGGATTACAAGATCTTTCTTTGTTGCAGATTGTGATACTTTTGATATCTATGTTTGGTGCTCTCTCAAATATTATAACAAAGACCGAATTTAAATGCGTTGTTGTTATTGACTTGGATTAAAAGGGCCTATCTTTTTATCCTTGTAGGCACGAAATAAAGTTTGGAAATTTACTTGAATGACAATGTTAAAAGTACCCTTATTTTTAGTGTTGGAATTGTCTTTTGTTTAACCAATAATTTGCAAAAAAAACTATGTCTTTGAATCTTAACGAGTTCAAAGAGGCAAAGGGGAAGTGGGAACCGCGAGCTGAATCAAAGGGTAAGGGTTTTCGTCGATCTTTTTCTATAAATTTATTTTAGATTTAGTTGTTTGAACTATGTATTGGTTGTTTGAAGTTGATTTTGATGGTTTTCGGGAAAGAATTTTAAAGAGAGAAAGTACAAATTTCTCACTTATGGTTCAACTTTGCCAGGATTTACATATAGTAAGACTACCTAAACTGCCCATTTGAACAGCCCAAGAGAGAAACCCTTGTTTCTCTCTCCTCTCACGTGTGTCGTCATGTGGAGAGAGAAACAAGGGTTTCTTTTTTGGGCGGTTCAAATGGGGGGTTTGAGTAGAGTTTTTCATTTACATATAGTTTTCTTCATAATTAGACTCAGACAATAATGGAAGGAGAATCTACAAATTTTTCGAAGTATAATCTTACTTCGTAGTTACTTATTTTGCTAAGGTTTATGTTGAGTTTGCAAAGCTTTTGCAACTGGTTTGCACTGCTTTGCAATCGTGTTTGCCTTGCAAAGCTTTGTAATGACTTTGCAGATCTTTGCGATATGGTTTGCAGAGCTTTGCGATTTGGTTTGTAGAACTCTGCAATCCCGTTTGAATCCTATTTGTGCTACTTTGCAATCTAGTTTGCCTTGCAATGGTTTTGCAAAGCTTTGCACACACTTTGCAATTTGTTTTGCAGAGCTTTGCAAACTGGTTTGCCTTGCAAAGCTTTACAATCTCGTTTCCACTGCTTTGCAATCTGATTTGCAGAGCTTTGTAAACTGGTCTATACTACTTTGCAATTTGATTTGCACTACTTAGCAATCTGGTTTGCACTACTTTACAATGACGTTGCAATCTGGTTTACGTTGCTTTGCAATAAGGTCAGTTTCGTCTTTTTTCTTATATTAGATAATTTACAAAAATGTCACAGGGAGTTGAAGCCGATAAAAAGTTGATAAATCTTTTTTAACCAAAGGCCAAATTTTTTAGGAGTTTTGGCCAAATTTCCTTTAGACCATTCACTTGTTGTATTTAAGTGCAAAATCATATACTAAAAGTTAATTATGATTCCCTTAAAAATTAAAGACACAAATACCTTGTTAAATTATTTAATAATAACTCAGTCGTAGGGGCGGATCCATGGGGGTGTGAGGGGGCCGCACCCCCTCGATCCTCCCGAAAAAAAAAATGTAGTAGTAGTAGTAATAATTTTTTTTTTTTTATATGTAGGTATATGTAGACATTTATATAATGATGTGTGCGGATGACATGAAGAAGGCTTTGACGTAATGGTCAAAACACGGGTTTCAAATCAACTTGATCTCAACATCATTATATCAAACCCCACCTTAAGCATTTAATTTTTTTTTTTTGAAATGCATGTGCCTTTAAGTGTATATTTAAATGAGCGTGTCAAGTTAACAAAACTAGAGAGTGGCTTGATGGTAGAAACGGATTGTCCTCTGGACAGGGTACCTAAATGGCACGGGTTCGAACCCAGATGATCTCGGTGATGGTCCCTTCTCTATTTTGATTGATGAAGCACGAGATATTTTTATAAAGGAGCAAATGGCTATTGTGATTCATTATGTGAACATGGAAGGGCATATTATTGAGAGATTTTTAAGGTTGAGCATGTGACAGATACTTGTGTTAAAAGTTTGAAAATGGCAGTAGATTCATTTTTAGGGGTTGAGCATGTGACAAACCTGTATCACTGACAAACCTGTATCACTATCAAGTGGAGATTTTCAATACCGTTATTGATATGCAACTTCAAGAATTAAATGCTCGTTTCACTGAGAAGAATATCGAGTTGCTCCGTTGTATGGCATGTTTGAGTCCATCTAGAGATTTTGCCCTTTTCGACAAAAGTAAGTTGATGCGTCTTGCTGAATTTTATCCGTCAAGGCTACTAAGTTCTCAGCTTGATAATTACATTTACGATATGAGGCAAAATGATGATTTCTCAAATTTAGATGGAATTAGAGCTCTTGCTAAACATTGGTGGAAACTAAGAGGGATAAAACATATCATTTAGTTTATTTGCTTATCACTTTAGCACTAACTTTGCCGGTTGCAACTGTCTTTGTTGAAAAAGCTTTTTCAGCTATGAAGCTAGTTAAAACACGCTTAAGAGACATAATGAGTGATGTGTGGCTAAATGATAGTTTAGTAGTCTTATTGAAAAAGAAGTTTTTAGTGAAATTGATAATGAGTCGATTATGCGAACAAGTCAAAGTATGAACTCCTGCAGAGGTCAATTGTGTTTGTAATCGTTGACATATCAATATAATTAATAATTTTTGGGCTTATGGTCCAAAAATCTACCCTTAAACACACTTTAATCCTCTCTAATCCTATAATGGGTTTATAAACCAAAATATTAACATAAATGAAAATCTAGTCATTTTGTATCCATCTCTAGAGAAAACACAAATCCCTAGAATTCATATTAAATCATAATACCTAAACTAACCTTCAGTATAAACAAAAACTTCTTTTCCTTCAAAATCCTCAAATATCTGTTTTTCATTTTTATCTCCCACTTTCTCTCTCCAATCAGGATCCTATTAATAGAAACCACTACCTTCATTCTTATCCAAAAACAGAAACCAATACTTTTCTCTCTCTAAAACCGAATCCTCTATTCATCCTCCATTTTTTATTCTCAAAAATCTGCTTTATCTTCATTAGACCAGCTGAAATCTTCATTATTTTTTTCGATTTCCATCATCAAAGGACTCAGTTCGTACCATTGTTAAGATTAACAGTTGCTTCCGAGGTTAATGACAAGCTTAATCTTTCTTTTAATGTTTTTCATAATCATCTTTGAAGATATTTATGATTTTCATTATTATCGGTTTCATTCCTGTATCATCTTTGCAAATATTCATCATATTCATGATTTTCTCTCTCTAAGATCTTCATAACCGAGTTACGATATTAATGTTAAATCCTTGTTTACTAATTCATTATCTTCGATTATGTTATGTTTGTCTTCATGTATTAATTTATTTTTCATTGGATTTAAGTTTCAGATGTTGATTTTTAGAACATTTCTTGATATCAGATCCCGGTAACCGTACCATTTCTTAACTAGAGAAGATTCTGTACGTTTTTTTTTTGTAACAGAATGTAAACGATAGATTAGTCAAGGATTTTGTTAAGAAAATTTCTGAACCATTTCTGAACTAGAGAAGATTTCTGAACCAGTTTGTCTCCAAGACGCGTCCAGATGCTTCCATCGCAGCTGGTGGTCGCTTCCTAGACGCGACCTGGACACGCGTCCTAGACGCATCCAGTGGCAATCTGGTTGCAGCTGCTGGACGCGTCTCTTGGACGCGTCTCAGCAGCTGCTCTGGACGCGTCCAGCAGCTTCTGTCCGGCCAGGAAGCTTCCTGGCCGGACACTAGGGTTTCCAAAAAAAAAAATTTCTTTTTTGTTTTGCAAATCCCTATTTGCTATTTTCCAAATTTTAAACTCTTTCTAAATTTTAAAATCCCTTTTAAAATTTCCAAACTTTGTTTTTGGGAGTTTCTTAAAACTCAAAAACAATTCTTTTTAGAATACTTCTAAAATTCCAAATTTTTGTTTTTTGAGAGTATCCTAAAACTCAAAAACAATTCTTTTCATCAACCAATTTTGGATCAAAATTCTAGGTTTTTGAAATTTTTTCAAGAACAATTTTGAAAACCAATTCAAAATCAATGAAATTCAATGTTTTGAAACACTTTCAATCATCAATTTTGATTTCTTAATTTGATAAACTAGTTGAATCATATTCATTGTAATCAAATTATGAGTTTGAAGTACTTTTAAAATACTTTTATAAACTCAATCTATCAAACTATCAAGCATATCAAATATCAATTAGTTCGATTCTTAGCAAAAACAAGTTAATTGCAAGAGGCTCTGACGCCACTGTAGGGAATTATACCCTTATACTAGTGTTTATAGCGGATAGCGACATCTAATGTCTAACACTATTATCCCCAAGATCATCATGCAAAACTAGTAATTAACTAATAGGAAGATAGTAGATTACCTTAATCGTTATTTCCCTCGAGTTAGTTGAATAGATTAAAGAAGACCAAGAGCTTCAAACGTAGTTCCTCTACTTGGGACACCGAACGGTGTATTTAATCTCCCTCCTTGAAAGCTCGCTAGCACTCCAATGGTGGTTTGATAATAAGAAGACCTTCTTCTTGCTTGACTAGAAGATAGCTTGGGAATTAGTTCACTTTCTCCTCTTTACTTGATGTGGTAGAGTAAGAAAGCTTAGAGAAAAATTACGCACCTTATTTTCTACCCTAAGAGTGTTTATATAGAATCCTAATGAGAATACACCTCCTCAAAGGTTTCCTAAAACACCCTTTAGAATAAGATTCAGGGAAATAGTCGAAAATAGCAATTAATGATATTTTCTCAATTCCCTAAGGAGGAAGTGTCCAAACACCACGAAATTTTGTGTTCATACTACTGGATATATCAGCAACTCACCCTCGAAATCTCAGCCCAATCCGAGTCCCAGAAGTACCCGAACCGACCTAGGCCCAAAACCCTTATTTCGGGCCTTTTTGCTATCTTTTGCCCAAATTCTATTTGGGCCTGTGAGATATGTTTATGGGGCATTCCCAATGTTATATCACACTCCCACTACTCATATAATCATATTAAATACCCATTCTTATGTGTAACTCGATGTAGGATTCGATCGAAGGTAGCCGCGAATTACTTCGTAATTCGACGATCGTAGTTGGTTTCTAGCTAAACACTACGACCCCTAAACCAATCGGATCGATGATCTTCTTCATCAATTGTCCTAGCCGACATATTTCTTGCACTGCCATCTTGGTCGAAGGACATCTCCTTCAACTCCTTCATCTTGGTTGATTAGTTTCACACTTGAGTGTCAAACTTAATCCTTTGCCTCGAAATCCAAAACCCATTTGCTGACTAGTTGAGTAAACCCAGTTTAGACGCGTAGACCTCTTCATAGATCTACCCGTATTGTCCCGAGGTAAAAGTTGGCACTCTGCGGAGCCAGACCCACCATCGATGAACAGAGGATCAACATGTGTCTTATTTCTGGTTAGGCTTACACTCAAAATTGTTTTAGGGATTATTACGTATTTTATCAGGTTTGCGTTACTGTGAACTCTATCGTAACCATTCGTGATTTTATACGTGAGTTTTTATGTGAATTCTCGTAAGATTTTCTGTAAAATCTTAATAGACCCTTCCTAAAAGATCTCATCTTTTAGTTTAAGGTTATTTCCCAAATGACCCCCAACTTTGTGACCAACTTCCTGCCTAGCACCCTAGATTATCAAAAATATCCATATGGCCCCCTTTTTCAGATTCCGTTATAACACCGTCAACCGGTCATGTTTTCTCTCTCCTCCATCTCATCTGTTCTCTTTGCCACTTCATCTTCTCGCCACCTCATCATCTTCTCCGGCGAATGTCCTCGGCCGGCCAATTTTCCGACCGGCGACCTTCAAACATAAAAAAAAAATTAAAATTTTTTTTCTCTCTCCTCTCTCTCTCTAAAAAAATTTCTTTTTTTTTCTTTCCTCTCTCTCTCTCTCTAGAACAAATTTAGAGAGAGGTTTCACGAACAGATCTGGTCTGTTCTCCTCTCTCTAGATCTGTTCTAGAGAGAGAGAGAGGAAAGAAAAAAAATTTAGAGAAAGAAATTTTTTTTAATTTTTTCTATGTTTGAAGGTCGCTGGCCGGCGACCTTCGCCGGAGAAGATGAGGTGGCGAGAAGATGAAGTGGCAGAGAGAACAAATGAGATGGAGGAGAAAGAAAATATGACTAGTTGACGGTGTTATAACGGAATTTGAAAAAGAGGGCCATATGGGTATTTTTGCTAATCTAGGGGCTAGGCAGGAAGCTGGTCTTTGGGGTCCATTTGGGAAATAACCCTTTAGTTTATTCTTGTTCGCCTAACGGTTCTTTGGGTTTTCATCCTTGAACCACCATTGATTACTCCCACTCGAATCATGATCTCATCATTCGATTCATCAATAGCTTTTCTAGACCCTATACTCTAAGTATTATTCGGCCACATACTCGTTTGTGCTTAGAAACAAGAATCGTTTACTTAACTAAAGACAGTACTACACTACGCATTCACATATACATACAAATTATATGACAATCATAAATAAAGTATGTGGCCTAGATTCGTTTTTAGGTTTTGCTATGTTCCGTATAGCTAATCGTGGGATATTGTGACATATCTATGTCTAATGCGCTTCTAAGTTAATTTTCGTAAAATTCGGACTTATGACCCACTTAGTTTCTTCCTTCGTGATTTCTAAAATCAAACTCGGAAAAATTCCGTTTTGGGCTCTCGGATAGTCCGGATCATGTTGGAAACAATGTGTTTTGGGATCGGAAGAAAAGGCAAGAAAAAGCTCCCTCTCGAGTCAAGGCCCAATGGGTCCAAGTCAAGCTCGGAAAGACTCAAGTGAAACTTAGTCAAAAAGTCCTTTGACTAGTCTCAGTCAAGCTAGTCAAAAGTCCGGACTTATAGGGATTGGTCCTAGACCATGTCGGTTGGCTCGGGCTAGTCGCGTCCTAGACGCGGTCTAGCTCGGCATGGCCCTAGACCATGCTCGGGCTAGTCGCGTCCTAGATGCGTCTGGATGCACGTCCCTGGTCTCGGTCCTAGACCGAGACCAACTGGGAATCCCAGACACGTCTAAGACGCGTCTGGGACGTCTGAGATGCGAACCTCTCAGACTGTCCTAGTCCAACTCGGGCTGGGACTTCCCAGACGCGTCTAAGACCCGTCTGGGATGTCCGAGATGCGAACATCTCGGACTTCCAATCCTTCCGGGATTAGGAATCCCGATCCTAGACGGACCGGGACTTCCTGTCCCGAGACCTGCTGGACCTTCCGGACGCGTCCTGGCCGGTACGACTAGAGATTTATTTGGAGATTTCCAAAAATCTCTCTTCCAACCTTCTTCTTCCTTCTTTTTCCTGGTTTTAATGGTGTTTAGCTGTTGTTTTTGCACTATTCACCACCCAAAATCCATGATTTTGAAATCCATAATTTTAAAATCCGTCTTTCAAAATTTTTAGTCCGTTAGTTCCGTTTTCGAAAACCCTTTCCAAAAACATATAATATTGACTATTTTATACATTGAAACTCTTTCAAGTACATGTTTGAAAGTGTTTTCAAACTTTTCAAACTAATCAAAATTTTGTCTGAATCTTTACTCAAACAATTCTATCTATCAATCTAAAGTTCGAATCTCATTCGTTCTAGCCAAAGATAGTTTCATGCAAACGGCTCGTGATGCCACTGTTGGGAATTATACGTATCTAATACATAACCTAATCATGTTACTAGTGTTGGTAGCGGAATCTCAATCATCTTATGATTAACACTAGGTTGTCCAGGATCTATACATGAACTAAAATGAAGAAGAATACCTGGATTCGCTTTCCCACAAACTAAATTTCGACCAGTATTCGGAAGATGAAGAGCTTCAAGTGGAGCTCCTCTACTTGAGACACCGAATTGTATAACTCGAACTCCCTTCTTTTGAGTCAGCTAGGACCTTCTTGAAGGTTGAGGTGAAAACTGCTTCATCTAGACTTGATAGAAAGAATGAGAACTTTTTCTCTAATATCTTCTTCTCTCTAAGATGTGTGAGAGAGGTGATCTTCTTCTGAGAAAATTCCACCCCTTTTCTGAACTCATTATGGGACTTTATATAGGCATTACCTTAGTAGAGTCATACTCAAATAAGGAATCCTAAAAGTCCCTTTAGAAAAGATAAGCACAAGTTAGTGTTTAAACTAACCGGGACTCTTTAATATGGGGAAAACCCTAATTAAGGTTTCCCCATGGTATGGCCATCCAGAGCAGCCCTTAATGGGTTTGCTCTGTCCGGCCCACCCCTTTATTTAGGCCGGCCAGGGATCTCCCCTTAAGGGAATCCCTGGTTACCCTTAAAAGTAGGTTTTTACCTTTTCAAACTTCTCTTTCGAGCCTGATTCTTTCTATCTTTTAGACTGGATCATAGCCATCTATTTACAAGTTTTCATCAGTCTATTCTCACTCTTTAAGTTACCAATTCTTATGTGTAACCCATTGTAAGATCCGGTCTATGTTAGCCGCGGATAACCGAAGTGACCCGACAATCGTAAGCGGCTTCTAGCTAAGCATTACGACTCCTAATTAAACCGGATTGATTGAGCTTCTAATAAAGTCATCATTATCCTATGAGTCAGATCATTCGCATTGCCATCTTGGTCGAAGGATATACCTTCAGACTCTAAGGACATATATCCTTCAGTTACATTCTCCACTACTCTCTCATACACAATTATTCTTCATTAATATCTTTAATTCTTTATTTTTTCTTGCCTCCTGTTTTTCTCTCCCCCGTATATTATTCTACATTAACCCCTCTCATGAAATGTGAATTGAATACCCTCTTCATCACCCCTCTCCTTTGGCCTTTAGATCCTACCATTTTCATCATTAATTATCCCCTCAAATTGACTACTAAAAGCAGGTGCGTCTGTTTTTTTCCTTCTACCTTTCTATATCCCTCTCAATCATTACTTGACAATATAAACCTCTTCTCATCATCCTATGTTTTGTACTCCCTCCGTCCCAAATTAAGAGTCCCATATTGGGAATCCAACTTATTTTCACATTTTCTCTTCTTCCATGTTTACCCTTATTTATTTGATAATTTTTCTTGAACTAATTCAAAGATTACAATTTTTATTCTAGAAATACATGTAACCATATTAATTTCTCACTTGGTTAATCTAAAAATGAATGGATTTGTTCATTGGAAAACAAATTTTTGTATTGGAAATAATCAAATGTCTTAATTAGCTTAATTAATGCACCACATATTGGAAACATATAAGAAAGGGTATTTATGGAAAAGTAAGGGATTTTATGTGATAAAAAAGGAATGGGACTCTTAATTTGGGACATCCAAAAAAAGAATAGTGGACTCTTAATTTGGGACAGAGGGAGTAATTAAATTCATCTTCTATCTTCCTACCAATTTCTCTCCTAATCATTTTTCATATACATTTGTTTCTTTTCTTCTCTTTAAAAACCAAATCATCTTCAAAATCCTCAAACTAAACATGGACAAAACCAAGGTGGAGATTGGAGGTAAGAACTTACAAATCTTTATACTAAATATTTGACGTGGAACAACTTAGTTTGATGTTTAGGTGTTTGCAGAAACGCCTAAAAGAAAAAAATGTGTGTTTTTTCAAATTGCAAGGGAAAGAACAAATTTTTTATTTCAGGAGTTTGTCGTCTTGTAAGTCTTCATCTCATTTTTCTTCTGAATTTAAGAGTTTTAGTTTTAATTCTATAGGATTCTGTTATCGGTGGTGGTTCTACAAGAATATAGTTGTAGACAACAATAGGTCGTCGCAGACATCTGAATAATCACATATTGTGTACAAAATGTTTAAAGTAATTTGCATTTTATTTGGAATTTCATATTTGTAATTTCTTCGGTTAATTGATGTAATGTGTTGTTTAGGTTTTAGGCAAATTATCATAATGGATTCTTTCAAAGTTTGAGATAATGTTATACATGTGAATGCATTGTGTCAAAATTGGAAGGTTATTTTACATACTTCACCTCCCATTGTCAGGGGGTTCATTTGATGATCCTATAATGTTTAGTGGTCTATTAAGTTGTTATTATTTCATAAAAAAAAGGAGTTATTGTTCAGTATATTTATTCTCAAACCGTCTCGAAACTAATAACTTTGATCTTTTTTATGTTATCATCTTTAGTCGGGAATGAAGCCATTTAATCATAATTCTTAAGTAGACAATGAATCATAAACTGAGGTATCTTTCTTTTGACTATTTCTTTTATGTTTATTGTTATTCTTACGCGTAATTTTGTACGGTTAAATTATCTCATATAAGCATCAATTGAGATTTCAGCTACTTGCTTCAAATAAAACGAGATTTACATTCCGTATAAATATTCTACTACCTAACTTTTTTTCCCAACTACATTTAGTTTTCATAGTCTATTTCTGTTAGTGGTAGAGGTATTCATACTGCCAAAACGTTTTTTTAATGTACTTTTTCCATTACTTCTGTATATATGCAATTTTTTTCTGTTCTTTTCCTAATTCCATTACCTCTCTACATCTAACTATATCGTCTTTCAAATAGAAAAAAGTTAAAAGATTACATTTTTTTAATGTATTTTTTTTTTGTATCTTATTTATGTTGTCTTTGCCCCAGCACATAACAAAAGAGAACGAGGGGAAGTTGTTAAGAAAATAAAAGGAATAGTTGCTACATTTGTTACTATGATGACTGTTGAAATTCTGTCTCTTGCTGCTACAAGAAATTCAAATGGGCTTTTTTGGTGATCGAGTTTTTGGGTGCTCCGATAACCAACTCCCAGTTCTTGGATATTAAAAATATTATAAGAGAACAATGAAACTAAATTATAGTATTTGTTCTTCTTATTGTTTTAATTTGACTTGATGTAAGGCTTTACCAAAACAAGAAAATATTTTTGTGATTGCACCATGATTGATGTATTTCATTTGATTTTTCTAGAATTTTTATTTTTTCTTAATGATAAAATAAATTGTTACACTATTCTTGGTTATCATGTTACTAAATTCTTGTAATGGATACTTCATTTTTTGTATAGTTATATTCAGGCAAAATTGTTTTTTCTTTGATTTCTTGAATAATTTCACCGAATTTGACCAAGGATAACTTGGATTTGATGTTTTCCGTACTGGAGGCACGGGTTATGCCTAGTTTAGGACAAAATCAAATTAATTTCATAAATTTCAGAACACTTATAACATATTAGGACAATTTCTCCCCAAATTCATCACGTTAGACATCTAGGCCACAATTTAGGCCAAAATCATATCAATTTCATAAATTCCAGGACACTTATAACATATAATTAGGGCAATTTCTCCCAAACTCATCACATTAGACATCTAGGACACAATTTAAGACAAAATCAGATTAATTTCATAAATTTCATAATAGTTAGAAGGTGATTTTGTGCCAAAACCAACCTTCAGACCTTCCCAAATTCGAGCTTCGGTATGTAGAGTGCGGGAGAGATAAAATTAGACAGCAAAGAAAAAGAGGTACAAGAAATAGAAAGATGTCTAATCTTCGAACCTTACTCATTGTATAAAACGAAGCCCTGGTTGGTGACGATTTCTGGCCCAACCTTCCCAAAAAACACTTCTCATTGATGTTTGAAATGAAGAACCCTAGTTTTTGGTCGAGATGTGTTCTGACCAAAAGCTAATTGGTTATCGGTTTTTGTAAATGGCATTATCTTAAAACCACCAAAGTTAGGTTGACTAAATCAGAATTCGTTTCAGAAAACATCCGTACCCCCTAACACTTCAGCAGCTATGCCCAGTTGGACCCCCAGCTCACCCGACCAGTATTTGGCCAGGAATCCGGCGTAGCATCAGTTTTGTTATACTGTTGACTTATAAAGTCCTTCGCCAGGGTCAATTTATGTAACGGTCATCAAAATAGTCCTTAAGTAGTTATTCAACGGTCAAGATCTCAAAGGCTTAAGTGATCGTCAATTAGCCGTCCGATATAGCGCGGCGTGGGTGTTCATCCATCTGGTCGCCCTAATTTCACGAAACTCTCTATATAAACCGTGACAAACACCTTAAACCCTAAATCTCATTCATTCTTCTTCTAATCATCCCAACTTCTTTCTGATTTTTTCCAAATCTAAGGTTTAGCTTCCTACTTGTTTTCTCTCGGTTTCTTTCTTCTTTGTTCTTAAATCATAAGAAAACCCTTATCATTGATTCAATGGATGATTTTTGAAAACCCTAAATTGAATTTCGTTTGCAAGTGATGATAAAAAGACAGGGACATCAGCAATCCTTATTGGAAAATGTTGACTCAAGTCTATTGGGAATCTCTCTGATGCACCAAAATTCAATAGTGAATCAAATTCTGATTTTTTTTTTTTTTTTTTTTTACATATTTTCGCTTACTTTTTCCTGGGTCTGTCAACTAAATTAGGGGTTTTTTTTTTAAACTTAGAAAGCAAGTAGTCTCGAGCAAATGATGATAAAAAGACAGGGACATCAGTAATCCATTAATGGAGAATGTTGACTCAAGTCTATTGGGAATCTCTTTGATGCTTATTAACTATTTGATTTCTTTTCATTTTGGATGAATATGAATTGTTCTCATCTTCATATTGCTTGCTTGATTAATTGATTAATGGGTGTCTGTGATGGTTTTAAATATACTATGAGTTTTCACTATGAACACACCTTAACTCTGAGGCACCCAAATCAACCATATTTTTTTTCTGATTTGATCTGTTTTTATAATGGGTAAAAGCCCTAAATTTTGAAATTTTCAATTTCATCCAAGTTGTGATTTGAGTATTTTAATTAGTAATGAGAAGAAGAAGAAGAAGAAGAAGAAAAAGAAGATGCCAGTGATGCATAAAATGCACGTATTATCGGATTAAAAATGACGATAAAATTTGTTAATTGTCACTACCGCTGAGGCATCCTCTTATTACTTTATATTCTTCTATTGTTTTTCCCGATAGATACATAATGCTCCTAATTTTTCTATTGATAGTCGTGTTAGAATTAGAGGTATAGTCATACATGAGATAAGATGGTATTAGTATTTTTTTATATAAACTATATGAAAACATTTAAATTGTAATAGTTAAAAACAGGGCAATCAATACTCTTCTATCTTCTATATTATTTCTTCTTGATTATGGTTGAAGGAAATTAACTTTGGAGGTCGATGAATCCATTTGATGAATTCTAAATATCAAAAGGAAGGATTCTAAAGAAAGAAGATAGTATTGATCAATTTATTTCTAATTACTATCTTATTTTACGTGGGGCTACATAACCACCACATCTCTCACATAGTTCAACCTAAAAGTCACCTCTGCGCATTGGATTGGAAATGATTTAAGAGTAAAAATGACTTATCTTTTACTATAGAGTGGATTGTAGTTTTTTCGCGCCAGATTGCAAATTGAGATTGCAAAATTTTCAGGTTAGATTTTTCATACTTTTTTTATATAATTAGATTGCAAAATTTTGTCAAACTCTTTTAGTAAATGCAAATTGTGTTAGTGGAATTTGCAAATGCACTTTAGGAATGTGATGACATCCAAAACCAAAACCAACAAAAAATCTTATCATGAACATATAAACTTCAAATGTCCCCAATGAAAATCATTGGAACCTGGTTTCTATGCGCTAATGATCATTGGAATCATTGGAACCTCGACTTTATTTCTATAGGTTATCATTTATTTCTATAGTCCCCCGTTAGGGTTAAGGCCACGTAATATTACAATATCATCTTCCTTTCTTCGTCATTGGGCCAAGTTGGAGTGTTGGACAATGCTAGAGCCACCTGCATGACTGTCAAATTATGGCGGCTATGTGAGAATTAACCCCATAGTTTTTGTTGCAGTAAATATGATAGATACACTTAGGAAACCAATGTGGAATAAACAAATCTCTGCAATGAACTGTTAGAATAATATGTATAATAGTTAGTGGCTCTTTAGTAATTTGTCGTTTAAGGGTCTTTTTTGTCTTTTATATTTATTATATATTTGTTATCTTGTAAACCTAGTTCAACTAATGAAATCCTTAGCTTCTATTAGAGTGTTTCCCTCTAGTCTTCTCCGTTTGATATATAGGTTTACAAGATAACGAGTATATAGTAAAGATAAATGACTAAAAGATCCTTAAAGAGAAAATTACTAAACACCTAACTGTTATATATATTACTATAACACCATCCCTCAAACTCATGGTGCGGTGTTGAAAAGCATCGAGAGTTTGCTAGATAAGAAACGAAAGCGTGGAACCGAGTGTGACTTGGTGAACAAGTCAACAATCTGCATAGTAGATGAGACAAACGATAAACTGATGGATGGTGTCTTGAGTGAAATGATGCCGAGTAAAGTGACAATTAATCTCAATGTGTTTGGTGCGTTCCTGAAAGACTGAATTATGAGCAATATTGATAACATTTGATTGTCACAATACATAAGAATAGGCTCTCAGATGGAAATACACATATATGCAAGTAACTCACGTGACCAAACTATCTCAGCTGTCGTGGATGCCATAGCACGGTACTCAGCTTCAGTGGATGATCTAGATACACCAGTCCGTTTCTTGTCCTCCAAGAAATAAGACAATCACCCAAGAATACATAATATAACCTGAAAGGAGACTTTGAAAACAAGTACCTCGAAGATATCTCAGAATACAATGAACAGTTCCCTAATGAACTGTAGTAGGTGAACCAACAAACTGGCTAACAACATGCACAGAATATGCAATATCTGGACGAGTAATAGTGAGATAACCAAACCGCCAACGATAGTGCGATATAATGTAGGATCCGCCAAAGGAGTGCCATCCGTACGAGAATAACGAGCATTAAAACTCGATTGAAGAGTCGCCCGTCCGAGCATCACTGATACGTGCATACTTAAGAATATATGTAGTGTATTTGGACTGAGAGAGGAGATATCATTTTGGGGTAGATGCTACTTCAATCCCTAAAAAATAACGGAGAGTACCTAAGCCCTTCATATCAAATTGGCTAGCTAACTGCAACTTCAAAGATGCAATACCATCAACATCATCACCAGTAATAATCATGTCATCAACATACAAGGACAAAAGGATGCGACCTGCAACGCTACATTTGACGAAAATAGCTGAATCATGATTGCTACAAGCAAAGCCTAGAGATGTAACCTCATTTGGCCCCCTACTTTGTGACCAGCTTCCTTTATTGCCTATTTTTCGTAAATTCAAATTTGATCCCTTTTCTTAACACCGTCAGTTATCTTTAGTGGTTAAGTTTTTTGTTTCCATAATTGCCCTTGTTGTAAAAGAAATTTCATAAAATCAAATTTGACTCGTTTTTGAATATGGGTTGCTGCCCAAAAATTTAAACTTATTTAGAACAAACTAGGGGGCCAAACTGGAATTTGTTATAAAAACATTAAAGACACTTCTCTCACCTCCATCTCATCACCGGTGAAGAAGATGAGGTGGTAAGAGATTGATGACGTGGGACAGAGGTGAAATTTTACATTGCCCACTTGCAAAAAATATTTGGTTTCACTTCAACATAATATCTACTAACATCACATCTTTAACTGACTGGATTTTCTCTTGGCAAGATCCAACACAAAATAGCTACACGACAAACGAAATTCACTTTGTTATCATTTTATGACATATATGGAAAACCTGTTGTGATCATTGTTTTCAACACACTGGAAAAATGGCAACCTCCTTTATCTCCCTACTTGAAAATTAATGTAGATGCATTACAACCATTGACACTAACATTGGTACGAGTTTAATAGTTCACAATGCTGAATCAAAATTCATGGAAGCGAAAGTCATATCGACAAGAGCTCGAAATAGAGAAGAAAGTGAAGCAATTGCTATTCTCAATGACCTCTCTTGGGCAGAAGAAAACAACCACTGGACAATAATAGTAGAAAGTGATAATATCAACCTCATCCAGCATCTGAACAACCCAAGACACAAGACTCAATGGCAATCAATGATCCATATCAGAAAAATCAAAGAAATCAGGAGTAGACTTGAAAGCGTCAAATTCAGCCATACAAAAAAGAATCTCAATATCCAAGTAGACAAATTAACCAAATTGACTCGTAAGAAGAAAAGATTTAAGTCTTGGAAAACTGTACCTTACTTTTTAGTAAATATGTATTGTAATAGTACTCTGGTTGCTTAATAATATGTACTGTTCAAAAAAAAGAAAAGCCACACAAGTTGCACCATATGAATCAATCAAGCTTTTGCTGAACTTGTAAAAACCTTGTCACTTGAAATTACCTAGGTGTCCCGACTTTCACTACATGTCTACATCTAAAACCCTTACATTTTTCAGGGTTGACCAATAAAAAAGTGTTCACGTGAAATTACTGAAGTGTCCCTACTTTAATGGGAAAAATGTAAAATTTAACCTTCAGTCCCGATTAAACTTTGTCCATGTTCGTGGCATTATTTCAATTTGTTAAAAAAATTGTTCACCTCATCTATTTTTCTCTCCTACACATCACCTTCTCACTCAACATCACCAAACCCGCCACTTTTTTTTCATTTCATGGTCGTCCGTAGAAAGTCATCGACAAGAAGTCACCGACATGGAGTTGCCACCGAAAACCTTTTCTGAAGGAAACCTTCTTTAACGACCTTAAAAATTTGTCTTCTTCTCCCCCCACCACAAAGACTGCTACCACTCTCTCGCTGCCTCTTTATATTTTTCTCTCCATCTCTCGCTTTTTTTCTTTCTCTATTTCCCTCCATCCCTCTATGCATGAATGGTTTGGGTTGGTTGGATAGTCGAACCAAATGTTAAATTTTAACAAGAACAAATTTTTGATTTTTATTTACTTCAAAACCCCCTACAATTATACTTAAAATCCGTGAAAAATTAGTATTGGCTCACAAACTATTAAGTCTACATATACGTAATTAATCCGACATAGTTTATCAATATTCGATGAAGATAAATAACAATTGAATCTCCACCACCCATCATGCCTAATCATATACTTTTAGATATAATATATAAGAGATAATAATAAATTGGTTGGTTCGGTTTTTTCGGTTATCCATCAAATAAATCCATACACCGAACCAAACTCTTCGGTTTTGATCTTTTAGTTTCCGAACCAATACGGATAACCATTGGATCGGTCCCAAACCTCTCAAATCCGTTTGGATCAAATTAGTTTGGTCGGTTCAGATACCAAAAGCACACCCCATTCTCCAAAAAGGTGGCCAACTGAAAGAAGATTCTCGGAACCCACCCATGAATGTTTTTTTTTATGAGAAATCGACTACGATCTACGATAGTCGTTACAATGGATTGATACATCATGATGATGTGATAAACATGATAACCACCTAAGTTAAATTTATAATTGGAGAGGTCAAAAGCCCAACAACATGAAAGAGGCCTAAAGCCCGACATACTGATTACATTATTTATACCTTTAATAACTCAAGTTCAACGCGCCTAGAAGACCCGCCTATTTAGACCGTCTGCTGGATCGTCATGTCCACGTGACAAGACTCCAACAAACTTTACCCGTGAGTTGTCCTTTTTTGAAAGAAAATTTGTGGAGAGAAAAACACTCTCAGTGAGAAGAGACATCTTTCTCTCTCTTCTTACTTAATGACACGAATTGAAGTTCTATGAAACTTGATTTTAATCTCAGCCTTTGATTGATTTGATAACTCTTTACCACATTTTTCCAGGAACCTATCTCTGGTGGAACCAAATGACATTTTTTTTTTTGTAGGAACTATAAAATCTTAACTCCAATTCTCAATTTCCATTCGTTGAAATCCTTAGCCATTTTTGTTTCTTTCATAAGCTTTACTTGCTATTTATTTTATTTTTTTGGTTAAGAAGTTTTTATAAACCTTACTTGATTTTAATACACTAAATTTTGTAGTTTGTTGTATTAATATTGTTTCTATTATATTTTGTCTTTCTTATTTTACTTGTTTCCATTCTTCGTCATTTTAAGTTTCAAATGTAATATGACATTTTACTTTTGTACTTTTTAGATATGTTGTGAACTCCTTCAATGTGTTTGTGGATATTTGAAGAAGTTAATGTAAGTTATTTTAACAATTATGAGTTTAAGTTTGGATGTTCCTCTCAAGTTTGGGTTTTTTTTTCCTGTGATGAGAAGCCCTTTAATGCAGCTAGTTCTTTACTATAGTATTAGGATTTTTTTTCAAAAATAAAATCAGTTTATGTGAGACATCATGAATGTCCCCAAAACTCCTATTTGACAAAATATCCCTGTAATTTAAAAGAAATCCTTAGACATCATGATTGTTCCCAAAACTCCTAATTTGATAATAACTCCTTGTATTTCAAACAAAAATCTTAAGTCACCATGAATGTGTTCCAATAATTTGAATGCCCCAATAACTTCAACATCCTTTAGATTTTCTTCATAATCTTCCTTCTCACTGCTATTGTTCTCATCTTGTGATTCTAAAACTTCTTGGTTGTCATTGTTTTGTAAGAAACCCACATTAGTCGTATTAATACCATGACAAAATTTTCAAATAGTGAAAAAAATATTCAAGCAATTGCAAAATTACAACCAAAATTACAATGATGACTCTTTTGAGTAGCATTGAATCGTCCATCTTCTAGACCACCATCTTCCTAAAAAACAGCAATAAACAACTTGTATTTCTTAAAAAATACTTAAACAAAAAAAACCTGAATACACAATAACTAAGCATGCTTCTTTTGTTACTTCACACATTTTTTTTCGATTGGGTGAAAAGTGTAGATTGTAGCCTCTTTGTACGAGGTCGCCTCTTACGCCTCACACAATATGGATCAAGCAAGATTTCTTCATTAACATTACCATTCGAATTACTACATACATTAGTTCTTGATATAGGAGGTGGATTAACACTCTGTTTAAACAAAGGTATGGTTGTTTTCTCATTCTCAATCCACTTAATATATCATTCACAACGACGATCATCATCACACAACAGGTCTGCAAGTTCAATAAATGCACAACATAGTCGATCATAAGTACGGAGATTCTCACTGATGCAGGGGCACCCGGCGTGGAGACTTTTTCCATGACCGAACCCGGTCATGGGCCAACCGGCCATAGAGAGTAGATTTAGGAAGTCCCAATTTTAGTATGATTATTAGAGAATTTAGGTTTAGGAAATTATGTTATTTTAGTATTTCCAATAATTGGAAAGGTCCAGATTTGAGTCTAGTTATTTAGGAAGTTGCAGTATTTTAATTATTTAGGAAAGTCTAATTCAAGTCTATCTAGGAAAGTCCAGAATCCTATAAAAGGATATCTAGTTTGTCCATTATTCTCATGTTGAAGAGAAAATCCCCTTGAGTTTAATAAAGTTTATCAGTTTTAGAGTTATTTTAATCTTTCTTTTAATCGTTCTTCGTTTATTTTATCGTCTTCATTATTTCCGCTGCGTTCTACATCATGTGGTATTCAGAGCCACCAAAGTTTTTGGCTAATGATTCTGGAAATTTTTTTCCAGACCAGTTACATCAGTATCAATCGTATTATATTCGTCAAGATGATTATATTCACTCAAATTATACTTATCAAGAGATAACGAATCAATGCTCATGTTCTTCTTGTTTATATGCGAGTAACGACTCGTACAATTATCATTGAATCCGGGAGAAATCGAACGAGAAACCCCTCCACAACCGTATTCATCATCACCGTCACCACCCCCACCATTGTCTTATACAGCTTCACATCCATATTCTTCTTCTACACCACCTCCGTACTCTAATCATTCACCACCGCCGAATTCACCACCGTATTCATCATCACCGTCAACACCCCCACCATTGTCTTATACAGCTTCACATCCATATTCTTCTTATACACCAACTTCGTACTCTTATTATTCACAACCGTGTTCACCGCCTCTACCATCTTCGGCACCGCCACCACCAACACAATCATCTTTTCTTTACTACTCACCCCCTCCACCACAACCGTGTTTTTCAGAGAAGGTTTTATCCCTAAAGTCCGATTTAGATAAGATACTACATAATTGTAACGACGTCAAAACAATACGTCAACCATCTTCCTCGTCGATTATATCTTTTCCTCAGGAAAAAGAAAAAGAAAAGTATGAAGAAGTTAAAGAAGATGCTCAAGAAGAAGAAGAAGAAGAACATGAAGAAACAGAAGATGACTATCTAGATGAAGAAGGTCCACACGTTGAACTCGAGGATACTAGAGACCAAACACTTCCTCATATAACCATATCTGAACAAACCTCATCGTTGTCTACTTTTCAACCGACAACCAATACGTCAACTCCAACACAAAACCTAGAAGATGGTCGTCAAACTGTTAAACAATTTCGGTCCGACATTGAACCGTCATCTTCCATCCCATTAACAATGGTGAATCGTTCTCTTTTTCCATCAATAAGGAAGGGAACGCTAATCGGAAGACCAGCCTCCCAGCTGCTGCTGCTACTACTCAAATTAACTGCCATTAAAGACATGGGTTTTGAGAAAGAAGAGGAGCCTAAAAAGCTCAAGTTTCAAAACGGGTCTGGGATTATGAGTACCCAAGCTTTCTCCTTATTGCAAGTTTCTGAACCCACAATGACTGCCATTACAGACATGGGTTTTGAGAATATGACTCAGATTCAAGCTAGATCTATTCCACCACTTCTAGAAGGCAAAGATGTTCTTGGAGCTGCAAGGACCGGTTCTGGAAAGACTTTAGCGTTCTTAGTTCCAGCCGTTGAATTACTATATCACATTTCTTTTTCCCCTCGCAATGGAACTGGTGTTGTTATCATTTGCCCAACTAAAGAGCTCGCCATACAGACTCATTCTGTGGCAAAGGACCTTCTCAAGTATCACACTCAGACGCTTGGTTTGGTTATTGGTGGTGCTGCTCGAAGAGGAGAAGCAGAGCGTCTTGTGAAAGGGGTAAACCTTTTAGTAGCTACTCCTGGTAGACTACTTGACCATCTTCAAAATACTAAGGGGTTTATCTATAAAAACTTGAAGTGCCTCATAATTGATGAAGCTGATCGAATCTTGGAAGCAAACTTTGAGGAAGAAATGAAGCAGATTATAAAGCTTTTGCCAAAGGAGAGGCAAACAGCTCTTTTCTCCGCAACCCAGACCAAGAAGGTTGAAGATCTTGCTCGCTTGTCATTTCAGACAACCCCTGTATATATTGATGTGGATGATGGGAGGTCCAAGGTTACCGTCGAGGGGCTGCAGCAGGGTTATTGTATTGTGCCGAGCGAGAAGAGGTTCATTCTTTTATATTCCTTTTTGAAGAGGAATCTCTCGAAGAAAGTGATGGTTTTCTTTTCATCGTGTAACTCGGTTAAATATCATTCTGAGCTTCTCAAGTACATTCAAATTGATTGTTTCGATATCCATGGAAAACAAAAGCAACAGAAACGTACTTCCACCTTTTTCGACTTTTGCAAAGCAGAGAAGGGCATCTTGTTATGTACAGATGTTGCAGCTCGTGGGCTCGATATTTCTGCTGTTGATTGGATTGTGCAGTATGATTCTCCCGCTGAACCCAAGGAATATATTCATCGGGTTGGGCGAACAACACGAGGTGAAGGTGGAAAAGGACATGCTTTACTTTTCTTAAAACCTGAAGAGTTGCAATTTCTTCGTTACCTTAAGGCTGCTAAAGTACCAGTCAAAGAATATGAATTTGATCAAAAGAAGCTGGCAAATGTTCAGTCTCACTTGGAGAAACTGGTGGGAGGTAACTATTATTTAAACAAATCGGCCAAGGAAGCTTACAGATCATACATACTAGCTTACGATTCACACTCAATGAAAGACATCTTCAATGCTCTTCAAACTATAATTGATTCAGTGACATATGAGATTGGAATTGAAGCTGGCGCTTTTTGCCAAATTCGTCTCCTTCTGATTCAATGTAAAAATCGTTCGAAGTGGGAATTACGAATCGCCATGGGGGAATTCAGCGTATGCGGGCGGCTCACATTATTTTCTTCGTCGAAAACGGTTCGGGACGAACCTCGTGGGAGAAGGGGAAGCTGATGCAGGGGCACCCGGCGTGGAGACTTTTTCCATGACCGAACCCGGTCATGGGCCAACCGGCCATAGAGAGTAGATTTAGGAAGTCCCAATTTTAGTATGATTATTAGAGAATTTAGGTTTAGGAAATTATGTTATTTTAGTATTTCCAATAATTGGAAAGGTCCAGATTTGAGTCTAGTTATTTAGGAAGTTGCAGTATTTTAATTATTTAGGAAAGTCTAATTCAAGTCTATCTAGGAAAGTCCAGAATCCTATAAAAGGATATCTAGTTTGTCCATTATTCTCATGTTGAAGAGAAAATCCCCTTGAGTTTAATAAAGTTTATCAGTTTTAGAGTTATTTTAATCTTTCTTTTAATCGTTCTTCGTTTATTTTATCGTCTTCATTATTTCCGCTGCGTTCTACATCACTCACTTATTGTCCAATCATCATATCTAATTGACAACTTCGTGTGTGCTCTCACAACATCATTTTTCCATCTACGAAGAATGTATTTCTCTGGAATGAAGTCAATACCAAAATCAAGTAACACCAATATAGAATGTCTGCACAGTAAGTCCTTAGACTCGAACATGCAACAACTGCAATGTATACTACCATTCGTTTAATTGCAATAAATTTTATAAACCACTTTTTTTTTTCATACCCCCTCCAATGACAATATTAGCCCGTATGTCATGTATGGTGAACATGTCAGCTATATAACTATGTATCTTTTTACAATATAACAATTCAATTAATCCATTTTGAAAAACTTTGAATTTGTTTGTGGTGTACACTTGTTGAGCTTGTTTCTCCATGGAAAATCTAGTTACACATGGTATCTTGTGAGCATATGACTTAAAATCCGCCTCCGCTTCTTTTTGGACTTTATCTCTTAATGCACGACCATATTGGTCAACAAATTTTTTAGAGTTGTTTTAGAATGAACATAACCTTCGATAAAAGCATTCACACACTCATTTCGTTGTGTACTTGACATGCCTTCCAAAAAACTATTGTTAAGGTAAATTGGAACCCAACTATGTCTATCTACGTATAATTTAGTCAACCATTTATATTGATGTAAAACATACATGTCAAGCATTTTTATCCAACCTTCTTCAAGCTCTCTAGGGTCTTGTGAATCATATATCAAATGATGTAACATCGAACTTATCTGATCTCTTTGTTTATTGCTACCAAAATTTTGCAGGAAATTTCTTCAAAATATGCCATAAACACCATCTATGCGTAGTGTTAGGAAAAGCTTTCTCAATAGCATTTTGCATTGCCTTACATTGGTCTGTAATTATTCCTTGAGGATGACAATTATCCATGGAATGAGCCATGCTTGAAACAACCAAACGAATGTGTCTGTGTCTTCATTTGAAATGAGACCTCACCCGAGTAAGATTGTATGACCGTGACGATTTACTCTGACAAATGGAGCAAATGGCATTTCGTATTTGTTAGTCAAGTAAGTTGTGTCAAATGCAACCACATCTCCAAATTCTTTATAAGATTTTCTACTCTTTCCATCGGCTAAAAATACATTTTCCAGTCTACCTTCTCCATCATGGTCCATACAATAGAAAAAATTTGTATTTTATGATTGCATCTTCAAAAATATCATTGAACTGCAACTACATTGCCTTCACCAAGATGCAATCGCCTAACTTTTGCTAGGTAATTTTCACAATCCTTTTTTGTTGCAGTTACGTTGTCATAACCATGTGCATCCTCAACAATCGTGTCAAAATTCTTACATACTCGAATCTCTGCTCTATCATGCAATTCTAAAGCTCTTTTCACGGATGGCTTGATGTTTCTATTGCATTTATAAAATCTAGATTTGCTAGGACTGAGAGGATGGTTATTTTTCATTTCCCATTTGATTCTAATCTTGACTAAACAACCTGTGTTTGATGAGGGTTTCGGGTTTAAATAATTGGAAGAATTACTTCTAGGTTTTCCTTCTCTAGCACATGAAAAAGTAACTCATCGTAGCAAACCACTACAATCTTTGTTGCTAGTTCTTTTCTTTGCAAGAAACCCCGACAAAATACATATTTCTTGAAAAGATTAAACACAAACTCAGGATTGTCGTGTATTGCTCCAATCTGTAGTAATCACCTAGTTCTAATTTACTAAATTTTGAACGATCAAAATCCTTTACAATTTCTACACAATCTTCTTCGGGTGGACAATCATCTTTAAGTTCACTATCATTCTCGGGTTCACTACCATTCTCGGGTTCACTATGATCTTCTTCACCAAAATTCTCAATATCCTCATCAAAATCTACATTATAGGCTATAGATGTTCTTTCCATATCTTGATGTAAATGTAGAAAATAAAATATGTGATATAAAATATCCTTTTAGTGAAAGTTATAGAAAAATATGAAACCAGAGTTTAAACTTTTGGACCTTCAAGCTCTTAGACCTTCAAGATTTTGGACAACAATTATATGATAGAGAAGTAGACTTGAAACAAACGAACCTCTATAATTAAAGAAGATAATGCATCAACATCAAGTAAGATTGATGAAAGAAACATGAAAAACTCACTGTTTCATCCATAATGGAACATGAAATTCAGGCTTCCAGCAAACTAGGGTTCTCCACTTCGTGCAATGTGAGCTTCCTGGTATAAAGAGATAAAGTGTGAATTTGTGAAAAGTGATTTTAGTCTCAGCCTTTGAAAATCAAAGGCTGAGATTAAAATCAAGCCTCTTAAGATGTCACGTGCATTCCGTCAAAAGTTTCGTCATATCCGTCATTTAAGCTACAGAAAGAGAAGTCATTTATACAATTTTTTAAAATCAAGCCTCCATCAACGGGTTGTTTAGACTTCTCCTTAAGCTTTGTCCCTGTTCGTGGAGTTATCGTAATTTTTTATAAAATTTGTTCACCTCATCTATTTTTCTCTCCTTAACAGTACCTTCTCACTCAACATCATCAAACCCGCCACTTTACTTTTTTTTCATTTCATGGTCGCCCGTAGAAGGTCATCGACAAGAAGTTGCCATTGAAAACCTTTTCTGAAGAAAACCTTCTCAACCGACCTTAAAAAAAAATTGTCTTCTTCTCCCACCACTACCAAGACTGCCACCACTCTCTCGTTCTCTGCCTCTTTAAATTTTCCCCTCTATCTCTCGCCTTTTTATCTTTCTCTTTTTCCCTCTATCCCTCTATGCATGAATGATTTGGTTCGGTTGGATAGCCGAACCAAAGGTTAAATTTTACCAAAAACAAAATTTTGAGTCTTTTTGTTTTAGAAACCCCCTACAATTATACTCAAATTCCGCTAAAAATTAGTATTGTCTCACAAACTATTAAGTCTACATATACGTAATCAATCCGACATAGTTTATCAACACTCGATGAAGATAAATAACAATTGAATCTCCACCACCCATCATGCCTAATCATATATTTTTATGTATAATATATAAAAGATAATAATAAATTGTTTGGTTTGGTTTTTTGGTTATCCGTCAAGTAAATCCATACACCGAACCAAACTCTTCAATTTTGACCTTTTAGTGTCCGAACCAATATAGATAACCATTGGATCAGTCCCAAACCGCCCAAATCTGTTTGGATCAGATTAGTTTGGTCGGTTCGGACACCAAAAGTACACCCCATTTTCCAAAAAGGTGGCCAACTGGGAAAAAAATCTTGGAACCCACCCATGCATGATTTTTTTAATGAGAAATCGACTACGATCTACATTAGTCGTAACAAGGAATTCATACATTATGAAGACGTGATAAACATAAAAGTGGCCTAAAGCCCAACAACATGAAAGAGGCCTAAAATCCGGCATACTTATTACATTATTTATACCTTTAATAACCCAAGTTCAATAATCATAGATTCCTGCTCCCGTGGTAATGGTCGAACCTGGGACATCCAGGTTTTTGGAGTTTGTGTCTAACACTTTGAACCACTTGGGCAACCAAGTATTGACCCTACGGCTACGGATGGGTTAATAACACCCAGATTGCAACTCCAACTACACAATTGAATCTCTATCAAAAAAATTACACAATTGAATTATTCATTCAACCCAAAATTATATCAAAAATAAAATAAAAAAGTTGCTGGCAGATTTAGATGTGTTTTCGTCACCAAGAGAAATCTCTTCCATCTCCTCCTTCCCCATCTCAATGAGTCTGTCTCTTGCTCTCCTCTATCTTTCCCTCCCACCATTGATTCTATATTTTGATTTGCAGTTCTCGTACTAATATTTTTGAGTAACATTATAGACACATACATAAACCCTTTTGTGACAAACCAAAACCGATATTATTAGATACAAAAAACAATCAATAACATAAGCAACAACAAAGCATAGAAAGTGGTAGGAGGAAACCCTGAATTTCAAGAACAAGAAACACAGAGGTACAATAGGAAGAAACCTAATTAAACAAGCAACCAGAGGACTCTGTTTATTAAGGTTTACAAAAGAAGTAAATTAAAGAAGAAGAAGAAAAGGAAGGTTAGATAGAGATAAAACCTTCCCTTACAAGTAAACCAAACATGAGAACAAGGAAGCCAACAAGGATGCAATGGGTATCTGACATGAATGTTTGTGAATATGCTGTTAAGGTTATAATTGCACCTAACAATCCAATCCACAAACCCTTGTCCATTCTTCTACTCAATCAAGAAAAGAACAAACTGTTTCTTCTGCTTCTTTCTAGCTTAAATTCCAGAGAGAAAGACCCAAAAGGCAAAAAAAAGGTGGTATCTTCCTCTTCTTCTTCCTCTATGGTTAAGATTTCAATGAACAAATGCAAAGCCTGTTGTTCTCTTCTTATTTAGACCAGATTCCAATTAAAGTCAACCACTAAGGAATAGAGATCCAGGAAATAATATCTGAATTATGTCTAGATGAGATGCTTTTGACTTTTCATATGATGAAAATACCTTACTGTCCTTGGTTTTTGTTTGTTCCAACTTCCAAGTTGGGTGCCTCTAAAGGGGGCCGTCATTTTGCTCTTGGCACTCTTTGTGGGCGCCAGATTGAGCAGTTCCATGCCGACAGATTGAGGCTGTCTAAAGACATTCAGACTGGGCCTAATCCATGTTGTTCAAGTCCGATCCGGGTGTCCTCTGACTGCCCCAATTCATGGAGCACGAAGCGAGAGGAAAGCCCAAGAATAAAATGAAGGGGTGCCCTTAGAGGCACCCTTCCTAATTTCCTACCCCTTACAACATCTATTATAATAAAACAGCTCAGTCGATTAGGAGAGGGAAAATTCCGACAGTCAATTTTCGTTGGAACTTGATAGAGATTACATCCGAACGGGTTGGTATAGGTCCCTCTTTATGTAAATAGACTCAAAAGAGAAGGGTAATAACGTCATTAATTAAAATTACAAAGTATTATATAATATATTCTATATATATCTTATAATTCTTGTCCTTTGTCTATATAGACTCAACCACAAGCATAGCAATTTCCTCGTATAGAATATGGAGGGAATTCTTGTCCTTTGTCTATACAGATAAAATGTTATAAATGAGATCAACAACATCTCATTGTCTAGTGGATCATCTACAAAGTAGTATATAATATGTACTATATATATATATATATATATATATCTTATAATCTCTATGAGGAAAATGCATTGTAGTAGCCTCTTACAAAGCTATTGTCATAACAATGGATGAACAACTCTCCAAGGTGTTCAATGGGCAAAAGATGAAGATCTAAAGTTGGTGGTTTTTGAAGGAGATTCGAGACGTTAATCAGCTGAACAGAAAATGTAGCAACTGTCTGTTAGATAACCAAGTTTTTGATAACAAAATTTTCGCCACAACTACTTCTTTGGATAGTTTGAAATATATGTATACTCGAGGATGAACAATCAAACTTTTAATTGGAGCTCTTATCCATCATTAAACTGTAATGATGTAATGCCTTTGTTTCTTTTGAATTAATAACGCAACTTCGTACAGAAAAGTCTTATTAGAAAAGCAAGCAAGACAATGGCTAGAAAGTATACATTATATAATATACAAAAGGGACATATATGCAGATATTAGAGAGGGAGAGGGATAGAGGCAGTAGTAATAAGAGACTAAGTGGTGTATGGGTGAGTATTGAATAGGAGTAGTACTACTACTTGACAAGTTCTTCTTCCTTCTTGGCAGCTTCTTCCAACTCTCTAAGGCCACCAACTTTCTGCTCAATCTCCTCTATCAACTCTTCTCTCCACAGTGCTGCTCTTGCTGATTCCTCAATGTCTTCTTGCTGCACA
This sequence comes from Eschscholzia californica subsp. californica, assembly GCA_002897215.1. NCBI lineage: Eukaryota > Viridiplantae > Streptophyta > Magnoliopsida > Ranunculales > Papaveraceae > Eschscholzia > Eschscholzia californica. The sequence goes on from BEHA01000466.1 coordinate 313,473, forward strand.
TCATTAATGGCTTCCAGTGTTAATACTATTGGCACTACCTCACATTGTTGGGACATTAATTTTTTTTTTATGTATACAAGTTTTAGGCAGTTATTTGTTATGCAAGCCAGTTTTCAAGAAGAGTTATGCTCAATGAGCTCTAATACCGCATTAGAGCTAGTTTTCCAGGGATGGCTTAGTAGTCAGGACTGCGTAACCTTAACTTTTTGGATGGGGGTTGCCGAGTGACTCTAGCCTTATCATTGATGGGAGGTATAATCATTATCGCACATCACCTAAGCACTCTACTGTGTATTAGATAACTCTTGCGCAATCTTTTCCTCCCAATCCGGTTTTCAAGGAGAGTTGGGTCCAATGAGCTCTAACAAATGTAACATATGCAATGCGGAGTTTTGAGTAATATGGTAAAGTTATTTGGTTCGTACCTTCTCGTAGACCCAGTGCCCTGTGCCATCTCCACCTTCTTTTCTATAGTCTTCTCCATCATAATATGGATCCTAATACAAACCCCAAACTCACAATCACTTATCAATAATTAAAAGAAGAGCTAGTTAGTAGAAAATCTGCAAATTAAGGAAATAATGATAACATGAATAGCTAATTACTTTCATGGATCCAAAGAAACAGCAACCCCAACAAGTGAACATAATGTACATGGTATCTGCACCACAAATCCAATACAAGTTAAATGGATCTAGATAATACAGAGAGAGAGAGAGAGAGAGAGAGAGAGAGAGAGAGAGAGAGAGAGAGAGATCACATACAGACATTCTTCATGGCTTCATCATTTAAATGCCAAACTGATTTGTGGGTTATCATGTCTCTTTGGCCTTCCATGTGTTCAACCAGTACAGCCATTAGAGGCCAATCAGGGAAAGCTTTCACCTTGCATAAAGATCCTCTTTTGCTTCTTTCTTCTCTCTACAACATTCACTCATACCCAAAACCCACAACTTCAATACTCATTCAGTTCTAAATGAATTACAAAAACATGAATATGACTTCTCATAAATTCAACTTAAATTGATCAAATGAACTCACTTGACCAAAGACATTAGTACTCAACCTACTAGAGCTTGAACAAATCCTATACTGCATAAACCAATAAAGTGAAATCCAATATTGTTACTCGAAATTATAATCGAATTTGATAAGAACAGAGACAATTAAAAGGGGAAACCAAAATTTACCGATTTCGAAAATGGGTCTATCTTCAATTTGGTGGTTGTTTGGAGAGATGGGTTATGAATATGTGAATTGGTCATGGTGAATCCAAGGATAGCTTCAGCCATTTCTAGGAGTTAAGGAGAATATTGATTTGGCTGATGTTTTTGTGTGTTTTTGATGAAGTGAAGAGGATAAGCAGACCAATTGTGAATGTGGTCTCTATGCCTTCTAGAGATAGATGTGTACACAATTAAACTTGGGTTATAGAATGGGTATGACCAAAATTACATATTTCTGCCATTTTATTAAGGTGCTTTCATTTCCTTGAGAAAATTAAAGGAAAAGTGCTACTCGTTTTCTTTTGCCACACGATTAGACTTGTGTTTGAAATTCATATACTTGCTCGATCGATTCTTAGCTAGTATAGTCAATCGAACCAGGCATAATTTGCACTGTATATGTCAATATGGTGGGGCCAAATAGGATAAAATTAATGTGGCCATAAAAGTCAACAAATGCAACTCCTTTGCATTGTTAGCATACCCTATGTCCTGCCATCCTTGTTTCAAGGAAGAAAAAATGAAACTTGACATTAATGGGTGGAGAAAAAATGGGGCAAGCATTTATTGTTGGTTGATCTTACGGGTGGTGAATGAAGGCTATAAATAGCCATACTCATTCACAAGTTCTGTATCCAATCTCAAGTGAATTCTCCTTTGTATAAGTGAGAGAGTGAAAGAGAGTTTGAGATCAACAGAGAGTTGTATAAGTGTGTGAGGGTGAGAGTTGTAGTGAGAATTGTAACCGGGGAGTACACTAGACTTTGTGTACGGTAACTCGGGTAAGTTGTAACTTCATATTCATAGTGGATTTGCTTGGTGCGGCTGAAAGAGGATGTAGGACTTGCTCCGAACCTCTATAAATCTTGTGTGTCATTATTCTTCATTTGCTTCGTGGTTATTTTCTATTTATTCACCATTTCATCCAAGATCCTGGTTTTCCGCATTAGAGAAAAACTCTAAGTAGACTGATCACCTATAAGGAGTGGTTTTTTTTCTCAACAGTATATAGGTGGGCTAAGCAATGCAAGGCCGAAACCTAAAGATTAATTTCGCAAGTGCTTTTACTAAATGCGCTCCCTTTCCATTTTCACCTCCACAAATTTTGGCTCGAGCGAGGTGTGGTACCTTACAGAAGTTTAGTCAGAATTTGTTTACTTGGCCATTATCGTGGCTGAATATTGACTCGAAAATGTGGTCGGACACGATTTAGAAAGAGAAACACAAATAAATTTCTTTCTAAATTCTACTGGGCCATATAGATTCAATCGGGACATTGGTTGGGCAGAATTTGATTAACCAAAGTTGATTTGTCTGAGTTTGAGTCTCAATTATTTTTATCCACAACACAATAATTACTTCAGGTTGTTCGAGACAATGCCACAATGGCCTCATAATTCAAACTTATTTATGGTTCGACTCAAGTGCAACCAAAGTCAACCCGAACCAATCACTCAAAATGAGTCAATGAGAGGAGATGCGTAGAAAATAGCTCCAGACCTTCGGTTTCTGATTTGAATTTGAGAAAAAAACCCAAACAAACACCATTTTAGTCCATTAAAATCTTATATATATGAAATTAACCTCTGAAATTTTAGGAAAAATATTACATGGTTTAACAACTTTCAATGACTGGATCATCCTTCTCCTGTCAATATATACATAAACAAAAAAACATTCCTACTTTTTGGCATGAGAAGAATTCTGCAAACACAAAATCAATGGGGATGAATGAATCCTTCGATCTCCTTAGGCAAGAAGTGCAACGAGATCGTCCAGTGATTTCAACGTCTTCTCGTAGTAAATGTAGGACTCGTATACTTTCGGTGTCCGAACATAAGAGTCAAACTGGTACAAGTAAAATATCACATAAGAATTACCAAAAATTTATGGATCAAGGGAAACAGATAATAAACAAATTAAGAAGGAACTATTAAATTTATATGTATATTGTCACACTATTTTAACAACAATTTGTGAGTTTATATCATCATTCAATGTCATGACATGTTACAAATGATTAAACTTACCCTTTTCTTTGGTTGTAAATAATAATAAGTCATGTCAATAAAACTACAATATATTTTCATTTCGTATTAACTTTACTGGTTTACTATTGAGTTTGTTCTAAACAAGATTATAAGAACTTTTTTTTTTTTAAGAAATTGACTACGATCTACGATAGTGATTACATTGACATTGATACATTAAGTATGTGATTAACAAGAAACTGTCGAATTCAAATTCTTACAAAGAACGAGCTTATAGTCCAACTAAACTATACCTAAAGCCCAACAACATTTTTTTATACCTTAATAACCCAAGTTCAACATTGAAACCACCTCTTCTGGGCATGCAATATGGGACGTCTAGGATTTTGGATTTTATGTCAACACATTGGACCACTTGGGCAACCAATTGTTGACAAAATAATCCTAACAAAAACATTACATGATTAACTCCTATATTTTTCATTACAAGTTAAAATGGGTCGATATAAGAGTTATTGTGGAAAATGAAAAAGAAAAATTAAATATGAAAATAAGAGAAATTTTTTTTATCAATAATAAGAAAAATATATGAGTTAATCAACAATTGATCAATAAATTAAGAAAAAAATCCTAATATTCAAATATATTTATTACTTTTCATGTTTTCTTAATTTCTTCGACTCAATTATCGCTAACAAAAAATAAATTAACCTTCAAATTAAACAGTAGATTAATCAATAATTAAGAAACATACCTCAGCCATATTGTCAACCAATTCATTAGCTTTATCAACATAAGATTTCCGACGATTCTCAGGCAACGTATTTAAAGCATTCTTCAAGTCTTGAGAAAGATAAGCCGATTTTAATCGAATATAGAAAATGACATACCTCCATGACATTGTATCTAACATTTCTCTCATACTATGAAGACCTTCAGCTGTCTGTTTTATTCTTGCAACTGCATCTTCGGGCGAAAGACCTGGTTGAAAAAAACGTTCCAAAATAAATGACCTAGTTCCCCATGCTTCTGCTAAAGCAACTGGTTCTGTTGAATTTTGTAGTCCAGTACCAACTGCCATTATTGAAGTTGTTAATATTGTTGTTACGATTTTTCGCCTATTTGAATATCGGTTTTCTTCTTTGACTGATTTAACAGTTTGGGTTGGTTTTTTCCGATGGGAATTTTGGGTGTAACAGAGAACAATTGATTTGGCTAAACTAGCCATTCTGTTTAGAGAAGTTTCTTTTTTGAATAATGGTGGTTTTCTTTTCTGGTTAAGGATATGAACTGTTATTTTATCTGTATTTTTTTGTTGGTGGTTTGGAAGTTCTTCGGGCAGATTTGAGGTAGCTGACCGGGGTGCCCGATCAATTTAACAGAGGTCTATTTTCTTGACACGTGGCTATTCTTATCTAGTTTTGAAAATGAAAAAGTTTGTGATGGAATGAAAGTGTGACGGAAATTGTTATGGGTACAGGAGAATGGGAAAATGGTTGTTTAGGTCTCATAAAATATCATAATAACTAAAAAAAAAACCTAGACTTTTTTGTATTAGGTAGAAACAATATTATGTGTAATACTAGGTGAAGTTTAAAATAATATTGATAATTATTATTAAGGTCATTTTCCTTTTTTTATCATTCCCACAATACCCTTACTTAATAAAACTCTCCCTCATCTCTAAAAACACATTAGGGTTTTTTTCTTTCTTCTACTCGTTCTTCTTCTTATTCAAATCATCTTATTCTTCTCCGAATCATCTTCTTCTTGACTCAACAAAACCTAAGTTTGAGGTTCGTGCTCTTCATCTTTTTCATCCAAAGACGATGAGTTTGATGTTCCATATGGTGGTCCTCTCGTATCAAACTGTAGTGGTAAGAAGAAGAGAAATTTGATAATTATAATTGTTGCTGGTGTTTTGGGTGTTGTTGTTTCATTGTTGTTAGGGTTTGCTATTTGTTGGTGGTTCTTCTTAAGATCAAGTCGTGGAGGTAAGGGTAGGGCAGGAACTGGTAAATTTGATGATACTAGATGGGGAGAGAGGTTGAAACATTGAAAACTTACTCAGGTTAATTTGTTTAAGAAACCTATTGTGAAGATCAAATTAGCAGATTTACTATATGCAACTAAGAATTTTAGTCTTCATCAAAAAAAAAACTAAGAATTTTAATAAAGAAAACGTTATCACATCAACAAGAATGAGTACTTCTTATAAAGCGATTCTTAGTGATGGATCATGCCTTGCTATCAAAAGACTCCATAGTTGTAACCTTAACGAGAAGCATTTTCGATCCGAGATGATCAGATTAGGGCAAGTCAGACATCCTAATTTGGTTCCTCCTTTAGGGTTTTGTGTTGTGGAAGATGACAAACTTTTGGTATATAAACATATGCCAAATGGACTCAGTATTCTATGTTACACAGTGAATCAGAATTCAATAGTCAAAATGGGATGTTGGATTGGTCCTTCAGACTAAAAATTTGTATTGGTATTTCAAGAGGATTAACTTGGCTTCACCATGGCTGTCAACCTCCATTTCTGCACCAAAATATTAGTTCTGATTCGATTCTTCTTGATGATGATTTTGAAGCTCGAATAATCGATATTGGCCCTGGGAAACTTATAAATTCAGATGTCACTCATGATAGTACATTTATAAGTGGGGCTTTAGGTGAATTTGGTTATGTTCTACCTGATGTTGATGATGAATTTGATTTTGATGTTGATGATGATGCACAACCAGATTTGAAATCCTAATGAGGTTTTATTTGATGATGACGAAGAAATTTTTCAGATTTGGAGAACAAACTTCAGTGTTTTTTGTTCTCTGATTTGTAAATCGAGCTTGCAAGATATGCAACTCCAGATTATATTCTGTAAACTATTTATTTAATGAATACGATGAAAATTTTCGTATATAGGGAGAGATCAATAGTAGTAAAACAAGGAAAGTTCTTAACTGGAAACCAAAAGTTGGCTTTAAGCAATTTGTGAAGATGTAAACGTGTGCAAACTAAGTTTGTAATGTCGCAAATGCAAACTCAGTTTGCATTGTCGCACATGCAAACGCAGTTTGCAAAATCGCAAATGCAAACTCATGTTCGCAGTATCGCAAATGCAAACACATGTTTGCAGTAGAACAGATTGTTGCAAACACGTGTTTGCAGAAAAACGTAAGGGAAAAAACACCGTTTTTTCTGGGTTTTTTTTTGAAAAAAAAAGTATTGAAAGTGGATCTTGTTAGAAAGCTAATACAAAATCATTTCTAAATATATAAATTTTATTAAAATCCGACATCTCAAACGAAAGTTATATCAATTTAAAGTTTAAAGAAAAATAAAAGAATTTAGTTACACAAAAAGACAAAAAAGGGTAATTTAGTCTTTGTATACTTTTTGACCTGAATAATAATTTTCAAATGTTTTGTGCTTTTCTACTCATTTTCAA
>BEHA01000466.1:327850-369620 GCA_002897215.1 Eschscholzia californica subsp. californica
TTGTAATTCATATTGAAATTTTATAAGTGGACGTCAAATCCTTTATAGACTAAAGGACATTTCTTACACATGTCTACTTTATTACCTTCGGGGTAATTCTTAGTTGGTGCTTCGACTTCATGTCTGAAGACTTAATTATTTTGTAAGAAAATCCACAAGTAATGAAGTATCTCGTCAAAAGTTGACCAATATTACTTAGAGTAATTCTGGATCAATATGCTCCCAGTAGCTACTATATTCAGAAATACATCGTCTGAAATAATTTATTTGATTTCTCAAATTCTCACAGCATACATAGTTCAATGATCTCATGTATGTATGTACCTTTGTAAAAGGTCGGTGTCTCTTTTTACACATATCCTCTTCAGGGGATTTCATTAGGAATATGGATCACATTCAATTCTAATTTGATAGCCTCTTCAGGAGGAAAAATTATCCCTTCAGTGTCAAAGAGTATATGTGATCACTTTGATCTACTCTGATCATTTTCCATTACCTTTATCTGGATATAAGCATATTAAGCTCTGAAAAATATTAATATTTCGAGGTAGCAAGTTTTCCGTATAATGATTCCAAATGAGAAAAACTCGATCATTTTCAAGTATTTTACGACATTGAATATAGGACTTCTTCCCCCTAATGTCGATAGATTTTCGTCTTATTTATGAGCACATACTTCAAGGATGTGACAAAGACGAAGGAAAAATCAATTGCTTTAGGCAAATTTGATTTTTTTTTTTCATATCATATTTTTCGTTGGACAAAAATTTCTATCTGATCACAGCTTCAGGTGTGAGCAATTTGTTATAATATCACAACTTCAGGTGTGATTAACATGTGAGATATATCATCTTCATGTGATTTTATTTTATTTATTAAATCCATCATCACTTTTTTTTTAGGGTATACAACTTCAGGTGTAATTTGAAAGCGGATATCATCACCGTCCAAAGATGCGAAAAAATATCATCACCACTTGCAATGCAAGTGCAACCAAAACTTTGATATCACATTCTCCTTAAAACAATTTCGTAAAATTTGGTTGTCTTCCACCATGAAGAACTTTGTCAAATTTAATCAAACTATATGTTCGTATAGTAAAATGAGATTTTCAATTTTGTCACTCTATTTTCAATATGAACTCGGTGTAAGATTTTTTCATCACCGTTTAATTATAATCCTTTAATAACCAACGGAAAATAATTTCAGTACTGAAAAATTAGCATTTGTCATTCTTCAGGAATGCGCAAATAATTTTTTTTTTCAAGGGTTTACCCTTTTGGGTGACAATTTACCAACTCATAAGGGATATATGTTTTCATCCTTTGAGACTTTTTTTTTTACTCTAGTAATTATCTTAGAATTTTCTAGATTTGAAGAAGTATATACGCCAAACTTCAGGTTTGACAATCTCATTTACAAATAGACGTTCCAATTTGATCTTAACCAAAATTTAATGGTTAAATTTCTTCTTTGGAAAAATCTTCATTCACAGATCAAAATATACTCTTATGATACATTCATACAAAATGAAACATTAGTTATGAGAGTAATACCAATTTATTTTGGATGCATAATTTACCTTGACCTTACCATTGAATAGATTGCATTGATATTCATATTAGTTTGCAATACCAACATTTTCATCATTATCATCTACTTAATTCTAATATTCTTTAGATATGATTCACTATGCCTCAACAATAACAAAATCAATGGTTAGAGATAAGTAAAAATAATAAGTTTGAAACTTTAACAAAGAACCCACATACCTTTTAACTTAATTACAATTGACCAAACTTACCCATATTTTATTTGTTTGTACCTTGATCAAGTATTTGATAATTTCTTCTTCCCTTTGGCATAGAGCAAATCGTGCTGATAACGTGTTGTGAAAAACAAAAGAGGTAGGGAAGAAGAAAGATAATGAAAATATAGACCAAGAGATAGAGACAAGAAGAACTTGATTTGTATTCATATGTTTGTAGAGAATTCTCTACATTGGTACACTTAGGTACATTGGTACACTTGTTTGGTACATCTTATTCACTAACAAGAAAACTCTTTATATAGGCCTCTTGATGAGTTACAAAACTAAACCAAGAGTTACATATAATCAATAGTGCTTGAATGCAAATAATGGTGGAGAACTTATGGTGGTGGGAGTTACCAAAGTGTGGTGGTCATCCACCATAAATCAAAGATTCGGTACATTGATATATTGAGTACTATGATACATTGGTTTGATCCATCTTCTTCATTAGCAAGTAACCTCTTTATATAGGCCTCTTGATGAGTTACAAAACTAAACCAAGAGTTACATATAATCAATAGTGCTTGAATGCAAATAATGGTGGAGAACTTATGGTGGTGGGAGTTACCAAAGTGTGGTGGTCATCCACCATAAATCAAAGATTTATAACACTTACCACTATTATTTAGGTCAAAGTGTTTATATATACTAAACTACTCTTTTATGTAAATAATTGTTTGGCAATTGACTCAAATGACCAAATCTCAAATTTGTTTTGTCTAAATGACTTTAGTAACTCATAAACTGACTAAATGACCTTCTTTTGATTTTCCTATTAAAAATATCTTCAATATAAAAGATAGCCTAGATATTGTAGACTTCAAAAATTATGATATTGTAGACTTCGAAAACTATCTTCAATATAAAAGAACTATCGCACAAATTTTGGTAACTACCTTATTCAAGGTTGAGCCTGGTCTATTATGAAATTCAGGAGTCTAGTGTACTCGAGTTTGAGTGATGTTTCCCGCCAACTTCACTTAACATATAAATTCTAAAAGAATTAATAGAAAATAAAAACAAAGTGGGATTCAGATATCATAACTAAAATAGGATGATGTGATCATACTACATCTTCACTTGAACCATGACTAAATAATATACAACATGATATTTGTATAGATAACAAAGAAAGTACAAAGTGTTGTGATCATAAATAAAATAGAATGAATAGTTCATGGTATCTAAGTTCTAATGGGAACCCATTTTTTACTCTGGAAAGAGAGCTTCTCTCTCTACAACGGTAGGTTTAATGGAATCAATAGATAAGAAAAAAACAAAATAGGTATGACTCCCTTGTTAATGCAATCAAGAACTAACAGTGCAATCAATAACTAACAAGAAACCATTCTTATGTCACTAAGATCATGAAATATGCTTTCATACTCTAACATATGATTTTTAGAGAGAGAAATTTTGATTCGATTGTACTAACCAGATCGATGGTTGCTTCAAAAGTTTGGTTGCATCTTCGTGGGTTTTTTAGTTTGAAAATTAAATTTTCTGTCAAAAAAAAATAAGCAAGAAGCTACAAAATTCTGCCTTTTTTTTCATGACAAATGGGCTTTTCGCGACTTTTTTTTGCTCAAATACAACTAATTCCAATAAGCTCCTAAAATAAGCTAAAAGTAGTGCAACCAAACGAGGCCTTAGGTTGTTTGTTTATTATGCATCAGAGGGACGAGATCCGGACTCACAACCTCCCGTACAAATTAGCATGGGTTGAACCAATTGAGCAGATATAACTTATTAATTAGGATTGTAACTTAATACTATTATTCGTTTCAGTTTTTTTTTTTCTACATGTATTATACTTTTTTATATGGCCCCCTAGACCCTTAATACATCCGCCACTGACCACAACATAAACTAAAGTCCATTATTTTCGGGATGTGACTCTCTCTAAATTTCTTTATATAATCAACATGGGCAGCCCGGGTCCAAAAGTCACCAAAGCGGTAGTTTGGGGCCCCAACGTAGTTAACGACCTCACATTTCGAATGTTGTATAATATTTTGAGATAATAATTATATTTCAAATAGATTCAAAACATTAACTAAGTTGTAGCTTAGTGGATAAGACTATGAATTTTGTGTGAGAGGTAAGTGTTGGTATAGGAGTTGCTTTTGAATAGACCCGACTCGTCAAACCCAGAAACAGAATGCGTCATTGCGTTCGTCTCGTCGAACTCTTCAATTTAGAGCCAAGAAGCACTCAAACCGATTTCGAATGAATGGAAATTAAAGTTTAAAGTTTGGCCGAAGATCAGTTGAAATAGGGACTAAAACGTCAAAAGGGACAAGTCAAATTAGGGATCATTTGAGGGAAGCAAGCACGTCCAGATCTGGACAGCTTGCATTCGCTCCGCTGGATTTCGCTAGATCGAACGGTCGCGCGTTAAGATTATCGGGACAAGGTTGAGATCACGCCAGACGCGTAGGATTAGGGAGATCCAACGGTGTTCGTCCACTCCGTGTCGGGCCAGATTCGGGATTCCGCGAGATCCTTCATCTAACGGTCATTTTCTTAATCTGTTGGGACGATTTTGGTATCCATCTGATGGTTGTCGTTCACTCTGCGTTTTCAAGCGAAATCTGAGGGCCCAGATTGCACCGTCTCTAATTTTCAGTTTGAGACAGCAAATTTGAAGGGTTATGTCATTAGACACCAAAAGACAAATGCACCTATTCGATTCCTATATAAACAACCCAAACCTAGCTACTTCATTTTACACATTCAATTCATTCTCTTCTTCTCTTCTCTTCTAACAATCAGTATTCTGGTGTGTCTGGAATATAAATCTGATTTGGAAGTATTCTAGTATATCTAGAAAAAGGAAGAAAGAAGTTTCGAGTGAATTTTTAAAGCGTCTAGAAGATCATTCGCATTAGTCCAAGAGCTCATAATATTTAGGAAGGTTCGTCCGCTTTCAGAATATAGAAGTACCATCTTAAAATTCTGAAAGGAAAGTCGTTGTATCCCGAAGGCGTACACGCTAACGTTTGGTACTGTTACAGGGGTGTAAAATGTCTTAAGGAAAGAGAACTTATTCTCGCCTCGACTGCATTAACTTCTGCCTAACTCGGTTAATCTGAAAGAAGAAATATTGATAAATCGTTATTCGCTTATCGTCTATCTCTCTATACATTAGAAGAAGGAAAACTCAGTCTTAATCACGACGAGACAGAGAGAAATCGACTTATCGATTGATAACCAGAGAAATAACAATTTTAAGACATTTTACATAACGATTATTTCTCTGGTTATAAGATATTGAATTGGTTTATTTTTTGTGCGTTTCAGAAAATGGCAAGAACAAGAACCACTCTACGAGTTATTCAGCCTAACCACGAACAAGAAAAAACCAGAGAAGATCAAGGGAACTGACTTCAACCGATGGAAGTTGAAGATGATGTTCTACCTAACGACATTGGGTCTGGTTAAATACTTAATCAAAGAGAGACCCACCCATGCAGAAATAGAAGATGAGGCGCAACATACCACTGCAATAAGAAGAAGATTTCTTGTGAAAGAATTATGTCTTGAATTATCTAGATGACGGAGTCTATAATATCTATTCGGTTATAGAAACGTCTAAACAATCGCCCTTATCAATAAGTATAAAACTAAAAAGGTAGGTGTCAAAAAGTTTATCGTAGGATGATTTTTGGACTACAAGATGACTGATTCAAAACCAGTTATAGCCCAAGTCCAAGAACTGCAGAATCTCCTACAAGAACTACATGCAGAGAACATGATAACGAATGAACCTTTCCAAGTCCGAGCTCTGATCGAAAAATTACCCACGGGGTGGAAAGACTTCAAAAATTATCTCCGTCACAAGAATAAGGATATGAGTCTTGAAGAACTCATCCTAAAGCTTCAAATTGAAGAGGGCAGTCGCATTGTCGAGCAGAACTCTGAAAATCTCTCTAATGTGAACGTCGTAGAGACCAGTCTAAGTAAAAATTCGAAGCGTAAGCGTCCGTCTAAGAACAGGGGAATGCCGAAGAAATGGACCAAGTTCGACGGCCAATGTTACAACTGTGGCACACGGGGCCATCTAGCTAAGGATTGTTGTTCCAAAACCGGCAAACGACATAAGAAGGCGAATGACCAAGCCTCGCTAGTAGAAGACTCGGAACCTATGTGCTATGATTACTGAAGCCGGCGAAGTGTCTGAGAAACTTCAGAATATGAACCTCTGTGCAGTGGTATCTGAAGTTATCCTGGTTAACAACCAGAGAGAGTGGTGGGTCGACACCGGAGTAACTCGTCACATTTGTGGCGACAATTTTTTTTTCTCTTCTTATGAAGAAGTAGCTGAAGGAGATACCTTGTTCATGGGAAACGACTCAACCACCCAAGTCGAAGGAAAGGGGAAGATCGTGCTGAAATTAATTTCAGGAAATGAGTGACTTTGAATGATGTACTCCATGCTCCAGACATCCGAAAGAATCTGGTTTCTAGTTCTCTTTTACGTAAGAATGGGTTCAAACTAGTCTTTGAGTCAAATAACTTCATCCTGTCTAAGAATGGGATGTATATATGTTGGGAAGGGTTACTTATGTGGGGGTTATTAAAATTAAATGTAACCTTTGTAACGCCGAAGGCGTCTATTATTAATAAAATTAATAAGTCATATAAAAGAAATTAATGAACTTGGAGTTAATTCCGAAAGTCGAAATTAGACTCAAAACGAACATGTCAAACATGTGTAGAGTAAAAAATGACTAAGACATCGTTCAAATCAATAGAACGAGACGCAGAACTTCTAGACTTAATTCACAGTGATCTCTATGACTTAAATATGGTTCAAACCAGAGGTGGTAAAAAGTACTTCATCACCTTTATCGATGACTCCACTCGGTTTTGTTATGTTAACTTACTAAGGAGTAAAGATGAAGCAATAGAGAAGTTCGAGCTTTATAAAACCGAAGTAGAAACTTAACTTAATAAAAAGATTAAGGCCTTGAGAAGCGATCGAGGTGGAGAATATGAATCTCCTTTCGTCGAGATATGTGCGAAGAATGACATAGTTCATCAAACGACGACTCCTTATACACCTCAACAAAATGGTGTAGCAAAGCGGAAAAACAGAATGTTAAAAGAAATGATGAACGCTTTCTTAATTAGTTATGGTTTACCTTAAAACTTGTGGGGGGAGGCGATATTATCGACTAATCACTTATTAAATAAGTTACCCCATAGAAAAACAGGTAAAATTCCATATGAACTATGGAAAGGAAGGATGCCATCCTTTAAATACACGAAAGTGTGGGGGTGCCTAGCGAAGGTATTAGTTCCTCCTCCTAAATAGGTCAAAATAGGACCTAAGACTGTGGAATGTATATACATAGGACCTGCAATAACTAGTGGCACCTCTAGATTTCTAATACACAAGTTTGAGATTGAAGATGTACACGTAAATACCACTCTGGAATCCAGAGATGCTAAGTTTTTCAAGGAATGAAGAAGAGGAAAATCCAGAAATCTAAAGAAGATGATATGGAAATCGAGGAAATCGCTCTTGAACCTCGAAGAGGCAAAAGGACGAAGATAGCTAAGACATTTGGTCCTGACTTTCTAACCTATATGGTAGAAAATGAACCTCAAACTTTCACAAAAGCGATGACTACTCCTGAAGCTCCATTCTGGAAAGAAGTTGTTAATAGTGAGATAGAATCCATCATGAAAAATCACACATGGGAGCTAGTAGACCCCCCACCGGGTTGTAAGCCTCTAGACTTCAAATGGATTTTCAAAAAGAAATTGAAAACAGATGGATCTATAGACAAGTATAAAGCGAGACTAGTGGAAATGGATTTCGACAAAAAGAAGGATTAAATTATTTCGACACCTATTCTCCAGTTACTCGAATCACCTCAATAAGAGTGTTAGTAGCTATAACATCCTTATATAATCTGGAAATTCACCAGATGGACGTGAGAACCGATTTCTTAAACGGGCAACTCGAAAAAGAGATTTACATGAGCTAACTAAAAGAGTTCATAACTCCGGGCCATGAAAAGAAAGTGTGTAGATTAGTGAAAGAGATAATTTCTAGAAAGGTCAAAATAATATTGAAAATGATTAGAAAAGCACAAAACATTTGAAAATTATTATTCAGGTCAAAAAGTGTGCAAATACTAAAATACCCTTTTTTGTCATTTTGTGTAACTAAATTCTTTTATTTTTCTTTAAACTTTAAATCGATATAACTTTTGTTTGAGATGTCGGATTTCTATAAAAATTATATATTTAGAATTGATTTTTCATTAGCTTTCTAACAAGATCCACTTTCAATACTTTTTTTTCAAAAAAAAAACCCAGAAAAAAACGGCGTTTTTCCCTTCACGTTTTTCTGCAAACGTGTTTGCAACAATCTGTTATGCAAACACGTTTGCAACAATCTGTTATGCAAAGTCGTTTGCAACAATCTGTTATGCAAAGTCGTTTGCAACAATCTGCTATGCAAACGTGTTTTCAACAATCTGCTATGCAAACGTGTTTGCAACAATCTGCTATGCAAACGTGTTTGCAACAATCTGTTCTGCTAACGTGTTTCCGAGACAAAAACGGCGTTTTTTCCCTTTACGTTTTTTTTTGCAAACATGTGTTTCCAACAATCTATTTTGCAAATAGGTGTTTGCAAACAAGTTCTGCAAACATGTGTTTGCAACAATCTGTTTTGCAAACATGTGTTTGCATAATGTAAACTGCAAACATGTCGTTACAAGGCATTGCTATATCAAGACGATGTGATAAGCCTGATAACTGTTGAATCAAGTTTAGTATAGGCCATTGTTGTAAGCCTAACTCATATTTTGAACCAAAGCCAATATGAACTACTTTAAAAGTAATGAAACAAGTCAACAAGACCACTATATACGAAGCAGATCAAAGTAACAATACTTTCTCATAATGTAAGTGTCATTTCAAACAAAGCAGGTGTCATTTGAAGCAGAAAACAAAGAGACATCTAGTTCAGCAAAAGTTTATTTTCTCTATTTGTTCTTAGAGTACCTAAGCTTGGTGAAGAACCTCATGTTCCTGCCGGTATTGAACCTTTCCTCCATGCGAGCCTTAGTCTCTTTGACACCCCGAGAGTTGGGAAACATAATTTATTAACATTTAGTTAATGAATCTTCTATCTAAGGTTTCAAAAAATCATCTCTCCTTAGCCTTTAGAAGTGTACAACCACTCTAATAGTACGCAGAGAAATCTTCTCCAACTTGTGGAGGGATTGGCCCAGTCAACTTTTAATAATGAAGATCCCTGGCATTTAAAAAAAAAAGAACAAAGGTAAGTAAAAATATCTTGTTATAGGAATGGAGTAACATTCCACTTTGTCTATCACATCTTTTATTGCCGGCCAACTTCTTTATTTTCTTTTCTGGGTTGTTTGATTCTTCTTTTCCCTTCATTTATTCACTGATATTGACATTGATTGGTTAATAACAATGGTGTTTGAATCGGGATCGCAGAAGAATAATTTCTGTGTATTGGAGGATGGATATGGTGAGATTATAGTTCCTAAGGAGGAGATGGAACTCCATAAAGAGACTACTAGTAGTAACCCTATTGAGCTTCGCTTTCAGTTCCCTGATGTTAGACGCGCCATGACTGTGAGCATCTCCCTCTTTCTCTCTCTAGGAAATTTTACTTGAATCACCTTTCAGTTTCAAAGTTAGTTTTTTTTTTAAGAAGCTGGATTCTATTTATCATATTTTACCTATTCTTTGGTATCTTTGATTCTTTTTTAATCACATAATTTGCCTGTGCATCTTCCACAAATCCAGATTAGTATTAAAATGCAAATAAAAGCTCCAACTACACAAATTGCTACAGATAGTAGCAAGTTCCAATTGCAGGAATAAAGTTATGGATGACAACAAATTCTCAGACACAATTTGGTACATTAACATTTTAAAAAGATAAAAAGAACTAGCAAACCCCAATCAAAATTTTGGAATTACTCCCTATCTCTTTATAGGGCAAAAATTTGTAAAGATACAGACCATGGGCTGCTTTATTGTGAGCAGGAAATGGGACAAAAAGAGGTACCTGACGAGGTATCCGTGGAGATTTTTTGTAGGTGTCCCAAATCTCTTCAGCTTTGATCTCTCCTTTCTCAAGTAGCATATCTAAACAGCATAACAATGAATCAACTATTCGGCTAATAAAATACACAAGTGTGCAAGTACCACTGATTTTATCAACCTCCAAGACTTCAAATTCAAATTTTATTACAAGCTAACCCATAACTCATTAGTTACACCAATTACAAGAGAAGCTAGTGCACAGAATAATACCTGTAATTGTCTCCACAGTTGAATAGTATTCCCTAAGCACAGAAGCACATTTTCGACAGCGAAGCGCATGTATTCATCTCAAAGTGCTTCCAGTTTTGTTGCAAGCTACGCAAAGAAAGAAGAAAGGAGAAATGAAATTACTTGTGCTTTTTTCGTTATGACAAATTGTTTAGCTCGCAAAAGAAATCTCAAGTAAATAGACACATGGTCCAATTAACCTACATTTGGTACAAGATCACTTTGATTTCTATAAAATGTTTTCCCAAATGCTGTCATCCCAGTCTGCAAAATTAAAAATTCTGCTCGTCTGGAAGCCTCGGATGTAGCGTTTGCCGAAATCCAACACACGTTGTCAATCCCAAACATCTCCTCCTCAATGACTCGAGCTACAAATGTAAGCTATTATTAGACCACACAAAAGAAGTTCTTGACCATATAAGTTATTGATATTTAAGTGAAAAGACTGAAGATGGAAAAGCATAATCATCACTAGGGTAGACCTTCCTAAGCATTACATTTATCCAGAGATCATACCTAGTCAAATGAACATCCTCAACGGTTAATGTAGAGTGATCGAACGGGTGGTCTAGTCGCTCAACTATATAAAGCGTGACAAGACACATGAGAGTGGATCTAGACTACGATCTATATCAATCACTTGGTTCTAGTGATCGATTAAGTATGTGAGGTGCACAATAAAACACATGAAAATCAATTGAAATGATAAATTGTTTCAACAAACATCTGTATATTAGGTACATTCAAATCAATTTACACATCTGTATAAATTGTTTTGCAAAATGTAAAACGACAAATGGGGTTTGCGAAATATAAACTGCAAACTGGGGTTTGCAAAATGCAAACATGATTTGCAAGCTCTGCAGAATGTAATATCGAGGTGCAGAAACTGTAACCTCCATTTACAAATCGCGAAAAAGAAAACTAAGTTTCTTCTTCTTCAAAGTTGAAAATTTTCTTCATCATCATAAGATAAACTAAGGATTCCGATCTTATTGCACATCATCATTAACAACAATCAGGTTGAACTTTCCAAACAAGCTTCCTCTTATACAGTAGATTTGTATTCACGGAAATTATACAAAATTAGGAGAAAATGTATGCTTTGTCTAGAGAGAGAAGTTGTGGTTTATAATTTACTGACCTAGTGGAATGTAGAAGTTGAAGAGATTGAAACAAAAAGGAGGCGGTAGAGAGGGAAGTAGCTAGGGTTTGAGTCCGAGAGAAATCGATTTAACTAATGGTGAACAAAGACCAAGTTCATAAGGAGCTCAAGAAATCGATGTTACTGAAGATTTTCGATCCGTAAAAACATGAGATTGAGTCCATTGATTCTGGTTATCTTGTTTCCAAATTATAGCTTTTGCATCATAAGAACAAGAAACGAGGATTGATGAAGAAGCAGAAGCAATGAAGAAGAAGGAGAATGAACCCTAAAAAAGAATTTGGATGTTTAGAGAGAAAGTGAGTTTTAATGTATAAGGATATTTTGGGAACTAAAAATTTAAAAAATGACCTTATTACTAATTACTCATATTATTTTAAACCTTATGTCTAATTATTAATAATATTTTGGCAACTTGTAATTAATAGAAAAAATTACTTGCTTTTTTTATAATTATGTATAATATATTGACCTAATCAACCATTTTCCCTTAGTGAAATCACTATATGGGCTAAAACAAGCTCCAAAGCAGTGGCACTTAAAGTTTGATGACACATTAATATCAAACGGATTCTAGATCAACGAATGTGACAAATGTGTCTATACAAAAACCACTGCTAAAGGATGTGTTATTATATGTTTGTATGTGGGTGACATGCTAATTATGGAAAATAATTTAGGTGTCATTAATACAACTAAAAAGATGTTCTCGAAAACTTTCGACATGAAAGAATTAGGAAAATCAGAGGTCATTCTTGGAATCAAGGTTTCCAAGACGACAGAAGGGATAAGTTTATCTCAGACGCACTACGTTGAGAAAATCTTAGAAAAATTCAGCAAAGATGACCTAAAAGTGTTGAATACTTCTATAGATCCAAGTATTCACTTAATGAAGAATACAGGTAACAGAGAAAGACAGTTAGAGTACTCCTGGATTATTGGTAGTCTGATGTACCTAATGAACTGTACTCGACCAGACATAGCCTACTCAGTTAGTAAGCTAAGTAAATTTACGAGTAACCCGAATAACAAACATTGGAACGCCATAACGAGAGTGTTACGGTATCTAAGGAGGACGAAGGAGTACGGACTCCATTATACGACATATCCCGCAGTCTTAGAAGGATATGTAGATGCGAATTGGATATCTGATACCGATGACATTAAATCTACCAGTGGGTATGTGTTTACACTGGGAAGGGCTGCCATATCTTCAAAATCTTCGAAGCAAACGTGCATTGCTCGATCAATAAGGGATTCAGAATTTATTGCTCTAGATAAAGCAGGGGAAGAGGCAGAATGGCTGCGACAATTCCTTAAGGATATTCCAATTTGGCCAAAGTCGGTGCTTGTAATTAATATTCACTACGATAACCAAGCAGTGATTACACGAACATATAACAAGATGTACAACGGTAAGTCTCGACACATTCGTCGAAGATATAATATCGTTAAGCAACTTCTCTCTGAAGGGGTCATAACTATAAATGATATAAGATCCAAAGATAACCTAGCGGGTCTATTTACAAAAGGGTTATCTAGAGAGTTAGCGCCTAAAGTAAATGAGTAAAAGCATGGTGAAACCCTACCTAGATGACTAGAGATCCCACGATCTAGGTTCAAAGGGTAATCTAGGTTCAAAGGGTAACTGAAGCTATATCCTGACTCGATAGTAACACCTTAAGAGATTTCTATCTCTTACCCATTTCTAGGATGACAACAGTGTTGCATGCAGTGAGAGGCTAAGCTTTAAGCTTTTAATGAATCTGAAAACTTAGAACTTGATTCTAACGTGAGGTATAGCATGATACCTTATTACGGATAACCTATATGTGTGTGAATTGATGCCGGATCTATGGGAAGGTCATCTAGGTCGACTTCTCTAAAGCACACACGAAATCGGGATTGCTTAGGGCCGAAAAGAACACAACCGAGAACCTAAGTAAGTAAGGGATTAGTTGTGTGATAGCTATTTTGGTTTACAATTCCCAAGACTTAGTTCAAGACGAAAAGTTCACTACCGTCCTTGTAGACCATATTGTTACTCACTAGGAAAGGTTCAAAGTCGAAAGACTACCTTCTTCCGATGCAGTGAAGTTCTGCATATGAGCTCTGTCAGTGTCAGTCTGTCAGTATAGTATGTCTGCATATATCATAGTAAAACCTCGAGTTTTCATTCATGTGGGGTATTGTTGGAATCGATCTGATTTTGGCTCGCCCCGACTCGAAAAACCCAGAAAATGAATGTGTCATTGTGTTCGTCTCATCGAGTTCTTCAATTTATAGCCAAGAATCACTCAAATCTGATTCTAGATGAATGAGAAATTCAAGTTTAAAGTTTGGACGAAGATCAGTTGAAATAGGGACTAAAACGTCAAAAGGGACAAGTCGGATTGGGGACCATTTGAGCGAAGCAAACACGTCCACATCTGGATGGCTCGCGTTCGCTCCACGGGATTTCGCTATATCGAACGGTCGCGCGACCAGGACAACATTGGGATCAAGCCAGACACGTTGGATCAGCGAGATCCAACAGTGTGCGTCCACTCCGTGTCGGGCCAGATTCGGGATTCCACGAGATCCTTCATCTAATGGTCATTTTCTTAATCTGTTGGGATGAATTCGGTATCCATTCGATGGTTGTCGTTCACTCCGCGTTTTCAAGCGAAATCTGATGGCCCAGATTGCACCGACTCTAATCTTCAGTTTGAGTCCGCAAATTTGAAGGGTTATATCCTTTGACCCCAAAAGACAAATGCACCTATTTGATTCCTATATAAACAAACCAACCCACTTTATTTTACACATTACCTTCTTCTCTTCTCTTCTAACAATCAGTATTCTGGTGTGACGTGTCTGGAATATAAATCTGATTGAGAAGTATTCTAGTATATCTAGGAAAAGGAATAAAGAAGTTTCGAGTGAATTTTTAAAGCGTCTAGAAGATCATTCGCATTATTCGAAGATCTCATAATATTTAGGAAGTTCTTCCGCTTTCAGAATATAGAAGTACCATCTTAAAATTCTGAAAGGAAAGTCGATGTATCCCGAAAACATACACCCTAACATTTGGTGCTGTTATGGGGGTGTAAAATGTCTTAAGGAAAGAGAACTTATTCTCTCCTCGACTGCATTAGCTTCTGTCTACTTTGGTTAATCCGAAAGAAGGAATATTGAAAAATCATTATTCGTTTATCGTCTATCTCTTTATAAATTAAAGAAAGGAAAACTCTCTCTTAATCAAGACAAGACAGAGAGAAATCGGCTTATCGATTGGTCGGGAGAAGTTTAGATGGGAGACTGGTAGAAACCCATTTCAGAAGAATGAAATTAGAGAAGATGATGAGTGGTTTGATTCTGTTTTATACTCTGATTTATGTCTACTCAGGCAATATGCAAATCTTCACCATTAACGCCTCAAAATTATAAATTCTACAATTAGCCAAGAATGCAGCGATAATATCTTTCAATATTGTCGACTCCTCAAATTTAGACATCATAGAAGTTGGATCGGATTCTAAGATCGATCCAGTTAGTGATGTGGAGCAAGGGAGAAGAAAGAATTATTAGTTTTCTTTATGCTTAGTACAATAAAGGTTATGTTTCTTTGTTGGTCTTTAGGCCATGTTTTGTTGGTCTTTAGGACCTTTTTGTTATTTTCGTTTTTTTATTAAGGATGAGTGTTTTGATCATGGACCACCATTGGGAGTTTCTTCATCAACTTACAACTCTCTCTACCGATGTACCGGAATCAGAGGCGCAAACCGGAGTTCTGCACGCCGACGGTTGACGGCGAGAAGAGAAGAAGATGAAAGAAGCATCAATTATAAAAATATCCTCGGATGGTTAGTGGCGACTGCACCAGAAGCAACCCACCAGTTAGATCAGGCAGCTCTAGAGGCACCCCAAGTGGGCATAACTTGTTTTGTTTGTCCGGTTATGGTTGGGTCTTTGTTGTTTAAACGTCATGTTGTGATTCTCATTAGCCTATTGGCCTTTATATGAAGTTTGATTTCCAAAAAAAAATAGAATTAACCTTAATTTTTATTCGGGGATAATAAGAGTGAATAAAAAGTAAAAATAATAAACAACCTTTCGATTCAACCCACTCACTACAAAACTTTGACCAAGATCTAGTCTTCTCGAGTTAAACAATCAGCATCTTTAATGTAAAATTCAAAAGAAAATTTTAAATTTTGCTTTGTGTCAAGTCTCAACTGAAATTCTTTTTTTCAGATCGCGTTATTGAGATCCTCAATTCAAAAGACATCTCTAATACAATAATCTAAACAAGTTATAAGGTTATTTAGGTGTCATTTTGTAGATGGAGTGTCGTATTTAATATGGGCAATTGAGATCTTCAACAGAAATCTCAAATATTGAGTTTGTTTTTTTAAGATATCTTAAGAGTTAATGTTGCTATATCATCTTAAGAGCCAAATTGACCTTATTGGAGAGAATTTTTATATAAACTCAAAAATCTTAGGGGTCGCTCTGAGTTTTTGTAATTTGAGTCTTGTATTGGAGATGCTCTTAGATTAGATTTATCTAACTAATGGATTGAATTGGTGGTCGTGGTGCTGTAACTCAGAAATTACATTAGATTAAATTACTCACGAATTAAAATATTGAACTACATATACTTATAGCAAATTTATTTAAACATCACCACCTATATATATAATAATGGTTATCAAATTCATGATATAAATAAACAGAATCAAGAACATCTACTTTGGCCAAGGATAAATCAACTCAAATTGATGAGAAGTCAAATCTTGAGATTGATATAACCCATCTGGTAAAGCCGACCACTTACACGCCTCGGTGCAAATATTTCTGTCTCTCTTGGCCCTATATATGTCGAATGAAAAATCAATATTGCGTCCGTTTTCATCAGTCCATTGAATTCTGCACCAAAACAATGTTGTCATCCGTCTATTTGGTTTGAATTCCCATGTTACATACTGTCCAAAATTTAGTGCACGAGTAACTACGTCATTGTATTTTGACTGGCAATGAACGTTCAAGACGGAAGGTAATTGACTTCGAAAAAGAATACTAACCCTGGGAATGACATCTACCGAACACTCTGAAACTAGGGTTGAAAGCACCACCACCACTACTGTGGCCACTACCACCAACTTAGTTACCGAGTTACACTTCCTTTCTCCCATTGTTGTTATTGAAGATAAGAGTTTTAGGGGACTTAAATAGACCAAAAAAAAAAATATTCTTTTAAAACCTCAATCTATTAGAATTTAAGGGTAAATCTCAATATCTGGGGGATTTATTTCCAATTAGGTATTGTGTGTTTTTTTTAGAAAGGGTAACTCAATATCTGGGGGATTTTTTTTTTTAGGGGAGTCCCCCTACCATATAACAACCTTTATTTTAGAAAGGGTTTTTTTTTTTTTTTTTTTTTAGAGAATCACAATTTATTTAGCTATATTAGGGGGACACCCCTAAAAACATTTTCGTTTAGGCGTTAACCCCCAAAGCTCATTTTTCATTCAAATAGTCGTGAAGTAGTGGTCCTGCGAATCACATGCTCGCCTACTGACCAAAATACTCCGTTCTAATTTTTAGTATATGGCCCCCATTTATTTAGTTATATTAGGACTACACTCCCAACCAAAATACCACTTGGAGCTTCACAACCACTTATTTCTCAAGTATCTTCTTCCTCTTAACCATCAACTTCACAACTTGTAGTATCTTCTTCTTTTGGAATAAGTGAAGTTTCCTATATTAAAATTTTAGCTATAAAATCCAGATTTTTCTTCAGTTTGTAGATCTGCTGAATCTAAGCAAATGGGTTCTCGTTTCAATCTGGAGTTCACCAATTTGTTGTTTTTGCTCTTTATTGTCAACTTGGGTTCTGTTTTTTGCTCTGAATTTTGGTTAGTTGTTGAAGGACAATCTGAAAACCGATTAACATGGATGGATTTCTTCCTCGGTTTCTTTTTCTTTGATTGCTTCTCCTTCTTCTTCTTCTTCAATTTATCCTACTTCTATTCTAGATTTCAATTCTTCTCTAGCAAAATCTTCTAAGATTTCATCTTTTCTTCGAAACCCATGTCTAAGAAATTGATACCAACTCTTTAAAACATGACTAAAAGATTCAAGATCAGATTTTTGTGAGAAACAATTATAAAACAGAGACTTTTGAAACCAATTACACCATTTTTGGGTACAAACGCCTAAACGAAAATGTTTTTAGGGATGTCCCCCTAATATAGCTAAATAAACGGGGGTCTTGGCCTAAATAACCCTTTCCGAAATTAACCTCCAAAATTTATAATGACTAATTGACACCACAAAAAGATATACTTCCTAAAAGTTGACAAATTTGTGCATCATATAATCTTTATAATAAATTCCTTATCCAAAGAGATCCCCATGGATATATAAATTTTTTAAAATAATAACATTGTGCTATTAAGACATATATTAGCACTCAACTAAATTAGCGTAATTTTTAGAGTTAGTTAACCTAAAATCTTTATAGAAAATTATACATTCGACTAATTTGGATAGTCTCTGCAAAAAAAAGTATTCTAATGAGCTTGTTAGATTGTAAGATTATGCAAAAATAATGTTTTGGAATAGGTGTATGCATTATAAATGCATCATAAAGAGTATATATAGTTTAGGAAAATAGTCCAAAACGAATTGAAATCAAAATAGCACACCGGAAAAGTATACCTTTAGCGTACACGATACCCACATGGTAGCGAACCGCGTACCCGTACTACGTACATGAGTGATCATCGTGGCAGATAACTTTGTTTACGACGAAATAACATGTGGGACACCCCTATTAGAATTTAAGGGTAAATCTCAATATCTGGGGGATTTATTTCCAATTAGGTATTGTGTGTTTTGCTACCATATAACAACCTTTATTTCAGAAAGGGTTTTTTTTTTTAGAGAATCACCCCAATTTATTTAGCTATAATAGGGGGACTCCCCTAAAAACATTTTCGTTTAGGCGTTAACCCCCAAAGCTCATTTTTCGTTCAAATAGCCGTGAAGTAGTGGTCGTGCGAATCACATGGTCGCCTACTGACCAAAATACCCCGTTATAATTTTTAGTATATGGCCCCCATTTATTTAGTTATATTAGGACTACACTCCCAACCAAAATACCACTTGGAGCTTAAGAGTATGATGCTCTGATCTTATATGAGAAAAGGATGTCAGAGCCTGAGCTGCAGGATGGAGATGCACAAGTTGAAGATGTATTGCATCTTGATAACCATTTAACAATTGGTATACTAGCCTAGGTGATAGGCAAAAGAGTATATTGCTCTGGTCCTAGTGATAGATGGATTAAGAGCTCGATAGCTTACGAGATATGTTCCAAGAGCCTAGTTATAGTGGCAAATGGATACGTTTTGGGAGCTTGAGAAGACAAGCACGAAGATATGCATAAGAACATGTGGTATGCTTGGAAGCATACTTCCAGAGCCTGGACGGCAGGTTCAAAGAGATGGTATCTATGCTCGAAGAGTGTGATGAAGAGCTTAGTGATTCCCCCACTATGGTATGTGGTATACTAGAGTGTGTATGAAGAGCTACGTTGAGACCATGATTCCAAGAGAAGGCTTTCAGAGTGAGATGCATTCAAGATGATATGGTCTCTGAAGCTATGGTGCTAAAAGGGGACCTTGTTAAGGGATGCATGGTGCATAAGGCGACGAGAGTTCCGATGGAAGGAATAGGCCGTGTGCACGGATGCTACGGTGGTAGCTATACTTGGGTCTATGTTCCTCTGAGATGAAGGACATATGCTAGATATGAGATGGAACCGTATTGACACAAGAAGTCATGTGCAAGCTCAGTGGCAAGAGTTCAGTGTGACTTGGTGTACAAGAAGGTACCATACATGCTTGAGTCCTTTAGAGGTAAGGACAAGTGCAGAAATGGGATGAACCAAGAATGGCACGGTGAGTCGAGTGCGAGCTTAGTGCAGTAATGCTCAGTACGATTTGGTGCGCATGGGGTACATCATGATATAGAGTCCTTGGAGTGGACAACATACTTGGTATGAAGTGTACCGAGATGGCAAGTAGAGTCAGGCTGAGAGCTTGTGGTAAGCTAGTCTGAGTAAGCTTGTTGGATTGGCATCCAAGAGTGGAGCTATGTTGATCCAAGTGATACTTGAGCGTTAGAGCAGGATATGGCAACAAGGTGTTGAAGGATACTCTCTTATGCTTAAGCCGAAGGTAGCATCGAGTGACTTGTGATGTTGTGAGTTCAAGCTACTTACAGAAGACAGGGGTCAAGAGTAAGATAGATGGACAGAGTACATCGTTGGGCAAGTTGGTGCTAGATCAAGTTGTGCTTATGTGGGATGGTGCACGATAGAGTTCGGCACGATGTGTTGTAAGCGCATTTGAGTTCCAAGGAGAATGGACTCACTTGAGATGAGACATGGATATGCTAACACAATTGTGTGAGGTATGTCGCATGAGTGCTATAAGCCGAAACCAACATTGAAGCTTATGGACATATTGGTGTGAAGTCTATGGAGACAGATTCACGAGACCAAGTCCAGTACTGATGGTAGTTGGAACCGAGTTCAAGCCGTCAAGTAATATGAGGGTCGTTGTATCTGAAGTGGATCGACCCATGTTTGAGTTATGCATTGGATGTAAGTTGGAACCGAGTTCAAGCCTACAGTGTGCAATGAGTACGTGGTGACTGAGAAGAGATCAGCTCACGTTATGGGATTTCAGAATGGTGTGTCGTGGTGACATTAAGCATCGTTCAAGTCTGAAGATAGTTGGGACTAAGTTCATATCGTCAGAAACATATGACAACGTCGAGTTTGCAGTTGAGTTGTAAGCCGTATGGTGCTGCATAAGATGTGTTGGAACTTATGTGGTGGTACGTTCGGATGTGTTCAAGAGGGACACGAGCCTACCAAGATGCTCGGGTTAAGGAGCATCGCCAATGATTAAATGGCAAGTGTGTGTCTGGATGTAGTCAAGAGGACGTTCCCAAGAGTATGCCAGTGGTGGATGGTTTGGTACCATGTAGTTCTCGCGGAGAGAAGCTATCTTACTCGTTTCAGTGGACATCGAAGGCAACACGATAATTTCCCGAGGAAGGGATGGCATGTAGGATGCCGAGCGCACGAGGCGCACAAGCAGAGGCTTGTTTGAGTTGCACAGAGGTGCAGGTGCAGAGGCACAATCGAGGCAAGGGTCGTCAAGAAAAAGGGCGACATTGCGATGAGTTCAAGTGGCATACACTCAAGGGTGCAAGTAGTGGATACTGAGGTACTAGAGTGCACTTGATGTTGGGGACAGAGGTCGAAACGAGGGTCTCAATGAACAAGCAAACCAAGGAGCCAGAACATGGAGTACATGGGTACATAGGGTCTGATCCAGAGGTGAGTGACATTGAAGACGAGTTGCTTTGCGATGGTAACATTGCGAGCACATGGCAAGACGCAGTGGCGTCGAGATGCTAACTCGGGTGAAGGCAACGGTTGCTGAGGTACCATGGTGATGAGTTGTGTCGCAGTTTACTGCGATACGCATGGCAAGATTGTTCACGAAAGCAGAGGCGAAAGGTGACAATCGAGATGCTAACTCGAGGTGAAGGCGAGGAGGTGAGGTACCTGAGTTCGAGGAGCGGCGGAGGCTGCAATGGAGAGGCGAACCAGAGGGGGAGCCGACACTTGAGGCCAGAGGGCAACATTGAGCATGGATGAATGGTAGAGAAGACCATTATCCTAACGCATCGGAGGATGCATTGCAGAGAATTGAGTTAACCCGGAGGGGGAACCTGCGCGACGAGACTGCGTAGTTGAGTTCGCACGGAGGTGCGGTCTGCCGAAGACATGAAGGTGCAGTGGTAGCATCGGAGTTGGGGCAGAAGATTGAAGTACTCCAAACTTAGTCGACGAGGACGTCGACATTACAAGTGGGGGAGTATGTCACGTACATATTGTTGAGCATGCATATGATGTGATGAGTGCTAGGAGAGCACGTACGAGCATATAGGCCGTAGGGCCGAATACGAGGTCGAAGTAGGGCAAGAGTGCCAGCAAGCTTCCTTAGGCCATGCACGGGGACATCCGTGGCATTCAAGACTTTGTCAAGGATACGAAGGGTCATTTGGACGAGAGTATGCCTGGTTAAAAGGATTGATGTTTCCTTGTGGAAATAGGCAAAACAAGAAGTTTGCACCTTAGGAGGGGGTGGTCTCCCTTCCTCATATGCATCCAGCATATGTCAAGACCTCGTGGATGGGAGCTCGCCCATCTTAGCATGGTATGCACGAAAGTGAGCATCCTCGTGGCGCAACCCATGAGGCCGGCCTAGCGTATGCGAGAGAAGCATATTGCACGGGTTCCCTTGTCATAGGAAATGGCTCGGGACAGTACCTGGAGATAGGTTACTGCGGGTTCCTTTGGAAAAGGTGTTACATGTTCTCATGCCATGGCGAGGCGTGCGTCGTGCTAGCATATTCCATAAGGAGGATTGAGCTATTCAAGGGGCCGAGCCTTGATGTGCTATGTTGGGCATGAGGTAGCTTATTAGAGATGGATGCTCCTATGCCCAATGTCCGGATGGTAAGCCGAGATGTAAGGTGCCGGATGCTTGAGACTAGATGGCAAGATCCGCATATGCGGCTTGGTGTGTTCCGCACATATGTTGGTATCCTTTATAGTGGGCGAGAGTCTATGACTCAAGGAAGCGTTATACGGGACGGCTCGAGCTATGCTCGTAGGTTGGGACACGTTGGTGTCATGCCGCATTATTGGTTGGGAACCAAGATGACTTGATAGTCGAGATGCTCCGAATATGTTCGGGAAGGCTGGTTATGTACTAGGAGGGAGTACATGACGCCGCACGGCACGTTAGGATATGATATTCCGCACTATCTCTGACCAAAATACCCCCGTCCTAATTTTTAGTATATGACCCCCATTTATTTAGCTATATTAGGACTACACCCCTAACCAAAATACTTTGTCCATTCGAATAGTTTATCCCGAGCCAATACCTTCCCATCTAA
The DNA here is from genome assembly GCA_002897215.1 of Eschscholzia californica subsp. californica. NCBI lineage: Eukaryota > Viridiplantae > Streptophyta > Magnoliopsida > Ranunculales > Papaveraceae > Eschscholzia > Eschscholzia californica. The sequence continues at coordinate 350,200 of BEHA01000466.1, forward strand.
CGATCGGTTGAATCACCCTGGTTACATGTAGAACCACTAACTCCGAGGTTCGCCCATAGACTGGGTCATGATCACCCTTAGACAGAGGCCAGAGCTAGATCCAATCCACGATTGACTCTGGTTGGTTCACCCATGTTATGTTCTCTGTCTCATAAGTCTAAGGTTCAGCTATAGATTGGGTCATACTCTCCCCGAGCTAAAGCCAATCAGCGAGTGACACTGGCCGAGGTGTCACTTGTACTCCGATGATAGGGTGGATCGTGTCTTTACCAGTCTGAGGTAGTTGTACCCAAAAATTACTTGTATGGTCAAGTTCAAGTTATAATATCCACCAAACAGAACCCAAAAAAGAATGGAAGAACAACTAGTAGCGTTTGTACCCAAAAATGGTGTAATTGATATCAAAAGTCTCTGTTTTATAATTGTTCCTCACAAAAATCTGATCTTGAATCTTTTAGTCATGTTTTAAAGAGTTGGTATCCATTTCTTAGACATGGGTTTCGAAGAAAAGATGAAATCTTAGAAGATTTTGCTAGAGAAGAATTGAAATCTATAATAGAAGTAGAAAAAATTGAAGAAGAAGGAGAAGCAATCAAAGAAAAAGAAACCGAGGAAGAAATTCATCCATGTTTAATCGGTTTTCAGATTGTCCTTCAACAACTAACCAAAATTCAGAGCAAAAAACAGAACCCAAGTTGACAATAAAGAGCAAAAATAAGAAGTTGGTGAACTCCAGATTGAAACGAGAACCCATTTGCTTAGATTCAGCAGATCCACAAACTGAAGAAAAATCTGGATTTCAAGGCTAAAATTTTAATATAGGAAGCATCACTTATTCCAAAAGAAGAAGAAGATACTACAGGCTGTGAAGTTGATGGTTAAGAGGAAGAAGATACTTGAGAAATAGGTGGTTGTGAAGCTCCAAGTGGTATTTTGGTTGGGAGTGTAGTCCTAATATAACTAAATAAATGGGGACCATATACTAAAAATTAGAACGGGGGTATTTTGGTCAGTAGACGAGCATGTGATTCTCACGACCACTACTTCACGACTATTTGGACGGAAAATGAACTTTGAGGTTAACGCCTAAACGAAAATGTTTTTAGGGGTGTCCCCCTAATATAGCTAAATAAATGGGGGTCTTGGCCTAAATAACCCTTTCAGAAATTAACCTCCAAAATTTATAATGACTAAATGACACCACAAAAAAGATATACTTCCTAAAAGTAGACAAATTTGTGCATCATATAATCTATATAATAAATTCCTTATCCAAAGAGATCCCCATGGATATGTAATTTTTTTAAAATAATAACATTGTGCTATTACGACATGTATTAGCACTCAACTAAATTAGCGTAATTTTTAGAGTTAGTTAACCTAAAATCTTTATAGAAAATTATACATTCGACTAATTTGGATAGTCTCTGCAAAAAAAGTATTCTAATGAGCTTGTTAGATTGTAAGATTATGCAAAAATAATGTTTTGGAATAGGTGTATGCATTATAAATGCATCATAAAGAGTATATATAGTTTAGGAAAATAGTCCAAAACGAATTGAAATCAAAATAGCACACCGGAAAAGTATACCTTTAGCGTACACGATACCCACATGGTAGCGAACCGCGTACCCGTACTACGTACATGAGTGATCATCGTGGCAGATAACTTTGTTTACGACGAAATAACATGCAATTTTTATTGTGATAGCATAAGTGCATCATGGAGAAGAAATGAAGCACATGGAGTTAGATTTATTTTTTGGCGGAAGAGCTCATAGAAATGTTGTTGAAGACGTTTATTCCCTTAAAGTTATGGATGTTCAACTTGTTTGGATATGACAAACGCATAAAGACTGCTACAGACTTAATTATTTCTAACGTGATAAGTTTTTTTTTTTGAAAAGAGACTGCAAAAGTCATCACAATAACATTTGATACATCAAAGATGTGATAAGCACGATAACTGCCGAGTTGAACCTTGAAATAAGCAAACTTCAAGTAGAGAAAAAAAGGGCGTGATCAGTTTTTGATCAATAATTTTGAGTTTTTTTATTTGTAAAGAAAAAAGATCTCGTAACTCTGAACGTATATCTAGATGCTTAATACACTGGAAAGAGAAATACAAACTTTTGGAGCTTTTAAGATTAATTCCATTTTAGCCCCCAAAAGTTGACCAACTCACCAAAAGGGACCTCCCAGAAAAAAGATCAGCTTCTAATTTGACCTCCTTCTTTATTTTTCCCTCCTATATTCGGTCAAATGTTAGTGACTTATCATTTTTCTTACCGAAATTGTCCCCTAACCATTTCTTCCTTGTGATGCAAAATCATTTAGGTTCCAAAAACCATTATTACTCGTAAAATCAATTGAACTATACCATTTTAAATTTTTCCAAAATTTCTTCTCTATTTTTCTTAACTCTCCCATGACAGGCCTAAGAATCAAAACCACTAACACCAATAAGACAGTCGGGGATGACTCATTAAACTACCATTTTAATTTTTTCCAAAATTTCCTCTCTCTAATTTTCTTAAATCTTCCACGACAGATCAAAGTATCAACACCAACAAAAGAGTCTCGGATGACTCCGATAACAACAAATAAAATTCCTTTGGATTAAAATTTCAAGAGTCCGACTATGATTCGTTCGAAGTTTGAATATCAAAGAAAAACATTAAAGCTTTGAAGAACATTATTGAAAGAATGTGATGGATGAAAGAAGGGTGATAAAAGTGGAGGAAGTTGTTTTGGTGATCAAATTTTGATATCAGGTGAAATTAATTGTTCAGATTTGATGATGAATGAGAAGAAATGTTCGGAGAATAATAATAGAAGTGAACGAGAGCAACCAAGTCCGGGTTTAGTTTTGGAGTAGATTTCTACTTCTTCACAGCGGCTTCCTTCTTATATCAACAATTGTCATTTTCGTTCTCTTGTTCACCAACTGTACCAAATTCATAATTCCCTCTTATATAGTACATTTTTCTCTAGTTTTAATTTAAGCCCGCAATTACAGCTTTTAAGTTCTAATCTTGGTATTGATACTTAGGTCTTCCATAGAAGATTAAGGAGAAATTAGAGAGAACTTTTTTTTTCGAAGAAATGGTTAAAGGGACTATTTTGGTAAGATTGGTAAGTCACTAACATCTGACGAAATAGAGGAGGTATTTTGGTGAGTTGGTCATCTTTAGGGGATGAAAATGAAATTAATCCATATTTTTATAAAGGGATAATGAGAGTGAGTAAGAACTAAACATAATATAAAAAATGTTGTAAGTATATGGCTGCCCATGTGGCTCCCTTTAGTGTTGCCAAGCTATTAAGTGGTGGCTGCCCATAGCAGGTATGATGCCTACCATACTGCTAATAAGAATGGCCTATTAAACCTCCAATTGGACTTGAGGTGAATTTATCCTACCTTGCTGATGAAGTTAGAAGACTTGGGAATGAAGATAACTTTTAGGCAGTTTTGTGAAACGGTTTAGGGAGGGATTGCCGACTTATTCCACCTCCTCAACCCACTTCCTCACATCTCTTATTCTTTCCCTATATATACCCATGCAGACTATGGTTGTTGATATCTCTCCTTCCATCTTTCCATATTTTGTTGAATAATTTAAACTCTTATATTTTGAGAGATTAAAGTTGGTTGTAATATCAAATGTGAAATAGATAAATCCTATTTCTTCTTTTCATCTCTACATATTTTACAATACGTTATCAGCACGAGTCTCTAACCAGATGAGAAGTCATTATTTTTCATTCTTCCAAGTTGAATATACTAGCCGTTACTCTGCCTGTTTGACGCTAACATCGGAGAAAGATCGAACGATATAAATCGTTACTCTACCCGGTGAAAGGTATACATTTAAATTATTGGTTTTATTATAACTAACCTCTATTAATCTCCTGTTACAGATATAGATTTGTCTAAGAGGAGATACTGTTACATATGAGTAAGTGATTGACAACACTAAACACTTTTCACGCCTCGGATATAGTCCTGCAGACTCAATACCGAGAGCGTCGTTTTCTCATGTATTTTCATTTTCTTAATTGTCTCGTTTTAAACGAAGAAAACAACCAGTTGTTGTTACACAACCATGAATCTCGACCTACTGGGTCTGCAGCTATGCCTGAAGCACCTGCAATATTGTGAAATGATCATGGAAGGAAAGAAAAATACAAATGAGAAAAGTGGTTCTGGAAGAAACCACCAATATGTAACCCACACGAATAAATGGGGAATAAATTATAGACAAGCCTTTTACCACCTGAAGTGGGAAAAGAGAGAAACTCAATATGTAGTACCGAACCTAAGAATGATAAGGTGAATAACCCTCTGAAGGTTCGGGAAGAAGCTTGTCACAGCTGTAGAATGCTTAGTTGTTTGTCCCGTACCTGTTGTACGGCAAACCACTTTGTGGATTTATATCAAGCATCTTTGAAGCCTGAAGCTAGAGAGATGAATCTCATGAGCTTGATCTACCATTATGTATAAGATATTGTCTCCCTGAAGGAGTCAATCGATCTAATCATATATTTAATTTTACTAACTAATATGTTAACTTATCTAACTATGATTTGTTTATTTATTTTTGGTATTTTAAATTATTTACTTTCTTTTACAATAGTTATCAATATTATATTGTTTAAATTTTATAAAAGGTATGGATTCTGGAAGAAACATATCTAAAGGTGGTGAAGATATCTGTCTAGCAGACAGTGGGACCACAAATTCGATACTTCGAAATACAAAATATTTCTCGACCTTAAAATTATTTGAGGCAAATGCGATTACTATCGCCGGCTCATCAAGCCTTATAGAAGGCTCCGGAAGAGCTACTATAATATTGCCCCGTGGTACTAAACTAATTATAGACGACGCTTTGTACTCGACCAGATCCCTGAAGAATCTGTTGAGCTTCAAAGATATACGCCGAAATGGGTATCACGTCGAAACTGGGTCTGAGGATAATAAAGAATATTTATATATCACCTCAAGTATATCATGCCAGAAGCGTGTTCTAGAAAGAATTGAAGCTCTTTCTTCTGGGTTATATCTTACTGAGATTAAAACAGTCGAATTCTATGTCGTTGTTAACCCGAAGTTGCACGATCCAAATACTTATAAGATTTGGCATGATCGACTAGGACACCCAGGCTCTACCATGATGAGTAGAATAGTACAAAACTCTCAGGGGCATCCTCTTCAGAACCAGAAGTTTCTGATAGATAGGGATTTTACTTGCACAGGTTGTTCATTGGGAAAGTTTGTAACTCGTCCATCCCTGACAAAAGTACATATCGAATCTCCCAAATTTTTGGAAAGGATTCAAGGTGATATATGTGGCCCTATACACCCGCAGTGTGGACCATTTAAATATTTTATGGTATTAATCGATGCATCAACTAGATGGTCTCATGTCAATCTACTCTCGACTCGGAATCAGGCGTTTGCAAAGTTACTGGCTCAGATAATTTGTTTACGAGCTCACTTTCCTGATTATCCGATTAAGTCGATTCGTCTAGATGGAGCAGGAGAATTTACATCGAGTACTTTCGACTCTTATTGTCTCTCAGTTGGAATTAATGTTGAACATCCTGTAGCTCATGTTCATACTCAGAATGGTCTAGCTGAATCATTCATTAAGCATATCCAACTGATTGCGAGACCTATGTTGATGAGGACGAAACTACCTGTCACTGCGTGGGGACCCGCAGTCCTCCATGTTGCCGCCTTGATAAGGTTACGTCCTACTTTAAATAACCAATATTCACCTTTGCAGTATGTTCAAGGCCAACAGCCCAACATATCTCATTTGCGTATTTTTGGATGTGCTGTATATGTTCCTATTTCAGCTCCACAATGCACAAAGTTTGGGCCTCAGCGCCGACTAGGAATATATATTGGTTTCGATACACCATCTATTATTCGATATCTCGAACCCCAGACGGGCGAGACTTTCACTGCACACTTCGTCGATTGTCATTTTGATGAGACAGTTTTCCCGCCATTAGGGGGAGTAAATTTGCCTGAAGCAAATATTACGAAAAAGGAATTTTCTTGGTTTACTCCAAATCTGTCTCACTTTGATCCTCGTACTAATCAATCTGAAGTTGAAGTACAAAGGATAATACATCTACAAGAGATTGCTAATAAATTGCCTGACGCATTTAATGACGCAGCGAGAGTGACAAAATCATATATACCTGCTGCAAATGTTCCTGCAAGGATAGATGTCCCTGAAGGACAAGATAAAAATATTGCAGCAAATGAAACGTCCAAAACACGTCTGAAACGTGGACGACCAATCGGTTCTAAAGATATAATTCCCCGGAAGAGGAAAAACCAACTACAGGCAAATAATGCTCCAGAAGAGACAACAAATCAACAAGCTACAACTTTAACTAATACACCCCTAGAAGTGGGTGAAGCCCCAGAAGAGGCGGAAACTCTTGAAGAACATGAGTTATCTCCAAATGAAGAGATATCTATAAATTATGCCTGTAATGGTAAGGTGTTGAATCGAGATAACATAATCATCGATGATATATTTGCGCTTTCAGTAGCCACTGATATTATCACTGAAAACGATGATTATGAACCACATTCCATTGAAGAATGTCGGAAAAGGTCCGATTGGATAAAATGGAAAGAAGCAATACTGACAGAACTGAATTCACTTTCAAAACGTGATGTTTTTGGACCTGTAGTCCCCACACCCAAAGACGTAAACCCTGTAGGTTTCAAATGGGTATTCATCAGAAAGCGAAATGAAAACAATGAAGTTATTCGCTATAAAGCCAGACTCGTGGCACAAGGTTTCCTGCAGAGACCAGGGATCGACTATGAAGAAACATATTCTCCAGTTATGGATGGAATAACCTTTCGATACTTGATCAGTTTAGCAGTTCTGGAAGAACTCGAGATGAACTTAATGGACGTGGTCACTGCGTATCTATATGGAAAATTGGATACAGATATTTACATGAAAGTCCCTGAAGGATTTAAATTGCCTAAAGGCAACCCATGTACCATGTATTCACTAAAACTTAATCGAGCATTATACGGATTGAAACAATCTGGACGAATGTGGTACAATCGTCTTAGTGAATATTTGATCAAAGAAGGTTATGTAAATGATCTCATTTGTCCATGTATATTTATCAAGAAAGGAGATGCTGGATTTGCTATTCTCGCAGTCTATGTTGATGATATCAACCTTATAGGAACTCCAGAAGAAATCTCTAAAGCTGCAGAATATTTGAAGAAAGAATTCGAGATGAAAGATCTTGGAAAAACAAAATTCTATCTTGGCTTACAAATTGAAAGAAGTACCAGTGGCATACTTGTACATCAGACTTTATATACTGAAAAGGTCCTGAAGCGCTTTAACATGGAGAATTCTTATCCACTCAGTACTCCCATGGTTGTTAGGTCTCTTGATGCTCTGAAAGATCCATTTCGTCCTAAAGAAGAAGACGAAACACTCCTTGGTTCAGAAGTACCATATCTGAGTGCTATTGGCGCATTATCATATTTGGCTCAATGCACAAGACCGGATATTGCTTTTGCAGTAAGTTTATTAGCCAGATATAGTTCTGCACCAACTAAGAGACATTGGGTCGGAGTAAAACAAATTCTTCGATATCTTAGAGGAACAACTGATCTGGGATTATTTTATTCAAAGAATTTATCTGGTGATTCTCAAGTGAAAGGATACACAGATGCTGGTTATATTTCTGATCCACACAAAGGGATCTCACAGACAGGTTATGTTTTCACAAGCGGAGGTACAGCTTTCTCATGGCGATCTAGTAAACAAACCATGCCTGCAACCTCATCTAACCATGCAGAAATTATTGCTCTCCATGAAGCCACAAGAGAATGTGTATGGCTTAGGTCCATTATTGAGCACATTAGAAGCTCAAGTGGTCTTGTCTCTATCACAAATTCCCCCACAGTTATTCACGAAGATAATTCGGCATGCATCGCTCAAATCAAAGAAGGATACATCAAAGGCGATAGAACTAAACACATCTCTCCGAAGTTGTTTTATTCACACCATCTCCAGAAGAATAATGAGATTGATATCCAGAAGATACAATCATGTGAGAATTATGCTGACTTGTTCACCAAGTCTTTGCCTACTACAACGTTCAGAAAACTAGTCGAAGGCATCGGTATGCGACGTGTGAATAATTTAACGATGTAAGACTACATCAGTCTATCTGATATTCATCAGGGGGAGCCTATTATCATATGGAGATTTTCGCATCGTTAGTACTGGATATCTACGCCCTGTACTCTTTTTCCTTCGTCCAGTTTTTGTCCCAATGGGTTTTTCTGGCAAGGTTTTAACGAGGCAGAATTTTGCATATCCAGCTAGCTCCACTCATAATATCTTCTATTGTACTCTTTTTTCCTTCATCATATTTTGTCCCACTGGGTTTTTCTGATGAGGGTTTTAATGAGGCAATTCTTTCGAGTGATGGTCATCCAAAGGGGAGTGTTGTAAGTATATGGCTGCCCATGTGGCTCCCTTTAGTGTTGCCAAGCTATTAAGTGGTGGCTGCCCATAGCAGGTATGATGCCTACCATACTGCCAATAAGAATGGCCTATTAAACCTCCAATTGGACTTGAGGTGAATTTATCCTACCTTGCTGATGAAGTTAGAAGACTTGGGAATGAAGATAACTTTTAGGCAGTTTTGTGAAACGGTTTAGGGAGGGATTGCCGACTTATTCCACCTCCTCAACCCACTTCCTCACATCTCTTATTCTTTCCCTATATATACTCATGCAGACTATGGTTGTTGATATCTCTCCTTCCATCTTTCCATATTCTGTTGAATAATTTAAAGTCTTATATTTTGAGAGATTAAAGTTGGTTGTAATATCAAATGTGAAATAGATAAATCCTATTTCTTCTTTTCATCTCTACATATTTTACAATAAAAAAAAAATTTCAATTAAACCCACTAATTACAGAAGTTTGACCATGGGTGAAGACTAATAGAGCATATTGGCTCATTCAACCCATAAGATAAGTTTAAATTTATTTTCTGTTATATTTGATAAGTGTATATTTTTTGTAAATCTTATCTATGTAAATCACTTATTAAAAGTCTATAAATATACGAACCTGACTGCTTACTTTGGCATCAGAGAATTCTACAATTTTCATGGTATCACGAGCTATTGGTTTCTCTCCTCTCTGATTTTTTTTTTTTTTAAATTCATCAATGTTTTCTCCTTCCAATGTTGGTTCTCTTCCCTCTCTGACTAATCTTGTACCTTTGGTATCCATTGAATCGGACAATATCAATTACTTAACTTGGAAAAAGCAAATAGTTCCTATCATGAAGTCACAAAAAGCAAATAGTTCCTATCATGAAGTCACAGGACTTGTTCCATCACATCGAAGCTACTGTTGTTCCTCCCTCTAATTTGATTTTTGATGAACAATTAAACATGGATGTTGTTAATCCAGAATTTATGAAAGGGACAAGGGTTGATCAAACCCTTATCAGTTGGTTAAACACAACATTATCCCCATCTATTCTTGCTCAAACTCCAGAGTTCCAGACTGCAAAGGAGTTTTATGATTAATCTAGAATCAACTTTCTCCGCTCAAAACAGTGCACGTAAGTCTCAACTGCTCCTCCATCTTTAAACTATTCAAAAACACTCTTTGTCTATGAATGAATATGTAGGAAAGATCAAAGAAGTTTCCGATGCAATTGCTGCCTCCCACACTCCAGTACTAGATATTGAATTAGTGTTGCATACATTGCGAGGATTGGGTCCTGATTATGCAGCTTTTGTGACTGCGATTGAAACACGAGAGAACTTACCAAACCTTCTCTCAACTTATGCCTCTCTTATTTACTCATGAAATGCGTCTTGTTCAACAAACACAGACGCCTCCATTGCAGTCAACAACTATAGTGGCGAAGTCTCTTCCTGCTGCTTCAACACATTCAACCTCTGCTCATCAATCATATAACTCCAGTATAGGTCGTGGAGGTTCACTAATAGAGGGGGTCGTGGCAGAGGCAGATGGCAAAATAAATTTCAAGGGAATAAATCACAACCTATTCAAAAAAATTCATTTCTTGGTTCACCTTCTTCTTTTCAGCAGGTTGTTTATCAAATTTGTAGATGTGGGGGTCACACTGCCTTCTTTTGTTATCACCGAGGAGATCAGAATTTCCATCCAAATGTTATTCCTCAGACATTCGCCGCCTATCAACAAAATTGTGAATCATATGATCCTAATTATTATGCCGACTCGGGTGCTTCAAATCACATGACTAGTGATTCTACAATGATGGTAAATATGAATCCATACTATGGACAAGACAAGGTATCGATTGGAAACGGTGCTCTCTTGCCCGTTTCGAACACTGGTAATGTTACACTTTGTTCTCCATCTCCCTTCATCACTTTAAAAATTGTCTTCCATGTTCCAACTCTTACAAAGAATCTAATTTCAGTATCACAGTTAACAAAAGATCACGATTGCTTCATTATTTTTTATAAAGATATGTTCTTTGTGCAGGATCGGGAAATGGGGAAGCTGTTCCTTCACGGTCTTAACAAAGGTGGTCTTTATCAGTGTTCAGCTTCAGCTCTTAGGGCCTTCAATAAAAGTCGTAGGAATTCGAAATTTTGCTTTTTAGGTTCAAATATCAAAAATAATGTATGGCACATGAGACTGGGTCATCCCCATTCTCGTGCCTTTTCTCGCATCATTTCTAATAAAATTCATGTTCCTTCGATTTCAAATGGTTTATGTCAAAGTTGTATTATGGCTAAGCATCACCGTTTACCATTTAATCGTTCTCTTCATAATTCTCAAATTCCTATTTCAAAAATACATGCAGATTTATGGGGTCCTTCACCCGTGACTTCAAACTTGGGTTTTCGTTATTTTCTTATTTTTGTCGATGATTTCACGAGGTTTACATGGTTGTATTTTATTAATGCTACATCACAAGTGTTTGATTGTTTTAAAAACTTTCATACTCTACTTGAAAAACAATTTCCCACAAAAATTCAAATCTTTCAAAGTGATGGTGGTGGGGAATTCACTTCGCACAGTTTTCAAAACTACCTACAAACCCACGGAATTCTTCAACATCTATCTTGTCCTCACACCCCACAACAAAATGGGGTCGCAGAGAGAAAGATTAGACATGTTGTCGAATCTGGTCTAGCATTGTTACACCAAAGTCACTTACCAAAATCTTATTGGGCTGAGCTTTCGGTACTGCAACATATTTAATAAATAGGATGCCGTCCCCTGTTTTACAAAACAAATCACCTTTTCACACACTATTTCAACGCGAACCTGACTATGGTTTTCTCCGTATATTTGGGTCTCGTTGTTACCCTCTTTTAACACCTTATCGTAAAAATAAGCTTGAATATAAGAGCTTTGTGTTTTTATCCGTTATAGTGAATTTCACAAGGGATACAAATGTTTATAACCCAAAACTTCACGCATTTATATCTCTAGGGATGTTTTATTTGATGAAACCTTGTTCCCATATGCTCTTGCTGATTTATCAAATATCAAGAATGAAGTTATGGTTAGTGAAGGTCCTCAATGGGTTTTCTTAGATACATCACCCCCACCCACTGAAGTTTCTATTCAAGAATCCTTGGTACAGATTTATAAGATTTCAGATTTATAATTACCAATAGTAAAACAAGACATTGGGTAGTAATCAAACTAAAATCAAGTTAACATTGGGTAGTAATCAAACTAAACCTGGATACCAGCTCGAGAAGAACGAGAGATCGAACTTTCGCCCCTTTTCCCTGGAACCCTAACTGCTAGAAGGAGATAAGAATTTTAGAAAAACCACGGCCAGAGAGAGAGAAATAGATCTTACCAGGATATAGATCTTACCAGGATAGAACCCTAACTACGAGAGAGGGAGACCGAGATTTCTCGTGCAATCGGATTTTTCCTTCACGGTTAGAGAGAGAAGATGAAAGAGATAAAACGAAATAGCTACTAATTTTTAATCTAGGTGTTTCACATTTATAACGGCCCTACTCAAGAGCGTCGCTATAATAGGCACCTTTTGTAACGGCTTCAAGCCGTTACAACTGTTTTGCCACCAGCGCCAACTGGGGCGCCATTATTTCGGTGTTTGTAACGGCGTTTGGAAAATAAAGGCCGTTCTAAAACCCCAATTATAGGCGCGGGAACTGGCGCCAATCTTTTTGGTTAGTTGTAACGGCTTTACTGAAGAGAGCAGTTATAAAAGTTCTTGTTGTAACGGATTCCTCGGGAGCCGTTACAATATGTCGTTACAAAAACTCCCGAATTTTGTAGTGTAATCAACTTCCTTTCTCACCACCAAACAATATGTCTCTTGCCTCAACAGTTCCTGATGCTATCGTTGATAGAGTTCTGTCATCTTCTAACGGAGCCCAATCTGAATCTCACACTGATATAGCACCGCTGCTGGAAACACCGATGGAGCCATCAGAATCTCCTCCACCGATCCCTTCCATTTCATCCTATGGTCACTCGTTCAAAGGAAGGTATAGTGAACCCAAAATTTTGAAATCTATGATTGCAACTAAGCGTTCTGTTTCATTTGCTTTGCTTTCCTCTTTACCTGAGTTGCCAAACCAACCGAGTTGTTACAGTGAAGCAAGCAAGGACCCTCGATGGTGTGAGGCTAAGGCAGATGAATTTAACGACTTGATGAAAAATCAGACTTGGACTTTGGTTCCGCGTGATGATTCTCTGAACCTTATTGGTTCAAAATGGGTGTTTCGTATTAAGACCAAGAGTGACGGCTCGATAGACAGATTTAAGGCAAGATTTGTTGCAAAAGATTTCAACCAACAACAGAGTACAGACTACAATGAAATATTTTCACCAGTCGTTAAACCTGCAACGATCAGATTGGTACTTAGTATGGCAGTGACTTGAGGTTGGAAAATCAACCAGCTAGATGTCAAAAATGCTTTCTTGCATGGGTTACTTGATAGATCTATATTTATGAATCAACCAATTGGTTTTGTTGATGTGAATTATCCTAATCATGTTTGCAGATTAAACAAGGCATTATATGGCCTCAAGCAAACTCCCAGGGCCTGGTTTCATCGTTTCACCACATATATTCGTGAAATTGGGTTTTCGGCCTCTAAATATGATGATTCCTTGTTTATATACAGAACTGATACTTCCATAACAATCTTGTTATTATATGTCGATGACATCTTAGTAACGGGCTCTGATTCATTAGTGATTTCTGAAGTAATTTCACGCCTACATCGACAACTTTCTATGACAGATTTGGGGAGCTTCATCATTTCCTTGGTATGGAAATACGTCGCACGAAATTAGGTCTTTCTTTGACTCAAACTCGTTATACACTCGAGCTACTAAATAAGCTTGATTTGCTTAATTCCAAACCGGTTTCCACTCCTTGTTCAATCGGAAAAAGGTTATCAATTACTGATGGTCAACCACTTGGTGATGCAACTCTATATCGATCTTTGGTTGGTGGATTGCAATATTTATCTTTAACTCGACCAGATATAAGTTATTCTGTGAATCAAGTGTGCCAATACATGCATGCCCCGACTGACAGGGGCGGACTAGGCCCAAAGCAGCCAAAGCGGCTGCTTTGGGCCTCACTTTTTGAATGGCCCCAAAATGCAATTTCATTAGAGGCACCTCTAGAAAAAAAAAAAAAAAAAAGCCCAGCAAAACCAAGGCCAACCCGTGCACTTTGTTGCAAATCCCGTACTTGTTTAGAAAGTGCAATGAAAGCACGGGTCCCACAAGGCCACAAAATATTAAACAACCCTGGTCAAAGTTAGACACCTATTCACCTACCCTACTTTTCACTTTTCTAATTCTACAAACCAGGCTAAGAGTTAATAAACCCTAATTACCTTTTGCATGTCTTCTTTCTAAATATCTTTTCTTTTTTTTGTTGAACTCTTTTCTATTTCTTTTTTTTTTTTTTTTGAACTGAAAATACATTAATGAATCAAAACGTTATTACAGTAATTGTCAATTAAAATACAAGGAATATTGTCCCAAGCTTTGCTTCTATTGCGCTTCCTTGCCCACTTCGCTAGCTTGTCTGCATTAGAGTTTGCTGTTCTTTTAGTGTAGTGGAACTAAACCTCCTCAAATTCTATTTTGCTTTCTCGGATCTTCCTGACGTGAATCAGAGATTACCAGTGAATGGTGTGACGATTGTTGCGAAGATGTTTGATGAGATTGAAATTATCACTTTCGATGATTATAGATTTATGATTTTGAGATTTGGCCCATTCCAGACCAAAAAGTATGTCCATGGCTTCACATTCTTCACTGTTTCTTCCTCTAGTAATTTTCGCTTGAGCATGAATAAATTTTGCATTACATAAATGAATCAGAACTCTTTTCTATTTCTTATTCGTGGGTTGTGCACATTTCCCTCTACATTTACAAGTAGGTAACGGTTTTATCTTGTATAATTTTTCTTTTCTTTTCTACTTTTTTTATTTATCATATTCAATGTTATTATCTCTATCACATTGTTGAAGAATAGTTTTTTTGAGTTTTACAATTAGGTCTCAACAAACAACAGTCACATTCTTTGATCATCTCATCTTGGATTCTTGGGATCTCCTCTATCCCTTATAAGGTATTTTTTAAAATTTATTTATGTAAATCTTACTGTCTTCAATACAATAAATAAGTATTCATAGTTTTAATAGTTTGTTGGTAATTATTATATTCGATTGTTAACAATACACAATTTCTTATTACATTGGTAATTCATAGAATTGTACTATCCAATTAGATTATAGGTGTTTGATTTGATTAGTTCTAATTCTAGAGAACTAAATTTTTCAAATGCTTGGATTTCTTACAAGATTTTATTAACGACACCAGTTACAGTAGCATCTGCTGAAAGGAGTTTTTCTAAGTTAAAGTTAATCAAGTCTTACCTCCGCTCCACCATGTCACAAGAGAGATTGAATGGGTTAGCTATGTTATCAATTGAACAAGATATGACGGGAGAATTGGATTATGAACAAATAATTAGTAATTTTGCATCTCAAAAGGCAAGAAGAATGTTTTCTAAACATATTTAGCTCATTTGTATATATGTAATTTGGATCTTCTTATACAATATATAGTTCAAATTTATGCTTTTTAGTTATGTTTTGGTACTAACTTATTTGTTATAGCAAGTTCTTTTTTATGGCTAGTGTATTAAGGGCCCCAAAATTTTCTTCGCTTTAGGCCTCCCAACTGCTTGGGCCGCCCCTGCCGACTGATTAACACTTTGCTGCAGTTAAACGGATTTTTCGATACTTAAAGGCCACTCTTGGTTGTGGTTTATATTTTGGCACTCATTCAGACTCTCAAGTAAGGGGTTTCAATTCTCAAGTTAATGCATACTCCGATGCAGATTGGGCGGGTGACCTCGACACGCGTAGGTCAGTTTCTGGTGGTTGTGTTTACTTTGGTTCACATTTGATTTTGTGGTCCTCGAAGAAACAGCCGACGGTATCCAGATCTAGCACCGAGGCCGAGTATAGATCTATGACAACCACAAACGGCTGATATTGCATGGCTTTAATTTTTACTTCGTGATTTATGTATTTCTATGAAGATTCCTCCTACTCAAGATCGTGATAACATAAGCGCTACGTATATGGTGCACAATCCGATTGTGCACTATCGAACAAAGCATATGGAGCTTGACTATCACTTTGTTCGAGAAAGGGTTAATAGAGGTGCTTTACGAGTTCAATACATTCCAACGCAAAACCAGATTGCGGATATTTTTACAAAAGGTTTGGTGAAATCTCGACACCAATTCCTTTGTAGCAAGCTCTCACTTTACGACTCCAAAGTTTAGCTTGAGGAGTGGGGGGTAATAGACCATATTGACTCATTCAACCCATAAGATAAGTTTAAATTTATTTTCTGTTATATTTGATAAGTATATATTTTTGTAAATCTTATCTATGTAAATCAGTTATTAAAAGTCTATAAATATACGAACCTGACTGCCTACTTTGGCATCAGGGAATTCTACAATTTTCAAAGACATTATCTTTCGAGTTATACTGTGTGTGGGAACAGTAGAAATTATATGCCCCATACTGATCTGGCTTGGTACAGGGAAAGGGACTCACTTTCTATCATGGTGGGTTGGTTAAGATATAAGATATATGCCCCATATTGATGTGGGAGTCTAGCGATTCGTTGGATTCTTCATTGAAAGATTGATGACTTGACTTTGCTGCTCTGATAGCAAGCGCTTTTCATTTCACTGGAATGACCTAATCTCCAATGCAAGTCCAAAAGAAAAACTCAAACTTTCTTCCATGTCAAGTCTCAAGTGGAATTCTCTTTTTTAGATGGCACTATTGAGATCCTCAATTCGAAAGACATCTCCAATACAATACTCTAAAAAGTTATAACATTACTTAGGTCTCATTTTCTAGATGGGTAGTTTTGCATTTAATATGGACAATACTCTAAAAAGTTGTAACATTACTTAGGTCTCATTTTCTTTCACCAGAAATCTCAAGTATTGAGTTTGCTTTTTAGAGACATCTCAGAATTAATGTTGTTATATCATCTTAAGAGCCAAATTGTTGTTATTGGAGAGAATTTTAATATAAAATTCAAAAATCTTAGGGGCGCTCTGAGTTTTTGTAGTTTGAGTCTCCTATTTGAGATGCTTTTATATTAGACTTATCTTACTAATGGATTAAATTGGTGGGTGGTGTTGTAACTCAGAAATTAAATTAAATAACATTACTCGTGAATTAAGATATTGAACTATATATACTTATTGCAAATTTATTTAAACATCACCACCTATATATAATGGTTATCAAACTCATGATATGATGAATAGAGGAAGATGCATATAAAGAAACAGAATCACGAACATCTACTTTGGCCAAGAATAAATCAACTCAAATTGATGAGAAGTCAAATCTTGAGATTGATATATCCCATCTGGTTTAGCTGCCCACTTACACGTCTCCGTGCAAATATTGCCATCTCTATTGGCCCTATATATGTCGAATGAAAAATCAATATTGCGTCCGTTTTGATCAGTCCATTGAGTTCTGCACCAAAACAATGTTGTCATCTGTATATTTGGTTTGAATTCCCATGTTACATACTGTCCAAAATTTAGTGCACGAGTAACTACATCATCGTCTTTTGACTGGCAATGAACGTTCAAGACAGAAGGTAATTCACTTCGAAAAAGAATATGAACGCTGGGAATGACATCTCCCGAACACTCTGAAACTAGGGTTGCAAGCACTACAACCACTACGGCCGCCACTACCACCAGCTTAGTTACTGAGTTACACTTACTTGCTCCCATTGTTGTTTTTGAAGATAAGAGTTTTAGGGGACTTAAATAGCCCGAAAAAGAAAATATTCTCTTAAAACCTCAATTTAATTATTAGAATTGAAAGGTATATCTCAATATTTGGGGGATTTATTTCCAATTAGGGTATATCTCAATATTTGAAGGGTATATCTCAATATTTGAAGGGTATATCTCAATATTATGGGGACTTAAATATACTATTGTAATGATACGTACAAATCAAAGTAATGGCAGAAATGAACTCGGAGATATACATATATATACTATTGTAATGATACGTACAAAATCAAAATAATAGCAGAATTCAGCTGGGAGAGATTGAGAAAGTGATGATTGAATATGGTTAGCAACTTAGCATGCACAAGTCACTAACCTAGGGGTTCGCTAAAGTGATGAGAGTTTTCATTCTTGTGCTCTCTCTTCAGTCTAACAGTCTTCACGTATGTTCTTCACGTATGTTACAATTTGAATATGATATGTCGATATAATATGTTTTGACATAGTAGTAAATGTAATACCAATAAGTAATATAATTTCCTTCATATATTTGTAAATCGACTGTGAAAATCATTGCATCATTGTTCGTCACACGTGGAATGAGTCTTTTTTCAACTGAACCACCTAAATCTTCCACTGTTGCTTTTTAGTGAGTTGTTCTTGGTCATAACATATTCTATATAATCTATAGGTACTAAGTAGGCATTAACAGAAAATTAATGCCTTAGGTTCAAATTTTCACCCCCCTCCGATTAACCGATGATCATACCTTAGGTTCAAATTTCTCTTCTACTTTAACTGAATATTACCTTAACCTCAGTCCGTCTTCTATCATATTACATTTCATCACCAAGAAAGGTTTTAACATATGAGATCAATTCATGTTAATTTGGATCCATCGCTTAACCTTATGGATTATGAGCTCATATCGTCTATCATATAAGAGATTTAACATTAGTATTAACTTACCTTTCGATCCAGGAAGACACTTCGATTCAAATATTTTTGTCCATCTTGGTACCCCACTTTTTGTTTCATACGCTTCAGCTCAATCCCTGTCGAATTCTTTCGTGTTTGATGTTCGAATAGATTTAACTAATTATCCTAGGTCCTTAACATGCTCACTTCCACCCCTCTTCGCAACTCATTTGCGATCTTTTGTCGAATTAACGGGGTATTCATACTCGGGCTATGACGGCGATCCCAATTTCCAGGTATCTGATCAGATTCTACTTTGTGGAACTCGAACGGATATGGTCTCTGCATATGGAGAATACTGGCGGGATAACTCGGAACCATCTTTTGGTTCCACCTTACAGACACCCTTGTTTCTTTCTGGAACTTCGGGTGTTTGTTTAATCCATCTTCAGTGTTACAGGAAGGCAGGTACTAGTTTCATCTTTCAATCTATCGAAAGGAATAGCAAGACCAACTTTCACATCATCCTTTTGAAGAGTTGTCAAGTGTATGCGCTACAGAATGAAGGAAGCTCCACTACTAGAAGCTATTTTACGCAATTCCTCAATTCTGTATTTTGTTGTATTACTTTGTTTATTGTTATGTTTTGTTTTTTAATTTGGAGATTGTAATAGACTCTTAAGTTAATGTATTTGCTTTCAACAAAAAAAAAAGTAGGCATTAACAGTCTTAGCTAGGTTTATAGCATGTGTAGGGTTGTTTCCGCAGCCCTTCAACTCAAAGTAACAACATTTTATATTGTTTCATTACAAATACGGGCATCTGATGTATCTAAGATAGTTTTGTCAATGGTTGGTTAAATATTTGTACTCGATTAGCATTGGTATCTGAAATATTGAAAAATACAGATATCTGATAGTTTTGTGCTTGGTGCCCATCGGCTCATGGGTTGGAGTTATGGAATGTCAACCTTTTTCTTAAGTTTTGACAATGAGAAATTTATTTTTGGCCCCCAATTTAAAACAATGTCTATTTTACTCCTACTTCGTAACCAACTGCCGTTTTGGAACGCATTTGTGGCTAGACTTCTATTT
>BEHA01000466.1:369640-439683 GCA_002897215.1 Eschscholzia californica subsp. californica
CCTCCCCCCACTATTTTTATACTTTGTAATTTAATTTTCTTTTGTTGTTCTTACATTTTTATTTTATCTTTATCACTTCATTTTTCCTCTTCTGCCCTTCATCTTTCTCTATTTCTGCTCGTCGATCTTAGTCCACTTCCCGTGAATTTTTGTGCACTCATCAGTGGCGGTATGTTAATTTTTGTGAGTTCTTTAGTCAGAAATGCGTAAATGTGAGATTTGTCGTTAGGAATGTATTGTTATCACTAGAAATTACATTTAAATAATACTTTCATAGGTAAAACCCTGCTTATAGTTATTTTTAGTTAAAATTTTAGGCTACCATAAAGTTAAAGCTTATAGATATATAAGTTGAAAGCCTAGCTCCACCCTGGATCGTATGCCCAAAATTTCATTAGATCGCACTGAATAAAAGTATAAAACTCTGAAAAAGAAATTCTTATTTAGATTAAGCTTATTGAGTCGGAAAGTTTTCGGATATATCTTTTGAATGCAGAGAGCAAATGTGATTGTTAGAAATAAAACAATGGACTAGGGAAGAAGAAGATTTAACAAAAACTAAACTTGGAGAAGTACGGGCTAGACACCTGTACAGAGCTCCTTGAACACACTTACTTTTACTAGCTTTCTTTTACTACATCTTCATGTTCTTTACCAACATCTTCATGGTCATACTCATACAGTGACCATCTCAAGACTCTACATCTTATCATTAAATGCAAGCAACTCAAATGACTCTCTAGACCATTAACTGTGACTCTTTAGATTAGTAACCTATGACTCCCTAAATTATTACATAATGACTGATAATTCAAATAACTTCTTACTCTCCAAATTCTCCATGACTCTAATCCATAACTATCCATAATTCAAATTAGTATTTCCAACACTCCTCTTTAATTTGAATTATCCTGTTTTTCGTCTTCTATATCACACAATTCATCACACTCAGCTTATCACACTCAGCTTTTAGACACTCACTAAAATAATTCGTATTGTCTTTCTTATCGAGGTTGCAGTCATCAACTTCAAATTTATATATTTCCTTCAAAAAGTTACTTTTTGCCGCATCATTTACTGCATCAATCTTCCCTGCAATTCTTTCCCTTGATTTCCATCATCCACTCCATGTATCTAGATAATTACTTGAAATTTCTCTTTGTTTATTCTTTCATTTATGTATACTACTAGCAGTCGATAAATATTTTGAGTATCTCGCTCAACACATTCTTGAACATGTACGACCACTTTTTGGAAGTTTTCCATAGTGTGCAATATAAGAAGACACTAATATTTTCATTTTTCAGTTTGATAACCTGGTGCATTTTGGACGACGACTTGTAATTTAAATTTCTCAATGTGATTTTGAGCTTGATCTTTTTAGAGAGGCCCTTCAATCCTAATCAATTGGAATTATAGGCCCTTCACATCACATTGGATGCAAAGGCTGTTCACATCATTTAAGCATGATCACATTGGATTCAGAGGCTCTTCACATCATTTGAGCTTGATCACGATGGATTCAGAGACTCTATCATTCACACCACTAGGTTGACAAACCCCTTTTGGAATATTTTTTCTTCTTTTTGTTTTCTCATTTTTCTTCAATCTTTTTTTTCTACTTTCTTTCTTCATGCTTTTTCATTGCTAAAATTTTCCTCTATGAGAATTTCTCATGTCTGCATCATTCTCCATCTGTCGTGTTGATTTTTCAGTATTGTAATTTTTTCTTTCTTCATTCTGTTTTTACGCGGAGATACACCAACCTTCGTTTTTCTTCAACTATCAAAGGACAATTGCTTTATCAAGATAAGAGTCAGGAATGAACCTTCGGCTCTGATACCACTTGTTGGAAATAAAATAATAGACTAGGGAAGAAGGAGATTTAACAAAAACTAAACTTAGAGAGATGTACGGGCTAGACACCCATACAGAGTTCCTTGAACACACTTGTTGATGTCAAAAAATGGTTTTCCTTTATATCAACAAGTAATCGGGACTTGATGCATGACAACGTCCGTTATGATAGAGTATTCCGTTTACGATTCCTCCTTCTCCTGCTCCTTGATCCTGCTCCTGACTCCTTGTTCCTTAGCTCTTAAGTTCCTTGAAAACCTGGGAGAATACCTGCAAAGGGTTCGAAAAGCGCTCTGACACTCAAGACAGTCAAATTGCTCTTTGCAGTAAAAGAATGAATATTGATCGATCCTTTTGGGGGCGAGTATCAATTACTCAGTGGAAGTCGAGATGTCATGTGGAAGACGATGGGGGACCCTTTATAGGCTGAGTTAGGCCGACTAGGGTAAGTGGCGTAGGTGAGGCGGCAGCCGTCAAGTGTGAGAGAAGTTCCTTAATGTTCGTATCTAGGATTTCTCTTTAGTGTTTATCTCGTATCTAGGATAACTGAAAGTTTTTATGTTCAAGAATACTTCGTAGATATCCTGCCGAGGTGATAGATCTTCGGGGAGATACTTTCTTCTTTGAGACTCTTGGAGTCCAAGCTTGCTTAAACACTTAAGATCTTTAACCAACTGGGATCTTTTAGGGAGATTCCAGGATTGAGTCGGTAAGTTGTTGGCGCGCTTCTGCATCCTCAGTTTAGGGCGTGAGACATCGTCCTCGCTTACGTGGACCCCACCCCCCTCGTTCCTTTAGGAATTCCAGGGTTGATCTGTCTGTGTTGTAGGCGAAACGGGGTTGATTCCTCGTAGCCAGTCTTGGCCGACCTCCCAGTTAGGGGCGTTGGTGGCGGAGCGTCGAGGGTCCAGCAGTCATGCTGCCTTAAGCCGGGTTGACCCGTCGGACTTCTGGTCTATTATTGACTCATTGACGTTAGTCTACGTCTGGACATTTTGTAATCAACACTTACCTTCACGTGCTTTCTTTTACTTCTTGGTTTATGATTTGGATAATTTCTTATATCTTCTTCATTTCTTTACCAATTCAACATCTTCATGTTCATACTTATACAGTGACCTTCTCAAGACTCTACATCTTCTGATTAAATGCAAGCAACTCAAATGACTCTCTAGACCATTAACTATGACTCTTTAGATTAGTAACTTACGACCCTCTATATTATTACATAATGACTAATAATTCTAATAACTTCTTACTTTCAAGGTCTCCACGACTTCAATCCATAACTATCCATAATTCGAATTAGTATTTTCAAAATATGATCATATTCGTTCGGATATCGAATAGTTTTTCGGATATTCGAAAGGATTAGGATATGGATACAGATACGGATACGTATACTGCACTATACAATTCGTTAAGCATCCCTTTACACTCATGCTGGAACTTCTAAGCCAGTCATATAAATCGAACTTCTAAGCTAGACATATATAATATAGCAATTTAATAATCCTCGAAAGTCATCATTTGAAGGGACATAAATGATAAATGTTTGGTGGTTGGGTGATCTAAGGTAGAAAATAGTTGAGAAAATAGAGGAATTTGTTAAGTCCTAACAGGTAAACAAGAAATAGTCTCTTGGTGTAGAACAAATATGACCTAGGAAAAAACAGAAATGACAGGAGAAGATGAAATACTAATCAAGGGTATTCTTTTAAAGTGAAAAACGGATCAAAATTCGCACAAAATATGGTTAGATTTTAAGAGTATATACTTTGGAAATATTCTGTTTAAAAAATAGAAAAGAGTGCAAATATAAATTCACAAACCACTCTCCCTCTTTTCATCCATCTTTCCCTTCACTGTAAAATAGGTTTTTGTGAGTTTATGTCTCTGACAGGAGGTGGTGGTATTTTCTTCATGACAACACTTTGAATCATCACAAGACTTCATTCTAGAAAGATAGTAAGTAGTTCTGTAAATGAAGGCATTAGTTATATATATACAAAATGCTAACCGGTTTGAAGTTTGGGGCCGACCACAGGCCTGATCTGGTCGGTCCCAATTGGTCAGGCCATGAAGAGAGAGATAATAAGTACTTCTTTAGATGAAAGCATTAGTTATATACATACAAAATGCTAAGCGGTTTGAAGTTTGGGGCCGACCACAGGCCTGAAAGTGATGTGGCCAGCCCCAATTAGTTAGACCATGAAGAGAGAGATAATAAGTACTTCTTTAGATAAAGGCATTAGTTATATATATAATTGCTAAGCGATTTGAAGTTTTGGGTCAACCACGGGCCTGAAGATGATGTGGCCGGCCCCAATTAGTCAGCCCATGAAGAGAGTGATCATAAGTACTTCTTTAGATGAAATCATTAGTTATATATACACAAAATGCTAAGTGGTTTGAAGTTTGGGGCCTACCACAGGCCTGAAGGTGATGTGGCCCGGCTCCAATTGGTCAGGCCATGAAGAGAGAGAAACAGTCTGATCAGTTAGTTATATATACATAAAAAGAATGTTTTATGCATTTATACTTTATTAATAGCAAAATAGTTTATTTATTATTATTAACTATATACTTATATGACATGTTCTTGCAGCTTCATCTTTCTAGTTTTCTCAATTCAATTGACAATAAAAAACATCAAGAGAGTTCTTAACATATAGATAGCCATGGGTAAAGAACAATTAGAAGTTCTAAATGCCCTAGATGCAGCAAAAACACAATGGTACCATTTCACTGCAATTGTTATAGCTGGTATGGGTTTCTTCACAGATGCTTATGATCTTTTCTGCATCTCTTTAGTCACTAAACTACTAGGTAGAATATATTATCATGTTGATGGTTCACCAAAACCTGGTTCATTACCACCTAGTATCTCAAGTGCTGTTAATGGAGTAGCCCTATTTGGAACCCTAGCTGGCCAACTCTTTTTCGGTTGGCTTGGTGATAAAATGGGACGTAAACGTGTATACGGTATGACACTTGGTATAATGGTAATTGCTTCCATTGCTTCTGGTCTTTCTTTCGGTCATTCGCCAAAAGCAGTCATGATTACTCTTTGTTTTTGGAGGTTTTGGTTAGGGTTTGGTATTGGTGGTGACTACCCATTATCTGCAACTATAATGTCTGAGTATTCGAATAAAAAAACTCGAGGAGCTTTCATTGCTGCAGTTTTCGCTATGCAAGGTTTCGGTATATTGGTTGGTGGAGTGTTTGCCATTATAGTTTCACTTTGTTTTAAGTCTATTTATAATGCTCCTAGTTATGAAATTGATCCTATTGGCTCAACTCCGCCACAAGATGACTATGCTTGGCGTATAATTTTAATGTTTGGAGCTATACCAGCTGCATTAACGTTTTATTCGCGTGCAAAAATGCCCGAAACTGCTCGGTATACTGCCCTAGTGGCAAAAGATGCAAAACGAGCGGCGGCCGATATGTCAAAAGTTTTACAAGTTGAAATTGAAGCTCAAGAAGAAAAGGTCGAAAAAATAACAGAAGGGACGTCTAATTCTTTCGGGTTATTTTCAAAGGAATTTGCTCGTCGACATGGGCTTCATTTACTTGGAACAACTAGTACTTGGTTTTTACTTGATATAGCATTTTATAGTCAAAATCTATTTCAAAAGGACATTTTTAGTGCAATTGGGTGGATTCCTCCTGCAAAAACTATGAATGCAATGGAAGAAGTTTTTAGAATTGCTAGAGCTCAAACCCTAATTGCTCTTTGTAGTACTGTTCCAGGGTATTGGTTTACTGTGGCATTAATTGATCGAATGGGACGATTCAAAATTCAACTAATGGGTTTCTTTTTCATGACAGTGTTCATGTTTGGTCTAGCATTTCCTTACCACCATTGGACTTTAAAAGAGAATAGAATAGGGTTTGTTGTCATGTATGCTCTTACGTTTTTCTTCGCAAATTTTGGTCCAAACGCTACTACTTTCGTGGTTCCAGCTGAAATATTTCCTGCTAGATTTAGATCTACTTGTCATGGAATTTCGGCAGCTTCGGGTAAAGCTGGTGCTATTATTGGTGCATTTGGGTTCTTATACTTAGCTCAAAATCAAGATAAAAGTAAGGCAGATGCTGGTTATCCACCGGGTATCGGTGTTAAGAACTCGCTTATTATACTTGGTGTTGTAAATGCTCTTGGGTTCTTCTTTACTTTCTTGGTTCCGGAATCGAAAGGGAAATCATTAGAAGAAATGTCAGGAGAGAATGAGGATGAAAATGAAGAATACAAAGTTCCTGTTTGATTGACTCCATGAAACTTCAAGTTTTATTTGTTGGTAAGTAGTACTAAAAGGGAATAGAAAAATGAAAAAACATTTGTTTTAATCTGTTTCTTTGTAATTCTCTTTTAATTCAAGTTTATTGTTGTTGTAGTTGTAGAATTAGATAAACATTATGTTGTACTTTTCTTAATGATTTACTTCTTTTCAATTCTTAATCTTACTTGTTATGGTTTGTGTTTGATATGGAAAAGCATGTTATATAGTGCACAATCAGATGCTATTTTTTTTTTGGTAGTGATACAAAGTACCCCATGGTGACCTCCGTGGTGACTGCCTCGCCCTCGTACCGAATAAGAGAAGGGGTATTTTGATCTTTTTTTTCGGATGAAATTACAAAACACCCTTTGTCTTATTAGTGTTGAGAAAAATAACCACTCCTTATAGGTGATCAGTCTACTTAGAGCTTTCTCTAATGCGGAAAACCAGGATCTTGGATAAAATGGTGAATAAATCGAACATAACCACGAAGCAAATAAAAAATAATGACACACAAGATTTATAGAGGTTCGGAGCAAGTCCTACGTCCTCTTTAGCCACACCAAGCAAATCCACTATGAATATGAAGTTACAACTTACCCGAGTTACTGTACACAAAGTCTAATGTACTCCCCGGTTACAATATCTCACTACAACTCTCACCCTCACACACTTATACAACTCTCTGATCTCACACTCTTTCTCACTCTCTCACTTATACAGGAGACTTAAGAATGGGATGATGAATTGAGAATGAAGAGTGCCTATTTATAAGCTCTTCTTTGCCCGTAGGAATTGAGAGCATTAATTGTTGGGTAACAAAAGTCTTTCACCACCATAAATTTATGGTAAACAATTTCCTCCTTAAATCCAGGGAATGGATGGATTTTCTTCTTCCATCTGTTTTGTGCATGTGAATTTCAAACCCTAGGCTCATAGCCTTTGATTTTTAACCCTGACAATTAATGGGAAGTTGTATTCTACTTGACCCCACCATATAACAATCTCCCACTTGGGGTCAAATAAACCTGTGACTTGGAGTTGTAGAAAATCTACTTCTCTTTCAACTTGGATTGGTGCTAACGTAACCTTCTTGATGCGGCTATCCGGCTCTCTCAGACCGAGAGACCTACTGAAGCCTTGCAGAGCTTCAGCTTCTCAATTGTGACCCCTTTGGTTAACATGTCTGCTGGATTCTTCGAACCAAGAATCTTTTCAAGTAGTAGTTCACCATCTTCCAGAAGCGAACGAATGAAATGGTAGCGAATATCTATATGCTTTGTCCTTGCATGATAGACTGAGTTCTTGGCGAGATGAATAGCACTCTGACTATCACTGTACAAAATACTATTCTTCCTCTCATGCCCCAACTCTGCTAATAAACCTTTTAACCATATCATTTCCTTACTTGCTTCTGTCACTGCTACATACTCTGCTTCTGTTGTTGACAATGTCACCAGCTTCTGTAACCGTGAGTTCCAACTCACTGCAGTCGATCCCAAGGTATAAACATACCCTGTCGTACTTCGTCTTTTATCAAGGTCACCTGCGAAGTCTGCATCTACATATCCGTTTAAAACAGAATTTCCCCGTCCATAGCATAAAGGTACATTAATGGAACCTCTCAAGTACCTGAGAATCCACTTCACCGCTTCCCAGTGTTGCTTACCTGGATTGCTAGAATACCTGCTCACTACTCCCACTGCATGGGCAATATCTGGTCTTGTGCACACCATAGCGTACATAAGACTCCCAATGGCTGATGCATATGGCACACCTGCCATAAACTCTTTCTCCACATCTGTCACAGGACTCTGCAACTTGGATAGCTTGAAATGGCTTCCAAGTGGCATGCCGACTGGTTTGGCACCTTCCGTATTGAACCTCTTCAGAACCCGTTCAATATATTCAGCTTGACTGAGCATAAGTGTACCCTTAGACTTGTCCCTGCTGATTCTCATGCCAAGAATTTGTCGAGCTTCACCAAGATCTTTCATGGCAAATTCACCTGCCAACTGATCCTTCAAGTTCTTGATTTCCTGTAGAGATGTTCCAGCCACTAACATATCATCAACATACAGTAACAAAATAATGTAACCAGAATCAAACCTTCGAACATAGCAACAATGATCTGCGTTACATCTTGAGTAGTTATTCCCGAGCATGAAGTTATCGAACTTCTTGTACCATTGTCTCGGGGCCTGTTTCAAACCATACAAACTCTTTTGAAGCTTGCATACCATCTCCTCCTTCCCTTCTATAACGAATCCAGCTGGCTGTTTCATGTAAATTTCTTCATCAAGGTCTCCATGAAGAAATGTTGTCTTTACATCTAGCTGTTCAAGGAAGAGATTTTCTGAAGCCACTAGACCGAGTACCACTCTGATTGTTGTCATCTTCACAACTGGGGAGAATATTTCATTGTAGTCGATACCTGGTTTCTGCTGAAACCCCTTCACTACTAATCTCGCTTTGTAGCGAATGTCACCATTTGCTTCAGACTTTCTCCGATAAACCCACTTGTTCTCCAATGCCTTCTTACCTCTTGGTAATTTTGCTAACACCCATGTGTCATTCTGCACAAGTGAATCCATCTCGTCTTTCATGGCAAACTCCCACTTGCTTGAGTCCTCATCTTGTAGTGCTTCATCAAAATGTTCTGGTTCACCATCATCTGTCAGTAACAAATGATCCATCACATTAGCATATTTTGGATTCGGCTTTGGTACACGTGATGATCTCCTTGGGACGAACACCGTAGATGTCTCGGTCTGAACACCTGACTGGTCCTGTGGAGCTGGGGAAGAAACTCCCACTGCTTGTGGAGTGTCTCCCTGTTGCATCTGAGATTCCTCTTCACCTGGAGTCTCTGCTTCTTCCACCACTCTACTTGTCATCCCTGTAGTATCACTCATGTCAACATATTTTTCTTTGTCGACTTGAGTAATTGATCCTTCACCTATGACCTGTGTTGCATCCTTGTCCTTGTATAATACATCTTCATTGAAGGTTACATCCCTGCTCCGGATTGCCTTGTGACTTTCATAGTCCCACAATTTATATCCAAATGCATGACCTCCATAACCAATGAAAATGCATTTCTTTGCCTGTGGCCCTATCTTTTTCCTTTCTGTAGGATTAAGATGAACATAAGCAACACATCCGAAAACTTTCAGATAAGAGAGGTTTACCTTCTTGCCGGTCCAAACCTCTTCTGGAATCCTCATATCTAATGGACTGCTGGGTGTCCGATTGATTAAATAAGCAGCCGTTTCTAAAGCTTGTGCCCAAAAAGCTTCAGGCAACCCGCATTGCAGTCTCATGCACCTTGCTCGTGCATTTAGTGTCCAATTCATACGCTCAGCTACTCCATTCTCCTGTGGTGTCCCTGGGAGCGTCCTCTCCATACGTATCCCATTAGTAGCACAGAGCTGTAAGAATTCCTTCTTGTCATACTCACCACCATTATCTGACCTTATACATTTTAGCTTCAGACCAGTTTCTGTTTCAACCAATGCCTTCCATTTCTGAAATGCATCAAACACGTCAGATTTATGTTTCAGAAAATAAATCCATACCTTTCTCGAGTGGTCATCGATGAAGGTAACAAAGTATTGAGCACCACCATGAGAAGAGACATCAGCTGGTCCCCATACATCTGTATGAACCAAGTCCAACTTTTCTTTTCTTAAGCTTCTGCCGCCTCTATTGAAACTCACCCGCTTTTGCTTTCCCAGAACACATTCTTCACAAAAGTCCATTTCTACAGATTTTACCTCCGGCAAATGACCCGCCGAATGCAGAATCTTCATGTTCTTCTCACTCATATGTCCCAACCTTTTGTGCCATAATCTGACATCTTCAACACTGCTAGCCACTGCTAGAGTAGGTCTTTCTGAAGCTCGGTAGAGAGTACCATTTCGAAGTCCTCGAGCTAATACCATAGCTCCTTTGGTCACTTTCCAATTTGTCTTAGAAAAGTGAACCTCACAGTCGTCGTCACAAACTTGGCCCACAGAAACCAAGTTCCTTGTCAGATTTGGAACATGTCGCACATCTTTCAGCTTCCACGTCGAACCATTGACTTTCACGTTCACATCACCTACACCGATGATATCACATGCTTCACCATCACCAAGGAAGACTTGGCCAAAGTTCCCTTCCTTGTAAGAGGTCATGATCCCCTTATTTCCTGTAGCATGGAAAGAAGCTCCTGAGTCTACTATCCAAGACTCGTTCATACCGTCCTCGGAGAGTAATAGGAAACTCTTGGTGATCACATTGTTGTCATTAACAATGAAGACTGCATCGTCCTCTGCAGCTGCAACTACATGGACCTCTTGATCACCCCTGTTTCCCGTATTGTTAGCACCCTTTCTTTCTGGACAGTCTTTCTTCATATGCCCTTCTTTATTACATGTCCAACACACACCTCTAGGTCTAGATTTTGATCTCCCCCTAGATTTACCTCTAAATTTACCTTTAGATTTATCTGAATTTTTATTAAAATTCCTGCCTCTTTCATATTGCATGCTTAAGACAGATCCTGAAGAAGAGCTAGAAGCGGTGTAGCCTCGTTCTAGTCTCCTCTCTTCTTCACCAAGTATCATAGCCGTTACATTTTCCAGCATTAGTTTTTCACTACCCGCCGAGTTGCTTATAGACGTCACAGCCGTATCCCAACTCGACGGTAATGATGATAACAACCTTAATGCTTTAACTTCATCCGAAAATGTAATGTCAACCTTAGAAAGTTGGGAGATAATTGATTTAAACTTTCCAAGGTGAGCAGATACTGTCTCGCCTTCATTCATTTTTAAATTAAATAATTGTTCACACAACATAATTTTACCTGAGGCTGACGACTTCTGATAGAGTCTCTCCAAAGTGTCCATTAAGTCCTTTGTTGTAGATATTTCTTCGACATTGTTGTAAACTTCCTCCGTAAGACACCTACGGATCACGCCAACACACTTGCGGTCAAGAATAGCCCATTCTTCATCATCGAGTTTACCCTTCTTATCCACTCCATGTAATGGAGCATGAAGATCTCTCTCATATAAATAATCCTCCATCTGTGATTTCCAATATGAGAAATTTTTACCATTGAAAACCCGAACCCTTGCAACGTTATCTGATTTATCATCCATAGCCCCAACACCGATATAAACACTATTCACGGCGAAAACACTATTCACGCCGAAAACACTATTCACGCCGAAACACTATTCACGTGAATAGTAACTCCGTCCACCAATAACAGAAAATTCAGCAATTCCTAACCCGGAAGCTCTGATACCAGTTGTTGAGAAAAATAACCACTCCTTATAGGTGATCAGTCTACTTAGAGCTTTCTCTAATGCGGAAAACCAGGATCTTGGATAAAATGGTGAATAAATTGAACATAACCACGAAGCAAATAAAAAATAATGACACACAAGATTTATAGAGGTTCGGAGCAAGTCCTACGTCCTCTTTAGCCACACCAAGCAAATCCACTATGAATATGAAGTTACAACTTACCCGAGTTACTGTACACAAAGTCTAATGTACTCCCCGGTTACAATATCTCACTACAACTCTCACCCTCACACACTTATACAACTCTCTGATCTCACACTCTTTCTCACTCTCTCACTTATACAGGAGACTTAAGAATGGGATGATGAATTGAGAATGAAGAGTGCCTATTTATAAGCTCTTCTTTGCCCGTAGGAATTGAGAGCATTAATTGTTGGGTAACAAAAGTCTTTCACCACCATAAATTTATGGTAAACAATTTCCTTCTTAAATCCAGGGAATGGATGGATTTTCTTCTTCCATCTGTTTTGTGCATGTGAATTTCAAACCCTAGGCTCATAGCCTTTGATTTTTAACCCTGACAATTAATGGGAAGTTGTATTCTACTTGACCCCACCATATAACAATTAGGACGGGTCACTTCGAGGGTCATCAAAGAGGTTCTTCTATCAGCTTTTTCTTTTTTGGTTGTTTGGATCCACATCTTCTGATTCTGAACCATGAGAGTTTGACTTATTTCGATCAGATTATATAAGTATTTTAGCATGTTGCAGATAAGGGGTTCCTAACCCAGGCCTATTTTATATCTGATTAAAAATGATCTGATGTTTGTTTAAATCAGTCAGACGAGTCACACACATGAATCAGACAAAAAGAAACATTCTAAAATCAACCTGAATTGTCTATTGTAAATTTTATCAGTTCCACCAAATTGCAGGTTAACGCCGAGACATAAAAAGTTCTTGGTAATAAATTTTGAAATACATTAAAATCATCTAAAACCATTGTTAAGATAAATAAATAAATAAATAACAAAAAAAGAACTTGAAATACATTAAAACCATCTAAACCATTGCTAAGATAAAAGAATAAGCCTGAAATTAAGCATGTAACAATAGTTTCCAAAAATATATCACAACAAAGTCCCTCTTGCTTTTTGGTCAATTATATCTTACTTATGTAAACGAATCAAATCCACAATTGTGGTAATTATTAATAAATTCGTTATTAGTTCATCTGTGGATGTAAATCGAGATCTATGAGAGAAGATCTTAAACTGAACCAGGTTACATTACCTTGTCTACTATTTCAACTATTATCACGTAATCGTGAAATGTAACATGGTATCTAAGTAGGTTGTTCAATCCTTATTTATATTCGCATAGTTTTCAATGTTTTTTCTAAATAAAATTATTGTGATTTAATCATTGTTTCAATCATATTCACGAAGCAATCAAAATTGACGATTTGCAAGAGTGGGGTCCCTCTTTTCAAGTCAACTCGCTTTTCTAGATGGTAGAAGTCCATTTAATTTAGTTCAAGTTGAATTTTATTTTCCTCCAAGTCGGACACTTCAAAATTTTTGCTCTCCGACTTGCTTGGGGGTGGGGGGATAATGAGATGTAACATGGTATCTAAGTAGGTTGTTCAATCCTTATTTAAATTCGCATAGTTTTCCATGTTTTTTCTAAATAAAATTATTGTGATTTAATCATTGATTCAATCATATTCACGAAGCAATCAAAATTGACGATTTGCAAGAGTCGGGTCCCTCTTTTCAAGTCAACATGCTTTTCTAGATGGTAGAAGTCCATTTAATTTAGTTCAAGTTGAATTTTATTTTCCTCCAAGTCGGACACTTCAAAATTTTTGCACTCCGACTTGCTTGGGGGTGGGGGGATAATGAGATATGTCAGTAACGAGATGGAACAAGATCAATAAAAGTTCAAGATAGATGAAAATCGAGCATCATTAGGATATCTCTTGTTATTATCTAAGTTTTATATAGTCTACTTTCTACACTAATTAAAAAGAAAAAAAAAAAAAAAAAGCTTATGAAACTAGCCTACCCTAAAGTAACTAATTTACTTTATAAATATGAGTTGGATCTCTATCATTCAACTACGGATGTTTTTGAGTTCTACCGGAGAGGATTTTGCAAATCAAAAAGACTGATTGACAACTACGGATTATAAAAAAAAAAAACATGAAGAATTGAGATAACGGATCAACAAGGTGAAATATACACAAACTGCAAAAGAATGGCAGATAAATTACAAGATCAACACTAACCTTAATGCTGTTCAGAATACAAGAAATCACCTGCAACATTTTTTACAAGAAAAAGTGGAAAGATGACAAAGAAGTATCTTTCAGCTTGTTACGGCGCCAGTCAACATAATAAACAAAAGTTTCTTGTCCGGTGAGTATCCTGATCTTCACGACCCTTTAGATATGCCCTAATAGCTAAGTGCTCCGATGCATATGTCATAAAAGATGCCAACACTATACCTCCAACAACCATCAACCCCAATCTGCAAAAACTCGTAAGTCTTCAAAACAATATAAAGCAGAAACAACACACTCATGGTTAATCATTCACAGCTTTTCTTGTCGAATTTATTTTTTTGTATTATTGATTAAACTAATTTTGGTTCTGTTTGGTTTGACTTTAATAGTTTAAAAAAAAAATTAGATGAGAAATGTTATCTTATTTCGTTTGAGTAAACCTCCGACGAACCTTCCCCAACAGGTTTGCATCGAGTTGGTATCAGGTCAAGGAAATCATCTCAAGGAAGAGAAGAATATTATGATGAATGTTGAAGGAACTGAAGGTGAAGAAGTACCTCGGGAAAAGTGCAGTTATTCCAAATAGGCACGGTAATGAAGGGGCGACAACAGCCAAGAATGTCATCCCTAACCCATAATACCACGAGGCAACATCACAAGCAGAAATATGTCGTTGATGACCTGTACCATGAATAAGAACAGATTATATCATACGTAAGATAGAAATGGATTTAGAGCATGCATTCCTCTACACATTCATAAATATAAATTTTAATACCTTTTCCAGAATCGTAACCAGCACATTCAGAGTCTGTAGAAAATGATCCTGCTTGGTTTGTTTTCGCCTTCCCCAATTTATAAATTAAATGGAGATACCCTCCAAATGTTATAAAGAAGATCGTGAATGTCCACTCGTACACCAGGATTAAACCTGTCCATGGCATCACTTGCCGAGGAACAACTGCAAATGCAAGTGCAAGGGACACTACAGCAGCCATGAAGCAAACAAAAATAGACAGTCCACCCAAATAAGCAGGTACTTTGGACTTCGAACCATTAGAGATCTGGTGAATATCACAAAAACAAGAGTTTCAGTAGAATATAGATGAAGAACTATTTAATGCTTAAAAAAATTTTTTACTTTGAATAATTTGAATTAATATTGAACGAAAAAAAAAGGAAAACAACCCACACAAACAAAAACAGAACCCAAAACAGATTACACAATAACGACCTCCCACCTAGAGATGAAGTCGAAAAAAGACTTATCCCTAGCCCAAGCTATTTGCCTACTCCAATGAAAAAGGATAGCTAAGATATCCTCCGCCTCTAGCCTGGAGACTCCAAAATCTACTTTAAACGTCTGATCATAGCCTGGAGACTCCAAAATCTACTTTAAACGTCTGATCATTTAATGCTTTAAATGATTAAGAATGTAACTTCTTGCATTGACATAAAATGACCTAAATATATTGATTGAATTGTTAAGTTCAATTATAATAAGAGACTCCCCCAGCATAGTTTATATAGAGTCGCCAAAACGTGGAATGTCATCATATTTGCACGTGATCGTGTTATAAACAACAAAACGTAGGTGTTGATTTGATCACTCACTCTATCTTGGTCATTCTTATTGTACATCCTATTTGACTAGAAAGAGTTACCTGTTCATTAGAAATAATTACAGATGATGAAGAAACTCCAGCAGAACGAAGTTTATAGTAGATATGTCTAATATTATCACCAAGGGAGTTTCTTAATAATGCACCAAAGAAATCCTTTTGCATCTGCAAAAATGAAAAAGGTTTAAGCTACACCAAGTATTCACATTTTTTCATGTTTTAAAGAACAGGGCAATTCAAGAGCAACCTGAAAAAAGGACTGATAGTTAAAGAGAAGAAGAGCAATTAATGGAAGCAGGTACAATAATTTGACAACAAGCTCATCACTAGGGTGCTTGCCCCCTCCTGTTCCTGGAAGTGATTCCTCGAGCTTCTCCCGGACATTCTGCAGCACGGGAATACTTGAAAAGTGTAAGAGTAGCTTTAAAATATAAATATATCCATCTATCATACTCTTCCATTTTCATCCATATGTGGGCGGGTATATTTGAGGCCTCAGCTATTTACTATCTGCATGGTAAATAGAACCATTTGCTTCGCACATATGTTCTGAACAACTATCACAACCAATTCACCACAACATCTTGTCCATTTCAACAATTAATTTAGACATGCCTACAAAGTACACCCGATGCCTCCTAAATCTCACCATAAACGTGCAGAACAACAAAGTTGGAGAGCAATTACCTGCCAGACATCAACAGGTTTTAACAGCCATGATGTCCACCAATCCCAGGGTTTAAGGGGGCCAAGTGTGTAGTGAATAACCCGAAGTTCTTTCTCATCTACCATCCACTGCATATATAT
This sequence comes from Eschscholzia californica subsp. californica, assembly GCA_002897215.1. NCBI lineage: Eukaryota > Viridiplantae > Streptophyta > Magnoliopsida > Ranunculales > Papaveraceae > Eschscholzia > Eschscholzia californica. The sequence continues at coordinate 385,803 of BEHA01000466.1, forward strand.
TATGAACTATTAGAAGATGAAAATTCCACAAATCACTTGGTGCAAATCAATTGCAACTCATTGCGCGAAATCGTATGCTAGATGAGGTAATCCTGTTTACTAGTTCAAATCTAATAAGTGCAACATTGCAAGATTATCAACATAAATTAGAATGCATGTACTTTAATCAGTTAATGCCAAACTATCAACACTATAGTGTTTATTTTATTATCTAGCCGCATGTTATCCTTTAATATGTTTAGTTCTATAGACATGCACTAGCAAAGCTTTTCTAATCCGTAACACCAGTATTTCTTTTTTATTTTTGTAAAATAGGACTTAGCCTATTAGTTTATTTATTCATCATTAGGTTAACAATAGATAGTCTATCTTTTTGGATAGCTATAGCAATACAAGGTGGGGGATGATTCCCTTCCCAAGTTTGAGTTACATTATTTGAAAAACCGAAGTTGGCTAGTTGATGAGCCACAGAGTTGCTTTCACAAACAATGAGTTTAAAATTGATGTTCTCGAACGAACCCACTTCTTCATGAATCCCTGCCATTATGTTCCTTATCTTCCACTCTTACTAATTCCGATTCACATACCTTTATTATTCTGAACGCATCTCATTCAATAATAATGTTACTTTCTTGCCTATGTTCTGCCATCTTAAGGCCTAACGCAACGGCTTTTGCTTCAGATTTCATTGGATTATTCGAGTTAAACGTGTCCACCATATTGCTTCAGTATTTTGATTATGAAGTGCGTGTATAAGCTGGATGTACGTACATCCCAACCAACTCTGTGGGACCACATCTCTCGGGATGTCAACGCTAGGAAGAATGCTCAAGGATATTACACTGAAAACATTGCCAAGCTTTTGGTTTTTTTAATGTCCAGCTCTTTTTCCTTGAATTATTTGCATTTGAAGGGATTCACATATTGGCTTGACATCTCGGCACCTAGAAGTTACCGGATAAGTCCATAAGTTGGCTGTTTTTGAAGTATAAAATTGAGTGTAAATTCCCACATTTACGCCGAATTATTTAGATTGCTAACTTATTATTTTGTTCAATGTTTAAATCTTGCTAATTTGTTAGTGGGACTTGATGTTAGTTTGTTTTTTAGTCAGTTACATGAATTGACAGATTTGTAACGTTAATTGTGTAAATCTAGTTAAATTGGATATTTATATATATGTTGTTATTCAATTCCTTCTGCGCTTGCCAGTCTTAATTTAATATTTTTTGAATCTTCATTATTTTGCTTTTTCATTTATGTAGGCCAATAAATCCCCAAGTTCTGTATTGTCACCAGATATCCTCAGCAAAGCCAATAAGTAAACATTAAAGACGTTAACTGCTCCTCCTATGGTCATATCAGCACCAATTTTTCAGAATTGAAGATGACAAATAAACAGTAGTTTTTGCCTTGTTTTGGAGAAACTCGCGTTAAATGGAATCAATGCAATCAGAGAAGGCCTAAGAGTGTTGGTCAACTTATACAAGACTAAAATTAGATTATCAAGTCTCAATCTGTCTGATGTACAATCACTACTCCCTGTCGGACCTACTTTTCGCAATAACTCACCAGGTTCTCAGATTTAGACAGCTATGGTTCTGTAGCAGGCATAAATCACCTGCGACTGCGAGTGACCCAAGATCCGCCCGAGAGCAGGGCCAATTATATAAATGAAAATTCATATTTTGCAGACTTAATTTCCTGCGCTGATTTATGTCTACACTTAGGATATGGATACGTTGATACAGCATACAGGCATACAGCGTCAAAGCTATAGCTGAGAAGGGAACCAATATAATGTAGCACACATTTTCTCCCATTTAGAAGTATCAGAATCTTATTAAGTACTTACAGAATTATATACGGGATAATGCTTCACCAAACATCTTTTATAAAGCACGTTAACAGTTTCTACTCATCAGTGCATTAAGAGGGAAATGGAGATAATGCAAAATTTAAAATGTAAATAGTAATATCTTGTGAAAAGCTCATACCTTGTTGGCCAGCATGTAGAGACCAACATCTGCATTATATAAAGTAGACAATCTTTCCATTTCAGGTTCTGGCCTAGAATTCATCGCTTCCGGTGATAAGTTTGGCTCAAAAACATGTGCATTTGCAAATCCGGCAAAATAAGAATTCAAAAACCCCTGATCTCCTGTTAAGATTAAAGGAGGAGCTGAAGATAAGACAACTTGTAAGAGAACCTAAATGGGTACTAATGCTCAATACTACTTTTGGACATCGATTTAAGATCAACTACAAATTTCAAGATCGCATCTTTCTTGTAGAGGCGCTAAATGGTTCAAGGATGTATTTAGGTCTAAATCTTGGGAAACTTTCTTTGCCTTCACTTCTGTTGTACTTACACTGGTTCATTAAAATACTTAAGTTTTCCTTGTCGGACTCTAAAAGCAGGATGGATCAAACTTTACTCCTTCCTTTTTCACCAAAACAATATAAAAAAAAAAAATCATTTTTCTACTATCACATTATAGTTAAAGTTATAGAACGAAAGAGGAAGTAGAGAACTATGGCCCCCTAACACATACCATCTTGAACAACACACACATGTGCATCTCATACTAAGCTACAACTTATGAGCATTGATCAGTACCCCTAGCAGAGGAATATAGTTCATTGTGTGCTAATGTATGTGTGGTGTTTATAGAATTAGTGTTCTAGTTGAAACCGCGAGCAAAGGGAAATGAAGGCAGAAAAAGTTAACCTCCAGTATAAGAAGGCAATGTGGTCACTTTGCTCATCATATCATTGAAAATAGTTTCAGATGGTTCCACAACCATGACTCCTGAATTCATCCTCTCCGAATGCTTTAAGTTCGCACAGAACTTCTTACATTTGAATAGATCCTCAATACTCTTTACCACAACAGTATCAGCATCAAGATACACAACTGCACATAGCAATACACAGTTGTTATAATAAAATTTACCCAAGTACCCGAAAAACTTTAATCGCAAATAAGGATCAAAACAATACCATAGATGAAGAAATTTCATCTTATTTAAGCAAAATGAATTACCTTTGCTATACTTTGTCATGTTAAATATCTTTAACTTTGTGTAAACTCCCCAAAATCTCTTAGGTCTGACTTGATTTGGGTTAGCTAATAAGCTTATAAGCTCCACAATCCAACCATCAGCCTACCAAAAATTTCAGAACTAAACCTCAAAAGCAATACAAAAAAACTAAGACCAGTAAAAAGAAGAACTAATTCCATTTACTAATGTAAGAAGAACTGAACTTAAAAGGAAACCCTAATTTTTCATTTTGAAAATAGATACATACCTTGAGGAGATTCTTGGCGTAATCTGAAACGCCATCAGAGACAAGAACAACCATATCTTTCTTTGATCCAGTATCTCTTATAGATTTCCCAAGAACACGAACACCAAGTAAGAATTCATCTCCATAAAGAAGAGTGGCATAAGCTTCTGATTTAGATCCAGAAACTCTAGCAGGAATCACAGTATGAAATAAAGATGAAAGAATCACTAAAAAACCGAGTAATTTCGAAATCCTCGAACTCATCATCATCATCTTAATTAAAAAAGACCACTCAAATTCAACTCTTGAAGATCTATAAATGATGATGATTAAAGTTTGAATCTGAACTGAACTCAAAATTGTACTGATTAGTCATGAGAATTTGAAAAGAGATGTCTTAACGATAAGCTCTAACTGAGTTTTTTGTTTTCTTGATTGGAAACTTTGTTGAGTTAATTATGTGAAACCCTAAAAAGCATATGAATATGTTGAAAGATGTTTCTTCTTTCCTTTCGATTTCTTCTTCTAGTTGTTGTTTGAAGTTTGAATCTATCTGGAATTCAGATTGGACGCCATGGCGGCCACCCTGGAAATATTCTAGGTAATCATGCGCGAGGTGCGTAGCGTTCATATGTGTGTCACGTGTGTAGCGTTGGGGTTGGATTTTGCCCTGCTGTCTAGAACCCGCTTACGTCCGCCCTGGTGACCGACCGGTCCACACCCGGCCCGGGTAGATTTTCAGTGGATGGATACGGACAAGGGGGTCTACCCGGTGTACCGTCCAAGTCAATTCGTTCAGGGTGATCGTTTGCCCTTCCATTATACCTGTTCATAAGTTCGAATGAATATGAACTATCAGAGATGTTTCGGTTAAGATGGTAGTGCTAGGTTAGATTAGGCTAGGATATATAACTCTCAAAATCAAAAGAAGCGCTACCCTTTCTTCTCTATTCTATTAGGCGATCTTTTACTTTTTTCTCTTCTAATTCTCGATGGTGAAATCCTAATCCTTAATAAAAATCGACGATTCTCTATTCGACGACGTCACATGTGGTGGCAGAGTCGAGGACGGCTCAAACTTAGTTAGTGGAAAGGCCTTTTGGATGGGTTTTTAGAGCCTTCGCCAAGAACAAAATCACATATATGTGGGTTTGGCCCTGGGTGGCTGAAGTGGGGACAATATCTGTAATAGTCTCACATTACTCACGAGAGGACTTGAAAATTGGGCTATAGGTGTATGCTGAAGCTAAGCAAGTACATAAGCCTTTTGGGTGGGCTCGTGGAGGTTTCGACAAGAACAAAATTTCATACTTGTGGATTTTGGGTGTGGGGTGGCAAAAGCGGGAACAATATCATTATTTGTTAAGTTTTGGGGCGTCACACGTGAGATCAGAGTCGAGGACGACTCTTGGCTGATGGTGGAGGATTGTGATCATAGTCCGTGTTTTCCTCAGGAGTGTTCGGAACCTGAGCTAAAGATGTATGCTCAAACTTAAGAAGTGTCGAGCCCCTGTAAGTGAGCTCGTGAACCCTTCACCAAGAATAAAACTCCTTACATGTGGTCTTGGACTCAGAGGGGCAAAAATGGTGACAATATGGTTAAGGGCATGGGGGACCTCAATACCACACCTAAAAAAGGAGAAAAAAATTCAAACACGTCGACCGTTCAGCTTGTAACTTCTGTTTTGTCACGTAAATGATAAGGAACCAGAATTTGTTCAGGAAGAGTAGTTAAGCTCCGCCAGTGAATTTGAGCCTCAAGCTTTCAAGCTATGATTTCCAGCACCTTCTCTCTCCGTCCCACCACTAATACATTTCTCTGCAACAATAACAATGACGGATTTTACCGCCAGAACTTTCATCAGGAAGTGAACGAATCACATTGAGAACCTGCTCCTCATCGTCAACTTCTCGCCCAGCAGCTTTCAGGTCACAAGTCAGAGCACTCATGTTTCGAAGATGTTCAGCCACACTATGACTTGTATCCATAGTGTATCTCATCCATTTCAAAGTCAAGGCACGAGGCCTGGTAGCAGATGTTTGACCGAACTTGACCTCAAGCTTATCCCACATGTCCTTAGCCGTGAGACAATTCTCAAATTCTCAAATCAGATCGTTGTGCATGCAGTACAACATAATATAGCGCGTCGAACGATCATTTTTGGACCATTCTTGGTATGCTGTTAATTCTTGCTTATACCGATCACTTTTTGTATCCTTAGGTTCAACCATAACAATGAATAAGTTGTCTAAGACCTCGCATTCATTAAGGAGATATTGAATCTTCCTATGTCAGATGTCATAGTTAGTACCATCTAGTTTTTCATTTGTGACAAGTCTCAAACCATACTCTTAGTTGTCATCTACAAGTATACACAATGTAATGGATATTAGGCACGATTTTTTTCCTAATTAAATTATCGAGATTTCATCATTTGTATCAATCATTCGAAAATTTCGCTAAGTTCATTTTCATCATTCATGATATAAACTAGAAATTCTAAAATTCAATTATTTCATAGAACACATCTATGAGACCCTTTGATTTCGCAAAACATATTTGAAAAAACTTAATTTATAAGTTGTATACATCACACACACATAGATAAATCACATAGACATGAACTCTCATAGTTATATCATGATTAAATTATGCAACACGTGCATATGAAACTAATACACACATGTTAACTCATTTGTAATAATAACATCTCATGCAATCCAAAACAATTTCGGAAACAGGTTACAACGGGATCACATAGATCTTGGTCGTGTTCGTTATTATTTGGATTGGGTTACACTTCACAAAAATCGGGTTGCCTATAATAACCTAATAGGTCTAGTGGCCAAAAATAATTTGGTTACCCAACTACAAAACTATGTATCATAGTTGATTTATGAAGTGCACGCCCACTGGCCAAAAAACCCACTCTTAGATATGTCAACCAAAAGATGTTTTTACTAGGTCCCTGTGTCTATACTCAATGGATAGACCCAAACATTATATATACACCCTAGATTACCATATCATTTTTTATGTACGGGAGATGGAAAACAAAAAAAGAGACAAAGTTGATTATGGACTCTATGAATTATTTTTTTCTTTTGAGTTGCAACTAAATCATATTAGTTTTTGGCTAATGACACTACCATCGAGATTTAATCACAAGTTAACATTCATATTTCAAGTGACTTCCGATTTCAATTTCTTTAAAATAAAATGAAATTGTAATCAGAAACTCAATTATCGACGAACAAGGGACAGAGAGTGAATAATTTTAGCTCTGATACCACTGTTGGTCGTAATCGGATAATTCGTACTTTAGTGAAGCGGTTGATCGTCCAATTGCCGCTAATCTGTCCACGATTGTCGTCGACTTGCTACAATGTATATGTCTGAATCACTACTAGAGCAATCGAAATATCCACCCCTTAAATCTTCGTCTATCGATGGTTAGACCATGTAATACAAGAGTATTTTGAATAAGCCTTTTGGTGTGTGTTGTGTTCTTGTGTTTTGTGTATCTCTCAAGAATACAAATGAGAAATATATACTATATGATTTCTCATAGCTACAATTAATCATAGAGATTAATAGCTAGCAATTAATCCATTATAACCTCTATACTAAATAGCAAGTTAATTGCGCCCGATTCATTCTCATGAATGTAGCCGTTACGAAACGGTTTCATTCCCATGAATGTGACCGTTACAAAATGATTAATAAGGGGCAAGGGGTAAGGGCTTGGGCGGCCTCAATACCACACCTAAAAAAAGGAGAAAAGAAAATTCAAACACGTCCACAGTTCAGCTTGTAATTCTGTTTGTGTCACATAAATGATAAGGAACCAGAATTTGTCCAGGAAGAGTAGTTAAGCTAGGCCACTGAATTTGAGCCTCAAGCTTTCAAGCTATGATTTCCAGCACCTTCTCTCTCCATCCCGCCACTAATACATTTCTCTGCAACAATAACAATGGCGGATTTTACCGCCAGAACTTTCTTCTTCCTTCTACTAAATTCTTCTTTAAGAAGAGGATTTCCTTCTCAAGAAAACCCATTAGAGCAAAACTTGAACAGAACCCCTTGGAGTATCGTAAGCTTGGAGATTCCGACCTTCAAATTAGTGAAATAACTTTGGGCACGGTAAAAATCTTATCTTTTCTAAAGCTTCATTCTGGGTTTTATTCTTCTTTGATTGTTTGATTATTTAGATGATATAATTTGGGGTTTTAGATTATGGGTATCATTCAATTATTCATTTTAAGCTTTAATTTTAGGTTACTTGAATTTCTATACTAATGAGTAATAGTTCAGTCTGAATTGTGAATTTCTCTCAAATTTGATGAGAGTGAATTTCTTGCTGACCTATACATACTAGAGAATCTACCTATTTTAAATGATATAATTTTGGGTTTTAGATTGTGGGTATCATTCAGTTCAGCATTTAAGCTTTAATTTTAGGTTACTTGAATTTCTATACTAATGAGTAATAGTTCAGTCTGAATTGTGGATTTCACTCAAATTTGAGGAGATTTATCTTCTCTCTGACCTATACAGATTAGATAACCTGTTTGTTAATAAGTTTGCAATTTAAAAAAGGAAGTTTGGAGTTAGAGTAGTATCTTTTTTCTTTAAATTCATTCGTAACACTAGGCGATACTATGAGGTAACAGGCTATGGTGGTTTTGAACTTTCGGTTGTGTTACCTTCTTTGGCTATCCACACCCAAAAACAAACTTTAGCTGAATACTTATGGTGCTTAGAGAATTGATATTCAATAGCTACGAAGATGTGCTATTGATGTTAGACCAGTGGTTCGTATCATATATTCTAAACGAAAAAATCTTTCTTCAAAATTTTAGATGACATTTGGTGAACAGAATACCGAGAAAGAGGCTCATGAGATGCTAAGTTATGCATTTGAACGTGGAATTAATGCATTAGATACTGCAGAAGCTGTAAGTACCTTCATCCCTAACTCTTGGTCCAGGATTTTGGGTATAGGGTTGCTCTTGTCAAAGTTCCAAATATTGTACTTTTATGAAATATATTTTTCTGTAATGCTACCTTAGTTGAACCTTCCAAAAGGTTTAAGAGTTTTATAGAATCGACAAAAGATTATATACAACTCAAAGCATCGGTCTATCACTCTATCTTATTGACACATTACATAATACTTCACTTGATCCACTTCTTTTCTTGTCACCAACAAAACTTCATACTTGATAAAATCTACTTAGTTCAATTGTCTCTTTCAATACCTTTCCATTAATAGCTAAATCATACTTGCTGGCTTGAGTGAGATTGTCTTTACAATGAAATGGTGGAATAGCCCTACGGCACAATTCTGTGCACAGAACTTGAAATTTCAATCTAGTCCTTGGAGAGGGATGGAGATTAGTGGATTACCATACAATAAACACAAAGCTCCTACGAGTATTATTTACAAAGATTGCAAAATCTAATTGCAGTTGTCCTGAAAAGAAATCTCATTTTTTTTTTGTGATTGCAAAATCTCTTGCATCGCTAGTCACTGTCGTAAACCTACTTATATTTTCACTCCTTGTTTCAATTCTGTAGTATCCAATTCCATTGAAGAAAGAAACACAAGGAAGGACAGACCTTTATATCGGTAACTGGTTACAATCTCAACCTCGCGACAAGGTATATTTGCGAAGTTACTAAGTTGCTCTATTTTGTTTCAATGTTGCTCATAGATCAATTCTTCACTTGCATTATGGTTTAGTACAAAATCAATTTTTCTTCTTAAATTGATAAAGAGAGTGACACGAGTTATTGCATTACGGGGCACCGTGAAGTAGATGACACTTTAGTTAACTAAGGTGTTGCCATACTATCTGGGTAAGATGCAACGTGATAGACTTGAGGTGCATGTTAAGACATATACGTTATTAGTATGTGATTGAAGAAAGACTAGAATTCGCATTAGATTAATATCTATCCTAAATTAGTTTTTTTTTTTAATTGTTCAGCTTGTGCCTCGAACCCTTGACCTCTAAGATGGAAGATTATACCTCTTACCACTCCAACCAAGGGTTGTTGGCTCTATCCTAAATTAGTTTCCATACCTATAAAAATCTATAATGTTAGGAAGATGTTAATAAAGTTCGCTTTTTCCCCTCATTCAAATAGTAATAACATTTCTTACTTGCAAACCTACTTATGGAAAGTTGATTCTACAAATTTGATGGGTCTATGAAGAGGAAAGTTATTATAGAACTTATCAAAAAGTAGATATTTGAAAAAAAGGAAAAGTACAAAATTTTAAATGTTATTTCGTACTTAATGTTATTAGATCGATCATGTGTAACGTGAATATATTTTTTAGATTTATTTTGCCATATCGGGTGCCCGACCTCTCCGTTACTCTGTTTTGAGAAATCGGCCGGCCCCACACTCACTTCATGGGTATAAGGCTAGAGAACGCGCATATTGTGTCTACATGTATGATATCGTCGTAGGGTCTTAATTCCTGCTGTAGGTTAAGATCCTTTTTTTGTGTAATTTTTACTTTGGTCGTCCCAAAAGGCCAAAAGTAACTGTTATGTCCACTAAGCTAATATTTTGCCATTTTAGTTTTCTACTCTGCGCTAATATCGTTTGACTATACGAATTCCAATGTGCTCTGGAATTTTTAATTCCCAAAAGCGTTCCAATAAAACCAGCACTAACAGGTAGCTTAAGTTGTTTCATGTTTAGGTTATTTTGGCAACCAAGGTTTGTGGCTATTCAGAGCGATCAGCTTATATGCGTGATAATGCAACGGTTTTGCGAGTTGATGCTGCTAACATAAAAGAAAGTGTGGAGAAAAGCCTGAAGCGCCTAAAGACTGACTACATTGACTTATTGCAAATACATTGGTCAGTTTTCTTCCATTACTTAAATGCTCTGATAAGCCATGGGTTTCTAATAATTCTATCGTAACTAAAATATTTGCACGAAATGTTTTGGTTTCCAAGAGGCGGTAATAAAAAGTTGTGCCTGAGCTGAAATTCAATAGCTCTGCTTTTCTAATTTTAAAGTCTAAATATTATTTCAGGCCAGATCGTTATGTTCCATTATTTGGTCAGGCTTCCTATGATCCTTCAAAATGGAGAGCAAGTGTGCCTTTTGTGGAGCAACTAAAAGCTTTTCAAGAAATCATTGAACAAGGAAAGGTAACACTAATATAACTAATTTATTTATACCCGTACATATCTCAAATGTTGTCGTGTACACAAGTATGCTAAGTTGTAAGCCTTGAGACTCCGCCCCAGATCGACAAGGGCCGAGTTCTGCGCCAGGCGAGTTACGAGGGTAACGAATCATATGTTAGAAGAGTATATTTCACACATATATTGTATATATAATATAAAGAGTATATCTAATTTGTAATTTGTATGTATATATGTTATATAGAAGAGAGCAGATCTCTCTAATTCTATGTTTCCCTCATCCTCTCACTTGTTTTCTCCTTCCTTCCTCTCTTGGAATTGTTAATGAGAAATAAACCCTGCTTCACTCTTTCATAGTCGGTCGAGCTACTGTCGAGTCTAATCACGGAAAGACTCGCCTGTGTTGGTAAAATTCGTCAATTTACTTGGTATATCATAACTAACGTAGATGGGTTCTAATGGGCTATATTGGAGTAAAATTGGACTCGAGCCCAAATACGTAATATCTACATATATTTAGGCCGGGAATCCACAACAGAGTTGAACCATCCTACGAGGATATATGGAAATTAAAGGGCAATTTTTTTGCAAGGACGCTCTCCCCTGCATTTCATCCAATCCTCACAATAGTAATCACGTAGATATCAACTTGTTTGGTTGATCTTCAGTAAACTTGATGTCCACGTTATAACGGTTGGTCGCAGGTGCGCTACATCGGTGTCTCCAACGAGACGTCATATGGTGTCATGGAGTTTGTTCATGCAGCGAAGACTGAAGGGCTACCAAAGATTGTTAGCATCCAGAACAGCTATAGTCTTTTAGTAAGGAGTCAATTTGAAGGTAAGGCCAGATCATTTTCCATCAAATATTTTCCCTGGGTTTTTCTAAGAAATTATGTATTACTTCATAAACAAAGTTATAACTATTTTGCCTTTTTATTAGCCAAGTTATAGGGATCGCTATGATCAAGATTTAACTTATAAATATACTTATCTTGTATGAGTATTTTTACAAAATGCATAGTAATAATCTATTTTGCTCCTTCTATTTTCCTTTTTGGTTGTAAATGTTGTAATCCACATTACTTATGAAAATGGTAGATGCAGATATTGTATACAAAAAGGTAGTGGTATTTTTCTGGAAATGGTATGATCCGAACCCTAGTCTCTTCAGTGGAGAAACGTACATTTTACCACCAAACCAAAGTGGGCTCTACAAATATTACTATGTAGTAGTTTTTAAAATGTAATTATTTGATATGTCTAAAAGAGTGGGTTGGATCGAATATAAGAAAAAGAAAATGGGTAGACTCCGCTAAGTAATCTATGAACTTTTGCTAGTTGTGCTTTGCGTAATCCTTTGAATTGCTTTTCAATAAATTTCTTCCAGTATTTTGAAACTCATTTAACTGGTTGAATACAGTTGATCTAGTTGAAGTATGCCATCCAAATAATTGCAACATCGGGTTACTCGCTTATTCACCATTAGCTGGTGGGACTCTGACTGGGAAATATTTGGACTCAAATTCTGAAGCTGCTAAGAAGGGGAGATTGAATCTCTTTCCTGGCTACATGGAAAGATACAATAAATCCCTGTCCAAGGTATGCCTACTCTTTTGACTAATAGGAGATTTTGCTTTGGTTTTTGAGTATTCACAATAAATATGGGACCGACTTATATCTAAGACGACATAATTTGTCACGCAACCTGATGTAAACACATAGCTAGAGGAAACTACGTAGGGTTACATTGATGGTGTGTTTGAATGAAGGAGAAAACCCCAGGAGAACTTCGGAAACATGAATCTTACGAAACATGACAACCTTTAACTTTATGTTCAAAATTTCGATATGATGGTTTTTTTGGTCTTGGTGGATGGTGGTGATGGGGGGTGGACTGGTGGTGGTGATGATGGTGGTGATTGTGCTGTGGTGATGATCTTGTTAGTGAAGATGGTTTGTAGGTGGTGGTGTGGTGGAGTTAGGGTGGCAATGGTTCGGTTGTGGTGATGGTTTTGGTTTTGCGATGGGCGTAAGTTTATCTAAAAATTTGAGTTGAAATAACTTAAATCCTATCAAATCTCATGAGGATGATGGAATAAAAACAAGAGATTTGGTAGGATTTGTCTATTCATTTAGAAACTTGATAATAGGACTTCAGTTTGTCAAGTAGAACCAGGGAATTCAAATCCTAATAAATCCCAATAATCCACATTTTCCGACTTTATTTTCTGTCACCCATCCTGCCATTAAATGAATGCGTAGAATTTCAACCAGAAGTCACTACAAAAACAAATAGATGTACTATACTAATATATTTACTTCATAAACTTCAAAAGATAATCAAAACAAGTTCATCTTCGTCAGCTCTACGTTTTCGCTCAGCGTTAAGTTATAAATGTGGGCAACAATCCTTCTACAGTTCTACTTACATCAAGAATGTTAAATCTGTGGAGGATCAAACAAGTTTGGTAGCCCGACTAGATAATTTTAGTGTATGAATGTGTATCTCGACTTAACAATGAATTATAATTATTGATTTCAGGAAGCAACTCAGAAATATATTGAGTTGGCCAAAGCTTACGGCCTAACAGCTACCCAACTCGCTCTAGGATTTGCACGAGATCGACCTTTTATGACAAGTTCGATCATCGGTTCGACATCTGTGGAGCAATTGAAGGAAGACATCGATGCATTTGTAACGACTGAGCGCCCTTTGCCAGCAGAAGTCACAAAAGGAATTGACGAAATATTCTCAAAATACAGAGATCCAACAGTGTTTTGATTGTATGCATTTTGAATTGCTTTCTATATTTTTTTTTCAATCCAATTGGTATTACAAAAGGATCTGTCATTTTAGGTCAGGCGAGTAAATTTCTGATGGAAACAATACATATTCATAGAGGTATTGGCTAGGCCCGAAAAAAACATTTTGATATTCCTTGACAGGGAAGTTGTACTAACCAGTTTAATGGTCTCTGTCTGTTATGTTTATAATCCTTTTTGGGGTTTAAAGAAAACACGATCTTATTTCCGTTATAAGAAAAACTGCCAAAATTTCGCAGGAACTTTTCTTTTGTCAATCTTATTTCTGTTATAATTCCTTGATTAAGCTCATTTCTCTGTGTTAGTCAATGAACAAGCTACTTATCATTTTAAAAGTTTCAAGGGATTGAGACAAGGTGATCCCTTATCACCATATCTCTTTGCACCGTCTCGGAAGTGTTTGCCTTGCTCGTCAATTCAGCTTTGGAAAATAAAATTATAGAAGGGTTCTTCGTGACGAAGACATGCTCATGTATTTCTCATCTGCTGTTTACAGATGACACTATAGTCTTCTTCGGAAACAATGTCAACTTTGTTCAAACTCCGGATTCCATTTGAATTCTTTCCAAGCTCTTAATGGCCTCAAAGTTATTAGAATAAAACCACAGTTGTACGAGCGGGGGAGGTTGAAGAACTAATGGAGCAAGCTTCCTCTGTGTCTTCAATGTGGTATAGAAGTTCTTCATCTGAAGTATCTTGTTCTCCATTTACCATTTTTTCTTAGTGCAGATGTTCAATAGAAGTACTTTGGCTGCTATTCCGCTCTACTTTCTCTTTATCTTTGTTGTTCCTTTGGCTATAGTCAAGAAGATAGATAAAACTATCAGAAAGTTCTACTAGGGACACTCACTGCTCTAAGAAAACGCAATGAGTGGCTAATTTTTCGAGAAAGCCCAAATTATGGAACATTAGAATTTGCTTCATTTACGTGTGGTTGCAGCAAACCGGAGTGTTATATCATCAATCTCAACGATCGGATAACAGACCTTGGTCCCTTGACCAAAAAGGTTTTACAGTTGATTGTCTTATCAAATGCCTTGAAGGTATGTCTACTACTTTTGTAGGTCCTGATTGCAACAAGTTGCACCAATTGTTTTAGTTAAATACTGAACCGTTTGTTTGAGTTGGTGATGAAGATGGAAATTATGTGGTGTTTGGGATATGGGAAGTTGAGAGGTAAAAGAATAATGATTATAACAAGTGATAAGGGTAAAATTGGAAAATAACCTAACACTAACAAAGGTTGAAAAAAATAAAAAGGGGCCATCTATATATTTCTCATAAATTAGGGGCTGCACAGGAAATCGGTCATAAATTAGGGAGCCAAATAAGAAATAACCCTTTCTATTACCATGACAAAAAAGACAAATTAACGTCCACTATTTCCTCCTTATTTCAGGAAGAGCTTCCATTTTCAGTTTCTCCCCTATCATGCTCTGATTGATTTAAAAAAAAAATGGTGTGATCCTCAAATTTCAAGTAGATGGTTTTGAGATTAAGATTGTACTTCCCAAATCTAAATTACCCAGATGAAATTTTTGGCATAAGAGATCAGATTCATTAGTTTGTTCATTTATTATTATACAGCATTGATTAGAAAGGATCTGATTTTGGTAGATAAGATTGGGAAATTTTGAGAAGGAAATTGATTGATGATATGCCACAATTTGATCATAGATGAAGAATATTGAGATACAAAACCTAAGAATGCTTCTTCTTCTTCAGGGCTTTCCTAAGATTTCTTTCAGATGGAATGGCACATCTTGTTAGTTATGGAAACCCTGAACGTGACACTGAACAAGTGAGTATTTTTTTTAGTGTTAATCATCTGTTAAGTTTCATATATTAATTATAATAATAATTTATGGGTTAGGTTAACAATGTTGCTTAGCCATTTTATATTGAAAATTTAGGGTTGATTTCTATTTAATTTCCTCATGTTGAGCATATGGGCATTTAACACAAAGGATTTACATTTTCTAACAGTTAGTGTGTTAAATGTGACGTCCCAAGCCTTGACAGTATCTCTATTGTCCACGTTTTTGTCACCCCAAGCCGAAGCCCATAGGTACGGGGTTTTGTTCTTGGCAAAGACTCCACGAGCCCACCCAAAGGCCTCGGCACATACTAAGCTTGAGCATACACCTATAGCCCAAGCTCCAGACACTCTCGCAAGCGATGTGGGACTATCACAATCCTCCACCCTATGGGAAGAGCTATCCTCGGCTCCGATACCACTTGTGACACCCCAAGCCTGAGCAGTTATCGATATTGTTTCCGCTGTTGCTACCCTAGGCCCAAGCCCATAGGTACAGAGTTTTGTTCTTGGCAAAGACTCTACGACACCACCCAAAGCCTCGACACTTACTAAGCTCGAGCGTAGACCTATAGCCCAGGCTCCAGACACTGCCCTGGCGATGCAGGATTCTGCGGATATTTGTATCCCATGGATCTATGATGCAATTCCTGCGTCTTGAAAGAGGCTTTTAGGACAATTTTAAGGCAGTATCAAACTAACATGGCTATCTCATTTTGAAATTCTTCTTTAAGGTTTACTTTTCATAAGTCCAATGGACACTCATTGAATTATCTTCTTGAAAACAATTAGTGTATATCGAACAAATCTTGGATTTAGTGATTGTGATGCACATATCCGAGTGTCCCTCAGACATGAGTTATATTTATGAAATTATTTACTACTCTTGATATTGTCTGAGCTTCGGTTCAATCTGACTTTGGAGATGAGATACTAAATTATACATAAAATGGCAAAATAAGTTTCATTTGTTGTATTGAGATTATTTGCATAATTAGTGAAGGTCAATTTGTATAACATCTTAAGCAAGTAGAATCATTTAATATAGAAGAAAAAAGGTCCTTGGAAAGGTCTGTTATTTGTATGGCTACAAGGTTCTTTGGGTTATTCTTTCTGGATCGCATTTATCTATATTTAATATCTTTCTTCAATTTGATGTTCATATTTTTTGTTTCTTGTGAAGGCACTCATTACTTTAAAGAAAGGTACCCAGCTAGTCAAGTACAGTAGGAAAGGAAAGCCGAAATTTTGCCCATTCAGAATTTCTACAGTGAGTTGTTTTTACCTCCTTTTGGGGTTTAATATGTTCAACTTGTTCTTGTTAATGATTATAACGGTTGTCCTCACGGGTCCTGCATTGGTAATATTTTTGATGGCACATAATTTTTTGTATTAGCCCCTCTAACCACCATACCACCGTTGAGATATTAAAACGTGATTACAGTATAAATTTCGGTCTTGAAAATTTTCTGTTAAACACGTATTTGTGTTGAATGCAAATGATGGAACCCTAAGTGATCTTCCAGAAGAAATGAAAGTTTTTAGATCATTTCAGGTGGACCGACGTGTAAATGTAAACAAAGTATAAGCTTAAATAAAATGTGTGTTTTTGTTATGCAAAAAACTAGGGGTGCTTTTATGGTTCTGCTTCCAAGAATTTATTAGATGATACTATCACTAATATGCGAAAAGAAAGAATGATGCATAAGTTTTAATGCGGATATGAAATTGCAAATGTAAACAAAGTCATCTTATTGTACTGCCTACGAAACCGACAACATAAGCACTCCTACAATGAACTTCGAATATGATGAATTTATTCATGATATCATAATTAGCGATGCATGGAACAATACTAATAATACTAATATATTCACAGGACGAAACAACTTTGATCTGGTATTCTCGTGGTCAGGAAAGGAACCTGAAATTATCTACCATTTCAAGAATCATCCCGGGACAGAGAACAGTGAGTGAGCCTGTTTCTAAGTGCGATTATTTTATTACATGTTTCCTACGGTAATTTTGTCACTTGACTTCGGAAGATACGATTTGCTTCCTCGTGTTGTTTATTCATTACAGGCTGTGTTCAGGAGATATTTGTGTCCTGAAAAAGATTATTTGTCGTTTTCTCTTCTCTATAATAACGGCGAAAGATCTCTTGATCTGGTAAGTGAATCAAGCCTTGTTGTCTCAATCTAACACTTATCATACTAAAGTGAATCTTGATTTACCAATTATGTGAAAATTATTCTTTATGTATCCCTATTAACTAGATTTGCAAGGACAAAGTTGAAGCAGAGGTGTGGTTTATAGGCCTCAAGGCTTTGATCGCTACAGGTCAACGTACTAGGCGTTCTAGAAGTGATCTTTCTGAGGTGACCCGTTTTTCTTATTTAAACTATATCTGAGTATGCAGCACGGCAAAAGAGAATACTAAAAAGTGTGACAAAGATTCCATCGTTTACGTGTAAAAGTGTTGATATTAGATAAGGGAATAACTTGAGATGCAATCACCTTGATTTAATATACTTACATGTATTTTGTCATATAATGAGAATAGCAATTGACTGACTACATTTCTCTTGTTATAAATTTCAGTTAAGTGATGTTAGTGACCTTCAAACTTTTCGCCCTTTTGGTGCACCTCTAGAGGTTACCCCAAGTCTTCCCCGCGAATCCGTTTCGAATTTTAGAAGCTCAGATGTTGGAACAGACCGTTTCAATATGCAACCAAGAACAAGTTCAGCAGATGGTTTCCGAATTAGTGTTTCTAGTGCTCCAAGTAGCTCAAGTCAAGGCTCTGGACCAGATGATATAGAGTCTTTAGGTGATGTTTATGTTTGGGGAGAAGTTTGGTGTGATGGGACTTTAGTCGAAGGATCTGTGAATTCTTTACCTTCAAAAACTGATGTGCTGATTCCTAAGCCCTTAGAATCAAATGTGGTCTTAGATGTTCAGCAGATTGCTTGTGGTTCTAGACATGCTGCATTATTAACAAGGCAAGGTGAAGTTTTCACGTGGGGAGAAGAATCTGGTGGCCGTCTTGGTCATGGGGTTGATGCAGATACCAGTCGCCCTCACCTCGTTGATTACTTGGCATTAAGTAATGCTGATTATATTTCATGTGGAGAGTATCATACCTGTGCTGTAACAATGGCTGGGGATGTATTTACATGGGGAGATGGTACCCAGAGTGCCGGACTTCTTGGTCATGGCACTGATATTAGCCATTGGATACCGAAAAGACTTTCTTCTGGTCTTTTAGAAGGAGTTCAAGTTTTAGCTGTTGCTTGTGGAACATGGCACACTGCACTAGTAACTTCTAATGGGAAGTTGTTTACATTTGGTGATGGATCATTTGGAGTTCTTGGACACGGAGATCGAGAAACTGTTATATTCCCAAGGGAAGTTGAATCATTGAATGGACTAAAAACCGTTAAGGTTGCATGTGGAGTGTGGCATACTGCAGCAATTATCGAGGTAATGGGACAGGGCGGCTCGAATATTTCATCGAGAAAGTTATTCACTTGGGGTGATGGTGAAAAGTACCGTCTAGGGCATGGAGATAAGGAACCCCGACTGGTTCCGACATGTGTTCCTGCACTTATTGACTACAATTTCTATAATCTGGCATGTGGAAATAGTATTACTGTTGCCCTCACAACATCAGGCCATGTGTTTACCGTGGGAAATACTGCATATGGTCAGCTAGGAAATCCTCTCTCTGATGGTAAATTACCTTGCTTGGTACAAGATAAATTAGTAGGTGAATTCATCGAAGAGATAGCTTGTGGCGAGTCCCATGTTGCTGTTCTAACATCAAGAAACGAAGTGCTAACCTGGGGTAGAGGTGCCAACGGAAGATTGGGACATGGTGATGCCGAAGATCGGAAAGCTCCAACTCTTGTTGAAGCACTAAGAGATAGGCACGTGAAAAGTATATCATGTGGGTCAAATTTCACTGCATGTATATGTATCCATAAGTGGGTGTCAGGAGCCGATCAATCTCTTTGCTCTGGTTGTCGGCAGGCATTTGGTTTTACTCGAAAGAGACATAATTGTTATAATTGTGGGTTAGTCCATTGCCATGGTTGTAGTTCAAAAAAAGCTTTGAAAGCTGCTTTAGCTCCTACTCCTGGAAAACCACATCGTGTATGTGACGCTTGCTTCACAAAACTTAAAGCAGCTGAATCTGGTATTCCTACTACTCCTGTTATAAGGAAGGCGGTTACACCTCGGAGGTCATCAATAGACAACCGAGATAGAATAGACAGAGGAGAGATAAAATCTTCGAGAACTTTGTTATCTCCTAGTCCGGAGCCAGTGAAGTTCATAGATATGAAAATGGTTAAACAGGGTATGAAATCTGAATCTTCTCCAGTAACTCAAGTCACTCAAGTTCCATCGATCTTTCAGTTGAACAATATTGCTTTTCAAAGTCCACTAAGTGCACTTCAATTTGCTCTTAAACCAGTTATTACTGCAGCGCCTCAGGCGACACCTCAACCACCATCTCAGACACCAATTGTCTCAAGACCCGCATCACCATACAGAAGGCCAAGCCCACCACGAGCCGCTACTCCTGTATTTTCTAAGAGCATCATTGATAGCCTCAAGAAAACAAACGAATTACTAAACCAAGAAGTCCTGAAACTGCAAACCCAGGTAAGTAGCAAAATGCTATTTCTTCATTATCTTAACAAAGTTAACTCTTCCTTTTCTTCTTGCTTTTTTTTCTCTTCGATTTGGATGGCTATTTTCTAAGCTACCCATTGCAATAAACTTGTCACATTCTGATTTTATATGACCGTTAGGTTAAAAGTTTTAAAGAGAAGTGTGAAAACCAAGATATGGAGTTGCAGCAATCACATAAAAGAGCTCAAGAAGCAACGTCCTTTGCAGCGGAGGAATCTACCAAGTGTAGAGTGGCGAAAGAAGTTATCAAGTCCATCACAGTCCAGGTATTGTATTATTGTTACTCAATTTTCGCTCATGGATTGCATATATATACAGAAGTCGATGTTAATGTTATCTGATAGTTAATACTTGTTGGCGATGGCAATTTGATGTTATTTAGACAAAATACTTGCTTTCTGTTTTATTCAGTTGAAGGACATGACAGAGAAGTTACCTCCTGAGGTCAGTGAGAATGAAAGTTTCAAAGAAATGTATAGTCAGATAGAATCTTTGATCAGAACAAAACAATCATCGGACTTCTTTTATTCCTCTCAAACGGACTTTTTGGAGTCTGAACAACAAAATGGTACCTCTAAATCAGACCCATCCCAGAAACCTGAAGGCAGTAAACTGACCGACGATAATAAGGAGTCGTTTTCTCAGCATAGAAGTGAAAACGGTTTAAGATCACCTGCATATACTGAAATCACTGAGCAATTTGAACCTGGTGTTTATATAACACTCTCCATTCGGAATGGGACTAGAGTCTTCAAGCAAGTTCGATTCAGGTACTCTTTCCACCTGTATAGGTTTCTTTATTATAATTGTGCAAACGATGTTTTCTAACTCAGTCATCGAAATGTTATTTCCGTTATTATTTGCAGTAAGAAACGGTTCGTGAATCAGCAGGCAGAGGAGTGGTGGAAGGAAAACAAAGATAGAGTGCTTCGACGATATAATTACACACGTAGTACTGACAGTGCACAAGTCGGGTCGTCGACGAATTCGACATCGAATGAGGATGAAGAAACTGTTCCATCTTAATGGAGTTAGATATTTTTCGGGAATTTAGTGAGAGAAAAAAGTTGAAACCTGCTCCTAGATAGAACCTATTCTAGGTTGTTTTGGGTTATATTTTTGTTAGTTCTTAAGAATAAGAAGTCACTTTTAAGAAGAAAATGCTGAAAGAATAGCATTTGGATTGATACTTTAGGTAGAAAGCAAATATGTAATTCCTTATTCTTTTCATTCTTTTGTTCTTTTTTACTAACAAAGTCTTGTACAGTAGAATTTTGATTGACGTTTTTAACTCATTTAGAGTTTGTCTCAGAATCTCACTCAATGCATTGACGACACAATCAAACTCTGAGTAAGACAAAGGAAAGGAACCATTTGTCTTTGCTTTATTCGTCTTAGAATTCATAATTTGGTGCTTATGAAGTGGAGATATCATGGATTCCAAAAATGAAGTAAACAAAATGTAACTAGGGAAGCTAGGAAGGAGTTCGCACGTCCATGACCTTACTTATATATGATGAATGAATGATTCAATTCCCTCTGCCCATGAATACAAGTCGGCGAAAAAGACTTTCCGGGTTCATTTGCTTTACAAAAGAATTTAGATAGAACCTATCTTGGCAAAGTAAATCAATGCAAAATTGGGGTTTTGCTACCTATAATACAAAGGGATAACAATCTTGAAAGATTTCTATGGAAGAAGGGGAGTTTTTGGTGCAACAGATAGTTTTAGTTGTTGCCATTTTCTCAAAGCTCCATTCATGGTAGCTCAGTAAGGGTGACAATGTCTCTTAGTGGTGATTATGATTGTGATATGGTTATGGTAGTGGACTAGTGGCCATTTTGGTGGGTGTGATGGTCATCGAGACGATCGTATCTTTTGCAATGAATTTTTTTCCCATTCATAAAGAGCACGTCTTGATTTGTTCCAAAAATTGATTGCAGGCTGAAAAAGTCTATTTGTACAACTAAATTATGTACTACCATTTAACTCAAGTTCTTTAAAAATGTTTCGACCTGATAGAAACTGCCTAACTTACATTTTCAATTTATTAACTTCACATATTTCACTTTGATTTAATGTGTACTTCCTACTGACTATTTCAATTGCACTTTCCAAGACAGAGAAAGAGAATATTCATGTGAAAGTAGAAATTGACTTGTTTAAAAGTGCAAAAAATTTATGATAAAATATTTTAGAAGAACCCTTGAATGTTTTACAATAAGTATGAAAAGAAACAAATTAAAGAAAATGAGAGATATTACATACAAATAATGAAAGGATTCTTACTTATCTCAAGACAATTTACAGGAGCCAGACTTTAAGCATGAAGGCTAAGCTTCAACTTGCAGAACTGCGGCAAGACAAACGGTAAACAAGTCTTCCGATTGGAGCTTGTTCTTGATCATTTTTGTATTATGGAAAGATTAAGACGGTGTTTATTCCCGTTATGTTTAGGAAGAACCGCTTTTCGTATCAGAGAATTCTTGTTGTGAAAAGCTACCTTCACCAGCTTCATTACGATCTTCGGACTCTTCATCTGTAACATAAATAATGGGGTATCAAATGAATTTACATAAGAGAAATTATGAGCCAGCTTCCAAGAAGAGGACACAGAAAAGGGTACTAGTGATATTAATATCACGATAAATGTTGACATCTTTTACAAAGATTAGAACTTACCCAACGAAGTCCAAGCAAATGTTTTAGATAAGTGTGGAATATAAACAAGAACGTAAAGAGAGAAGCATGTACCGAAGAGAGATTTGATGGATGGCTTTTTTATTTTGGTGTTCTTCTTCTTCAGTTCAGCTGTAATGAGAACGGAAGTTAAATAAGTCTAGCTATATAAAACGTTCCCAGCCGAAGAAGTTTAGAATTATTATTTTAAAGAGACGAGAACAAGAAATATAGTAAGTAGATAGTTCAATCTCAAGTAAAAGAAAAGAAACACGACTAAGGATCTATACGCATAAAATATAACCCAGAGTCGTATTTTATGGTACTAATGCCACTTTATGCAACTACAAACAAGATATACACGGTATTTTACATTGTACCAACTGAAGTGATGGTAATATCTGTTCCAAGTACTCTGTAGACAAAGGTGAAATATGCATATGGTGACATCGTGACAACTATGGAAAACAGGGAAGCAATCAAAAGTTACCCATGCCAGGCAGCTCATTTACAATTTCGAGGTTCTTATAGGTGTACCCAACAAAATTCATGTCCTTTGATGAGAGCATCTACAAGCAAGAGAAAAATGAATAGATTAAATAAGCAACACAAAATTATAGAAAGAAAATAAAAGATTTCAACATTTTAAAACTCAAAGAGGCAGAAGGTTAGTGGGCTTATTTCATGATTCATTTCCTCAGAAAAACAACACCCGGGATAGTTAGATGCCACTTTTATGGATGGAGTGAACAGGCAATAGAGAGAATGTCTAGTAATTAGAGTGATAAGGGTGTGCATATCAGATCCTACGCCCTAAAACAAGGAAGGGCCAAAACATTTCATAAGACCTGCATTAGGATGGATACAAATTAAAATTCGAACCACAGGATAAAGTTTACCTTTCTCCATGGACCTGCTTTTGATGATTTATGTGGCTGGCTATCAGTCTGCAGTATAGATCAACAAAAGCTAATAAGTGCATAATAGCTGACATAAACGAGCAAATTACAATAAGTCGACAGAAAGCACTTAATATATAAAAGAAAAACATATATACCTCTTCAAATTTCTCAAAGTTTTGAGTATCCAACTCATCGTTAACTTCTGGAATGAAGGCAGCATCCATCTGATATAGTCTGTCCCACTCAACCCCATTAAACCATGGATGGGCCTAAATTTGGCAGAAGGATAAACAACGTAAGCTTCTTAACTTGCATTTTTGGGTTTTCATCAAACAAGATAACCAGAACATAACACACCTCACAGGGTTACAGTACCTTTATCTCGTCCGCACCTTTACTTCCGAGTCTCTTATCGACATTGCATAAGAGTTTACTTATTAGATCTTTTGCTTCCGGAGATAGCTTTGCCTCTTCCGGAAACTTTAAATGAGTTTTCCAGTTCACTATCTACATAAATGGAAGTTGAGTCAAAGTGAGGGGGCCGAAGAACAATTTCAAGCAGAAATTGTATTTTTAAGCATTGGTGGAAGTAGAAAAATGTTTAAACGACTTTCAATTTGAAAGAAAAATTTATTATTAAACCATTTCTTTTTAGAATATTGTTTTACAATTGTGTCCAGTACGAGAGGCGTATGCCTTTTTCACTTCACAACTGAATTTTGTACCATTGCTGGAGCCATCAGATGCTTACACCTTAAAGCGGAAAACAACAGAATTGGGCAACCTGACCCGACTTTTTAAGTATTGGAGGAAACAGTCTGAGCAAGATGTAACCATAAAAGAGGCCTTGGAATTTCTACAACAAATTGAAAAGGGTCTTTGGATCGTTCTAATGGACTCAGTAACGCTTTTTTGAAGATCAACTTCAAGGATCACGACAGGCATTGATGTATTGATGACCAACGATTAGATCCTCGGTCCATTTGCCACTTGCACAAGAGAAAAATAAGAAAGGGTATCTGTGCATACCATCCTACAGGTAGTCACAGGTTCATCAGAGTAGAAAGGCGGATACCCCACAAGCATTTCGTACATGATAGCGCCAAGCGACCACCTGTAAGGGGATATAAGGCAAAGCATACTTCAAAGAAATTTTTAATATTCAAAAGTTCATTTGGTTACCAATCACATTCCATTCCGTATCCTTTCTTTAGCAACACTTCCGGAGCAATGTAATCAGGTGTACCGACAGTAGAATATGCCTGCAGATTTTAAATACCAACAAGTTCAAATAAGATCATAAATCTCACACGTATCACCATAAAACTCTGCCAAGACATAAGTGGTTTTATGCATCCAATAAGTCAGTATAGATGATATATGTCTGTTTCCGAGAAATGAAATGACCTTGAACTCAATGACTTTGACCTATCCACAATCATTAAACAAAAATCATGTTTTAAAGAAAATCGAGCATTGAATTAAAGGAACAAAAAAAGATTTACCAGCATCCTCCTGTTTCTTTGCCAATGTTGTAGTTGCTCCTGTTGTGTGCGTTTCGTCGCAATAGAACCCTCTTCACCTGGTAGAGAGCCACTAACATTGTTTGCCGCAGAAAAATCGTTTTCATGAAGATAACTACAGTCTAATGGTTTACAAAGTCCAAAATCTGAAAGTTTCATGTGACCATGTCTATCGAGCAATAGATTGTCAGGCTTGATATCTCTGTAAAATATATTGAAAGAAAATATCAACCGCTCTGATATTTCCCAAGAAGATCACGTCGAAAGGCATATCAACAAAGTCATCAATATAATCAAAGAAAACCTGTGAATGTAATTATGTTTGTGAATAGACTCGATTGCTAGAACGGTTTCTCCAACATAGAATCTGGCCTCGTCTTCTGTCAAAATATCCTTTCGCATGAGTAAAGTCATCATATCTCCACCAGGAAGATATTCCATAATGAGATAAAGATATTCATCGTCTTGGAAGGAACAATAGAGTTTCACAATACAGTTGCTATCAACCTCGGCAAGAACATTTCTTTCAGCTTTCACATGCTCCACCTGGATAGGTTTCAAGATAAAAAAAGAAAAGAAATTAAACAAAAACACGAAACACTTGAATGACGCATAAATCGTATACCTGCCCTCTACGAAGCATCTCTGATTTCTTAAGCTTCTTCATTGCGTACACATTACCAGTTGTTTTCTCCTTACACACCCTGACCTATAAAAAAAATCACAAAAGCAGCCGGCACTGGTAAACGAGTGAATGGCATATACTTCATTGAACTGTTCAGTATTAGGAGGAACCATAAACATACCTCCCCAAATGCACCTTTTCCTATCATCGTGAGTAACTCAAAATCATCCGCTCCCATTTTATGCCTTTGAAGACGCATGTATTCTGTTTCCTTCTCCTCCAAGTACTTTAGTAGGTTATTTTGATCTTCTTCAGATACCTCAGCATCAGCCAACTTCTTCTCCAGCATATCACGTCTGCTTAAAAGTAATAGTTTACTAATTACTTATAAAGCTCGATTTCGTCTCTCAAAAGTGTTAATTCATCTAAAAATTGAGTTGATTACTAAAATAGAAAGTTCATCCCATGTACAGTTTGCTAATGTAATTAAGGCATCAGAACCCCAAAATCATTTCAGGTTACAGACGTATTGTATAGCCTTTCCAAATTAATCCCAAAAACAACCATTTTGTGTTTAAATTTCATAATAACTATGAAGTATTACAGAAAGCAGAACTAAACTCAAAACAGCTTCGACGAACAAAACCTGCCTTCCTTTATAATTATTGTGGAAACTAAAGCAATGATTAATTTTCCTATTTGATACTTGGGTACCAATTTTGCTTTCTGCATTGGAAAACTTTACTCATACAATTATTAATGGTAGTATATGTTGATCAAAGCAGCTAGTCTCGTCATAACTTTATGTTAATGCTCGTAAAATATAAAAGGTTAGGTCATCTTTCTTACTTTTATGCATATTTTTATGTATTTGTAACTATGTATTTAGTTCATCTCAAATTCACTTATCAGTTGGTTTCGGAAATTCTAGTTAACTTCAAATGAGCCAATGCAAGTTTTCCGGCGGCTCATTCCATCTATCAACTACCATCGATATAGTTCCATATAGACAAACATTTAATATTGTTAAAAGTCTCTTGAATATGGGTAGATATCTAACCCGGTTTGCGACCCACATAACCGTTTTCAGATGACCCTTGCCACAAAACTAGGTTTAATAAACCGAACCACGTAGATTTATTGTATTCTGTGTGATTGTTTACTTTCTTTATTGCTTTTCTTGGTTGTTTGTTCTTCGTCAGAACAAATATATGTACATTTTTAATAAAGTAAAAAACTGTGAGGATAGTCCCACATGAGAGAAGGGTTTTCTAGCAACTAAGAATATAATGTATATGTCCTCTCCACTCATTGTCTATTGCTTTTGAGTTGGATGACCACAAACTTAACATGGTATTAGAGCAAGGGCCACACGTGATAGGCTTAAAAGGCACAGGTGCTCCACGTCACCCAAAAAAAACACGTGTTATGCTAACCACGCCACACGTTAGGGGGCGTGTGAGAACAGTCCCACACAGGAGAAGGGT
Source organism: Eschscholzia californica subsp. californica (assembly GCA_002897215.1). Taxonomy (NCBI): domain Eukaryota; kingdom Viridiplantae; phylum Streptophyta; class Magnoliopsida; order Ranunculales; family Papaveraceae; genus Eschscholzia; species Eschscholzia californica. Next base: position 412,826 of record BEHA01000466.1, read on the forward strand.
TATCTAGCAGCCGAGAATATAATGTATAGGTCCTCTCCACGCCAATTGGTTTTGAGTTGGATGACCACAAACTTAACAGAAACCTATACCTTTCTGTTAAAAGTCTCTTGTTAAAAGTCTCTTGAATATGGGTAGATATCTAACCCGGTTTGCGACCCACATAACCATTTTCAGACGGCCCTGGCACAAAACTAGGTTTAATAAACCGAACCACGTAAATTTATTGTGTTCTTTGTGATTGTTTACTTTCTTTATTGCTTTTCTTGGTTGTTTGTTGTTCGTCACAACAAATATACATACATTTTCAATAAAGTAGAAACCTATACCTTTCTTTTCTTTCTTGCAGATTCTTCATTTGCTCCTTGTAATGATTCTCTATGTATTGCTTTGCTGCTACAACCTTTTGCTTCGTAATATTTGAAGCTCCATCATCACCACAAATTGGTAACTCTGATTGTGATTCAATTCCGCTATGATCTATTAAATCATTTTGATTAGTTGATGTCCTTAATTTATCTCTAGGTTGAAGCTTATTAAACCAACTCCTAGCAGAATCCATTTTTAAGTACCAAAAGATCAATCAACAATAACACTACAAATCTCTCTCTTCTTTGATCTCTTTCTAATTTAGACAAATTTCAAGAAGCAATTAATCCATCAAGAAACACCTCATTTTCCCATCTTCAGCTCCAAAATCATCATAACTATTCATTATACCATTAAATGATTCAAACCCCAGAATTTTAATTCAAAATTCGCTTCAAACAATGAAACTCAATGTAAAACCTAAAATCAAAAGGTCATCAATGTAGAAACCCTAGAAACAAAAAAGAGTAATTGGAATTTGGAAAAGAGAAAGAGAGAGAGATTACCGCGTAATTGTCCGAGAAAGTTAGGTCAGTCATCAGTGATACAAACAACCCGCCAATTTTGGCGGGGTTGTTATCTAAAATTGTGGATTATGATTTTTTGTTTTACCCCACTAACTAACTAGTAATTGATATTAGCCCCTTAGACAAACCGGAACTGTCAATAACTCCTTAAATATTTCATGGGTGGTCAAAATACCCCTAAAACAAAGGGTTATTTCCCAAATGGCCCCCAACTTTGTGACCAGCTTCCTGCCTGGCCCCCTACTTTAGCAATAATTCTCGTATGGCCCCATTTTTCCGTTATCTTTAACATTCTGTTACTCTCTCTCCTCCATCTCATTTTCTCTCTCTGCCAAATCATTTCAGTACGCCACATCATCATCTTCACCGGTGAAGGTAGCCGGTCGGCCAATTTTCCGGTCGGCGACCTTCAATTTTTTTTTTTTATTCTCTCTCTCTTATTTTTTTTAACCTTGTTCTCTCTCTAGATCTAATTCACCAGATCTGGTGAATCAGATCTGGTTCACCAGATCAATGGCATGCGAACAGACCTTTAAGGTCTGTTTCGCAGGCCTTTAATGGCTTCCGAAACAGACCTTGAAGATCTGTTTCGCAGGCCTTTAATGGCCTCCGAAACAGACCTTCAAGGTCTGTTCGTAGGCCATTGATCTGGTGAACCAGATATGATTCACCAGATCTAGAGAGAGAAGAAGGTTAAAAAAAAAAATTAAGAGAGAGAATAAAAAAAAAAGTTGAAGGTCGCCGGCCGGAAAATTAGCTGGCCGGCGACTTTCACCGGTGTAGATGATGATGTGGCGTGATAGGTGACTTGGCAGAGAGAGAAAATGAGATGGAGGAGAGAGTAACGGAATGTTAAAGATAACGGAAAAAAGGGGTCATATGGGAATTATTGCTAAAGTAGGGGGCCAGGCAGGAAGCTGGTCACAAAGTTGGGGGCCATTTGAGAAATAACCCTAAAACAAAATAAGAAATAAATAAGAATTGTGGTCCAAAAATCCATTTGTGCTCCATTATATTAACTTAGACCTGAGAAAGGATAAACACACAAGTACTAGTCTACAAACAACGATGGTAGTATGTCCGGCCAATATCTAGGCCACATCCTGGCCTGGGTACTTGGTCGGTCCAGATCTAGTGAGAGAAGTGTAAACATTTTCTCTCAGGAAATTTGGTGTAAGTTGCTTCAACTTCCGGGATTCTTTTGGCCTTGCTTCCCTTCTATTGAGGAGGAGATTAGATGGTGTTGTGGTCATCTTAGAGGCTCCTCAGTGATGGCTAAGGTTGGCTGCCTAGTCCTCAATGTCTTTGTCTATCACATCTGGCTTGAGAGAAATGCAAGGGTCTTTCAGCAAAAGGCCAACACTGTTTCAGGGATCATCAATAAGATTGTGGATGAGGTCAAGATTAAGGCTGCTTCTTGGAAGTGCAGAACTGAAGAATCCATTCAAAACATGGAGTTTGTTGAGAAATGGAACCTTGGTATCCAGCTAACTATGCCTGCTGTTAAAGGCTACAGATGGAGTCCCCCTCCTCCTGGTTGCATTCTTTCAGATGGTTCCCTGTACTCTGAGTCAGCTGGCTATGGGACCATTCTTAGGGATTCAGATGGGAATGCTATTGCTCTTGGTGCAGGGTCTTCCTCCATGGTGTCTATCCTCCATCATGAGTTACAAGGTATTCATCTTGGGTTATCTTTGGCTCTTAAGCAACATTGCTCCAGAGTTGTTATTGCAACAGACTCAATGGGGGTGTCTTCCTTGTTAGCAGTCAAGCATAAGCTGCCTCCTTTGGATGATTGATTTATTTGGGTGCAAATTCAGAAGCTTTGGGGTTGTTTTCAGCAATGCAGTGTCCATCATGTCGTGAGAGAGCTTAATCAAGCTGTTGATCTCCTTGCAAGGCTCAGGCCAGCTGGTGTTGTTGAGCTTGAGGCTACATGCCTTCCTGAGGGTTTGAGTCAGATTCTTAAAGATGACAAGAATGGTAGAATTAGATTGAGGAAATGTTGGCTTTAATGCTTTGTCTTTTGTAGTTTTTGCTTTTGCGGATGTGCTCTTGTAGCTTGTTTTTCGTTGGATTTGGGCCCTTCCCGACTTATTAATGCAAAAAAAAAATGTAACATTTTCTCTCACTAGATCTGGTCCTGCCAAGTACCCCGACGGGATTCGTCCGGGATATTGGCCTATCATATTATCATTTTTAGTCTACAATTATAGGGACTAGTTGTAGTTTCAATTAATAACTAAGGTATAGCCCTTGCCCTAGGGCACGAACAGTTGTATTAATTAAATTTAACGAAATTGTTGTTGAAGTCAAACAAATTGTCATAAACTTATCTTATCCAGAAATGTAATATTCGGTACAAAATATTAAACCCTTTAAGAAAAGGTGTTTCTATAAGCGCGCCCTGTAGTATTACTCTAGGCGCTCTTCCCAAACCAGAGAGCGAAATTTTAACCGAATCTAGAGATAAAATTAAAAAGAATCTAAAGAGACATTTCAAATTTTTTAACCCTTGCAATTTCTTTTGTTTCCTTTTTTATTAAATTAGTTATTTTATTGAGAGGGAGAGAGGGGAAAAAATTCAATTCTTTTTTTAACATTTGTAATTTCTGTTGTTTCTTTTTTTCTTAAATTACTTATTTTATTTCTAAGAAGGAGCATGGTTACTTTTTTCCAAAATAAGTTATTTTTTCTCTAAGAAGGACTATATTTTAAATTTTGGGGAGGGCTTCTAGACAATATCCTTTATTAAAAAGGATGTTTGTCTCAGTCCGCGATTTTCCTTCTGTTATAATAAATTGGGCCGGAGGCCCAATTTCTTGTATTTTTTTGTTAAAAAGACAACCCATCTTTTTAACTAGCTAGGTCCCAAGTAAGTTATAAAAATAGGCTTGAAGGACATTTTTAAAAGCACCAACTTTTTAAGAGTCAAAAATACCCTTCATTCAATTAGAAATACCTAGTAATAATCTAACTAATAAATTAGGAACTTGAGTTTTTCTCATGAACGAACCGAGTTGGATTGTCGATGCCGATTAGAATTTCTGGGGTTTGAATCGATTTTGGCTATAAGATAGGTTGATGTTTTTAGGTTTTGGTGATTTAATCTATTTGCTTGTTGTTTGAAGAAGCTTTTAAGGGGTTTGATTTAGTTTTTGGTTCTAAATTCTAGAGAGAGAAAGTTTTATATACTTTCAATGGAAGGAGAATTTGATAGTGTTTCAAGGTGTAATCCAACTTCTTCATTGCTTTATTTTCATTGAGTTATGAATGATGGATGACAATTTGTTAGTTTTGATGTTTATGTTCAAACTTATTTGTTGGGTGTTTATATGGAAGTTGTGAAAGTATAGTTGATGCAAGCAATGTGTTTGATAAAATGCTTGAAAGAGATGTTGTTGCTTGGAATGCAACGTTAGTTGGTTATACAAGACTTAGGTTGATTGAAATAACAATAAAGTTGTTAGATGAAATGCCTGTGAGAAATATTTTTTCTTGGATAATCATGATTGGTATTTATGTTCAAATTGAGAATTTCATGAAAGCTTTGGAAGTTTTTCAAAGAAATGTAAAATGATGGTGCTAGAGCTTATAAAATGACTATTATGAATTTTTAGGGGTTTTAGCTAGTTTTTCGATACAACATTCTATTAGACAATATATAATAATTTGTAACAAATTTCATGTTAAATCAATTCAAAAACTAATTTGCAAACCATTTGCATGGCATTGCAAGGTGTTTGCAAGGCTCTGCAAGGTGTTTGCAAGGCTCTGCAAGGTATGTGCAAAGCTTTGCAAGGCTCTGCAAGGTGTTTGCAAGGTTGTGCAAGGTATTTGCAAAAGTTATGCAAGGTGTTCGCAAGGCTCTGCAAAGTTTTTGCAAGGCTCTGCAAGGTGTTCGCAAGGCTCTGCAATTTGTTTGCAAGGCTATCTAAGGTGTTTGCAAAAATCATGCAAGGTGTTTGCAAGGCTCTACAAGGTATGTGCAAAGCTTTGCAAGGCTCTGCAAGGTGTTCGCAAGGTTGTGCAAGGTATTTGCAAAAGTTATGCAAGGTGTTCGCAAGGCTCTGCAAAGTTTTTGCAAGGCTCTGCAAGGTGTTCGCAAGGCTCTGCAATTTGTTTGCAAGGCTATCTAAGGTGTTTGCAAAAATCATGCAAGTTGTTTGCAAGGCTCTGCAAGGTGTTTGCAAGGCTTTGCAAGGCAGTGCAAAGTGTTTGCAAGGCAGTGCAAGGTGTTTGCAAGGTATTTTCTTAGACTAGGTTAGGTTGGTCTTTTTACTGAAATTGAAAATTACATAATTGCCATCAGGGAGGTGAAGCCTAAAAAACTTTGATGAATCCTTTTTAACTAAAGTCATAATTTCTTAGGGAGTTTTGGCCAAAACTCTCTTTATTATATAGATTTTCAAAATGTGAGACATTTTTCTGACATTTATACTCTTCTCACTCATGAAATCTCATATTTTATCACAATACTTTATGTACTACTAATGCATTATGAACTCATACTTTCAAGACCCTCTTTTGTGAATCTTCGTAATGTATGATGAACTTTTATAATACGTTATGAACTATTAGTTAAAAAAAATGTGAATCTTCATATTGTATTATGGACTATCAGAAAACATTATGACAAAATCCTATTTTGTTCTTCAACTTCAAATACAAATTCGTCTTTTCTTTTAAAACCAAGTTTTATTCTCATGCAACCAATCACAATTATTATGTGCTTCTTCCATTTCTTAGTATCGTTAAGCACTGAAATTTTGTTCATTTTGGCAGATATTGAGATACAATTGATATTAAAGATAAGAGTTATTTCCTTTTTGACCCCCTACTTCGTGACCAGCTTCCTTATCGGCCCCCTATTTTTCAAAAATTCAAATATGACCCATTTTTTAATGTAAATGTCATAACTACCCTTCCTATAAATATTTTTTCAAAATAAAATTAATTAGGACACGTTTCTTTCCACCTTACCTCTCTCTCCACCTCACACCTCTCTTCTCCGATGAAGTCGCCGGCCGACGACCTTCAAACATTAAAAAAAAAAAATCTCTCCTCTCTCTCTCTCTCTCTCTCTCTAAGCACTCTGGCGAAGGGGTTTCCCTTCGTCGGAGGTCTGGTTCAACAGACCTCCGACGAAGGAACGTCGGAGTGTTTGGAGAAAGAGATGAGAGATTTTTTTTAAATGTTTGAAGGTCGCTGACCGAAATTTTTTCCGAAAGGCGACCTTCGTCGGATAAGAGAGAGGTGAGGTGGAGAGAGAGGTGGAGTGGAGAGAGGTGAGGTGGAAGTGAGGTGGGAAGAGATGTTTTCTGATTAATTTTATTTTGAAAAAATATTTATAGGAAGGGTAGTTATGGCATTTACATTAAAAAAAAGGGAGTCATATTTGAATTTATGAAAAATAAGGGGCCAAGAAGGAAGCTGGTGACAAAGTAGGGGCCAAAATGAAAATAACTCTAAAGATAAAAGACAATAAAACGTCCATACTCAAATTAGAGTTCAATATAATCATGCACAAAAATAGAAAGTAAACAAACTTTGTAATTTGTGATTCCATTTTAAGCTATCAAGTGTAACATTACTATCAAATCTTTGGACATAGATATCAACCCACTTACGATCCTCTTTACTAGAACATGGATATCGATACAAGACTTGTTAAGTGTCGTACCTTTCTTTGGACCAATACAACACTCACACGACACCTCAATGTATCACATACCCATTGCTAAGATAAGTGATTTCAAGGTTGGGTTTTTGCTCGATCAAGGTGACCTACCTTTGAGCCGATCACTCTGCATAGGCTAGACATTTTTATCTGCACCAACCATAAAAATTTTATCATTACGTCTTTTTGGCAACATTGACTCAATTTTATAATAAATACAATAAATATCTAAGTATCCCACAATCATAATACAACCTAGAAATAAACAAATATCTGAAGGTGATTTTACGATATATAATCACTTTAATATGTTTATAGTTAGAGATAAAACAAATATCAACATAAACGTTAGAACCATGCCAAAAAAGTTAAATAATCAAAATTGCACATAAGCCTGAAATGATGGTCAAGGTTACCATAATTAACGAAAAATAAAAATTATATGTGCATCATGTGGAGTTCAAGATTTAGAAACATGTGTTGATGCCTAAAAACGCCAAATTACGGTGCTCAAAATAACTTCAATTCCCACAAGAAAGGAAACAATAGTTGAGCACACCTCGAGTCAGTTTAGAAAAGAGAAAATAGGGAAGGTCTATAGGCCCCCAAACTTATCGCTATAAGCACCCAAACCGATCACCATAGGCACTTAAACTGCTGCTAAAGATGCCTAATTTACTGATATAAGCGCCATGATTTATTATTACACGTTCAAACCGAATTCTCTATCATAATTGCAAATTTTCTCTCTCCAAAGCAACATAATTTTATTTTATTTACGTCGCAAAGTTAAATTGATTTTGGGAGTGCTACATGTACAAAGTCCTTGACAAAATTCTTGACTTAATGACTCATTTTCACTAAAAGACAAAAGTTGATCAAAATTTTTCAAAGTTTGACTTTGATCGGGACCGTTCACTTAGCATTTTGTCAAGAATCTTGTCAAAGATTCTTTGTACATTTAGCATTTCCCAATTGATTTACACATAAGACAAGTAAAGAAAAATGACCAAAAATAAAATCTAATATATAAAAACAGGCCAGTCAGTTATTTTGGATAAGTTTGACCATTCATTTTTGTTGGGAGCTTGATAGAGATCACATCCGACGGCTGGTATAAATCCCTCTTTATGTAAATAAACTCAAAAAGGAAGGGTAATAGTGCCATTAATTAATTATTTTTCTAAACACGGTTAGGATATCCATAAAATAACTACTGCCCCACTTTCTTCTCATTCTACTTTTTTCTCTCACGATTTCTCCAACAAATCTTCCCACTGAATTAGTCTGTTGTTGGAATCTTTCCATCTCTGTTATCTGTAATTATATTTCTCTCTATATTCTCTGCAATTCTCTCTTCTCTAAAATTGTCGAAGTTTTTAATTTGTAGGAAGAATTTGAGAATGTTACGGCGTTAGCCAAGAGGGATCTATTGCGTCCGTAAAACGCGGCGGAAACCTAGTCCATTATAACAAAACAGGTCAGTTGGTTATCTAGGGGATAAGTCTGACCGTCCATTTTTTATGGAGAGTTTGATAGAGATTACATCCGACGACTGATATGAAACTTTCTTTTTGTAATTCAACTCAACAATTAAAAACTTTCTTTGCTCTTATAACATCTCTAATTTGATTTTTATTCAATGTTTCGAACACCCGATTGCAAAATGACCTAAGGAACATACCTTTTCCAATCTTTATTAGCAACGAGTTCTAACTACTGACCATATGTCTCACAAAAGACATTATTTGGTAAGAAATACAAAAATATTAAATATTCTTTTCCATTGGGTTCCTGATTAGTTATTCTAAAAAATTTAGAACTTGTTATTAGGATTACTGAGTTCACTGACTCATTCAAACGGTTGATTGCATAAATTGGTAGACAATGAACAATACAAGACTCTTAAACTTCTAAATACTAGTTTCCCGATTCAAACAAAATAGAAGTTTCATACTAATCTAATAAACTTTCTATAGATATACTAGGTTTCTTCTGCGTCCGTAGGACGCGACAAATATCTATTGGTTAACGCCGGTAGATCACATTTACTTGTGAAGGAAAAAGACGAGAATGACGATAGTTAATTTTTTCCCAAGAACAAGAAGAAACATAAAATAAGTGGTTAAGGAAATCATATGCGAGATTCTTATAAATATTTTGAGGACATTGTATATGATAGAATTAGAGATGAGAGATAATTCTTATTCAATGACAATTGTTCATTACAACCGAAATATATATAGTTTCACAGTCACTCTATTATGTAAGAAGACTAGTTAAGATATCCTCTCGATATTACAATATATATTTCATAAATACAATAGAAAACAATATATTTGAAAGATATATAAATAATATCATGTTAAGTCTTCATCATCTAACGGTACATGTTGTTGATGTCTTCATGAACCGATGGTAGATATTAGTCTCATTTACATCCCCCCTCAAGCTAAGCTGGTCGTTAGACTTGTTTAGCTTGTCATATAAATTATACTTCTTGCAATTTGTCAAGTCTTCTTCAAACTTTGCTTCTTGTCTTTAAACCTTTTTTCCGTTTTGTTTTTTAAATAGGGGATGATGATTTTTTTGTATACACCCGACAAAAGAAGTGAAAAACCAGAGCTAGATCAACTTCTTCTTTTTTTTCTTTTTCTTTTTTTCAACACAATTTTTCCCTTTATTGTTAGAAAGAGAATAAAGAAAATTGAATCAGAAGAAAAGATAGGAAATTGTAGACGGTGAAAAGTCTACGGGTCGGAAGTCAGAAGTTCGGTAGCTGAAACGTCTTCTGGAATTCCAAACGTCGAGTTCTTGATTGATGGGCACCAGCAACGTGTGAAAGAAACCTGCAAAAGAAGGTGAACAGACACAAACAAACCCGTGAAGGCTTGGGGGGACACCGGGATGGTGCCTGCCAAGGGCCCTCCGACGGTCAAGTCAGCAAAGTATTACAATGGATAATAAACGAAAAGCCGAGGGTATAACCGTTGATGTATTATCGGAGAGTGGCTAGGCTCGTAGAATGACCGGAGTTCGAATCTACGGGAGTGAAATGATCAGAAGTACGAGAGTAGATGTTACCAGTAGCGTCGAGCAAGAAGAAGGTTGTGATCTCCTCGAAGACGTCTGGAAGCGTCGAGCCGGAAGCGTCGAGCCGGAAGCGTCGAGCAGGAAGCGTCGAGCAAAGATAAGCTTTAACACCCTTGAGGCGTCTAGTAGTGTCCACGACCAGAACCAGGTGAACTTGCATGCAAAACGTCTCAAGGATAATCGAAGAACAGAGAGCGAGTGGAGAAGAAGTAGTAGTATGTGTTGCTTTGCTCTGTATTCGATGATCTGAGAAATGAAAGTGCTCCTCTTTATATAGGCTTGAGGAGTGATCCGTTGGGAGGAGTAAAGGCTGACCGTTACGGAGTAAATGCATGTCAAGATACCTGGGATATGGTGACGTGTACGCTGGCTGTACATGCACAACGGTTGTGCATGTTCTCTGGCAACTACTCTGATTGTGCATGTGCATGGTCTCACATTTATGTGAGACGTTACCATGTTATGCATGTCAATAATGGGGGAATATTCGTTGCTGGGGTTACGTTGACCAAGTCTGATATCTTTGTCATTATGGATATATATGACATGTAGAGTATCTCTTCATTAAATAATCTCTTACACGTGGTACGTGGAGATATAGACGTGTCGAGCGCCAGACGTGTGGAGATTCGGGCGTGTGGAGCTTTGTGCACGTGGGAACTCTTTGCACGTGATTGGGCTTTGACACGAGTTTTAGGGTCTAGTTGACGAGTACCCATTAAGAGACTTCTGGGCTGGGCCCAAACAAGGAAAAGCGAGCCGGGTTGGGTTTGACGTCCCGATGGACATTTTATCGTCGAGGGCCCAGGTGTAGTTTTTGGTCAACACAGAAATTAGAGCTAGGCCTTGAGTTCAGACATCTTAGTCAAATTCATTTTTTTCCGAGAAAATGAGAGGGGGGGGGGAGAGAAGGAGTATTTTAGCTAGAAAGCAGTGAAGTCATTGAAAATCCCACGAGAGAGATAGAGATATCGATTAATAAAAAAATAATATAAATATCCAAGAAAATTGTAACTGTAGAATAGAAGGCAGTTACTATAATGAGATTGAAGAGAAAGGAAAATTTGAAAAAATTTGATTCAATTTACCTCGATTAAGATCAATCATTGAAAATTGAATTCACGCATCCTCTTGAGAGCAGGAAGGTAAAGCAAGGTGATTTAAGAAAGGGAAGGATAAGGTAATAACGAGTAATCAAGGTTTTGATGTTGATAAAGGTCGATGAGAAAAAAAATTGAAATGTAAATAGACATGGTTGAGGCATGAGATCATCTTGTTGAAACTTGTAAGGAATGAGTAACTTCATAATGAAGGACATCCAAAATTCGTTCTCTCTTTGGCTCCTTTAGATCTTCAACATTCTTCTACTATTGAAAAGTAGGAATGCTTCCGGATCAAGAACTTTATTTGTAATAACCAAATGATTGCTAAAAGCAAACAGAAATTAGAAAAGGTAAAATTGGGTCTAAATTATCTCCGATTTTTCTCTCAACTAAAAATGCCGAGAATAGACTAAGTTATCCCTTATCTTTGGTATAATTACTCAAAAGATTTAAAAAGTTTGTTAGGATATACACACTAGATTTCCGTCACGTCCGTAAGACGTGGCAGATTCCTTTGGCTCACACTGGTAGATCACACTCCAAAGGGAAAAAGATGAAGACAATGTTGATTAATTTTTTTTATGGAAAAATAGAAGAAGAAACACAATAAAAAACAAAACAATTTTTTATATATGTCTGAGAAAATTCAAATGGGAGAGAAATAAGAGCAAAAATCGTGGTGCTATGAGAAGTAGGTGGAGTAGTTATTTTAGGGAGATCGTTACCGATTATTGACACTAATATCCTTTTGTTTTGAGTCGATTTACATGAAGAGGATTTTATGTCTGCCGTTTGATGTAATCTTTATCAATCTCCCAACAAAAAATGGACGGTCAGACATACCTCTTGGACAAACCGACTTACTTGTTTTTATTATAACTAAGTGTCCGTCGCATTCGACAGGCGCGACATTCTCAAATTCTTCCCTGCAAATTAACAATCTCAATAATTGCAGTAATCTCCATGTTTAGATTCCAAAATTGATAGGGAAGATAAAGCGTTGTAGAGAAGATAGAAGATGGAGAGAGATATTGTAGCCAATTTAGTAAAGAGATGTCAACCGTGAGAGCGGAGAAAATTGAGGGCGCGTGGAGAGAATAAAGGTGATGACTGTTACTTTAGGATATCGTAACCAATTATTGACATTAATACCCTTCTATTTTGAGTCAATTTACATGAAGATGATTCTATATCAGCCGTTGGATATAATCTTTACCAAACACCCGATGAAAATGGACGGTCAGAGTTATCCCTCCCATAACCGACTAACCTATTTTATTATATTAGATATATATTTGGATTAATTCTGTTTTATTATAATAGATAGATATATGTTGTATATACATATATGTATTTGGGTTAATTCTGTTTTGACCCCCAACCTGACCGATTTGGCTCTCAATTGTGTCCGCGCTTCCAGTTTGACGCTCAAATAATGTTAAACCTTCCAATTATAACCCCATGAGCTTCATACATCCTTAATTATGAGATGCTAAGGTCAATTTGTTCCATCAAACATAAGTTGACGGCCATGTAATCGAGTTAATACAAACAAACAATTCAGCAACAAACGACATTCGATTTTTCTTCGTCATCCCAAATACTATAACAAATTTTAGTCAACCAATTGGTACAAAGACTGGGTGAAAGTATGTTTGATTTCAACAACTAAGCATGCAGTCAAGAGTAAACAGAGGTAATCAATGAAAAATACAGAGGTAATCAATGATCATTACCTAGCTATTAGCAAAATAATGGCAACTAGATTTGGTATGAGGAATGCTGATCTACTCACGCAATGATGATCCCTTCTTTTATGTTCAACCGACAAATCACCTCCACAATAAAAATGCTTGCTTTCAAATCTAAGTTGCTCTCGACTTGAAATACTACCCTGACCAAGCAAAAGAATAACAAGAGCCAATTAAATCACGAAGCATAATTCACATCTCGATCCTTAATTTTCAAAATCTGCCATCTTTAATACTATGAATCCAATAACACAAAGTTGCAAAAGACCAAGAATACCTAGGAGCTAAAAAACTGTCTTTTTCTCCAATTGATCCTCTAAATCGGAGGGAGAAAAGAAAGGAAATGAGAGAGAAAGATAAATAGAGATGGAAGAGAGAGGGAGAAGATAGAAAAGGTGGGGAAGGTGATAATAGAGGTGGCAGAAGGAGTTAAAAAAATGAAGTGAAGGTGAGTAAGTTGGACAAAAAGAAATAAGAAAATATAATTATAAAAGTGTCATGAGGATAAAATTAGAATGCTTGACAAAATCTGAGGGCCAAACGAGAAGCCCAGACAAAATTGGGAGCCAAATAGGAAATTCAGATACAATTGACCTAATCAGGCCATTGGTCATAAAGTCGGGGCGGAAACATAATTAATCATTTTTTTTAATTAAAATAAACTTGTTATATTCGTATAATCTACTTTTATTTTTTTTGTTGAAATGGTGTCCTAAATCTACTTGATTGCTAAATAACGTATTCTACTTCAATCCAAGGCGCTAAATAAATGATGTAAGACCATTGGCGGATAAGTTTGTGGAAGAAAGATAGGTTGTAAAAAATAAAAGAAAAAAAAGTAAAATTGACAAATTCGAAGTTGTCCATATCAGAATTGAACGAAATTCGGGTCGTAGATGTAAAACGAAATTCCCTCAAGAGACTTCAATTCTACCAAGGTTTGACCACTTTTGAGACCAAATTATAATATTACTAGGGTATACCCCGTACCCTAGGGCACGAGGGAACGAACAGTTGTATCAATTAAATGTGACAAAATTTTAATTCAGTGTTACGAGAGTCGCCACATAGTGTTGTTCTAAGCGCTCTCCCCAGACATGTCACCCGACTTTATATATTTATTATTGCTATATTTTAGATACCTTAACTTTTTGATATTCCACTTATTGTTTATTTATCTTGTTTCTTTTTTTTTTTAAATTAGTTTTTTGTTGAGTTATTTCCCTAATGGCCCCAACTTTGTGACCAGCTTCCCGCTTGGCCATCTACTTTATGAGAAATACCCATATGGCCCCCTTCCGTTATAACACCGTCACTCTCTCTCCTCCATCATGTTTTCTCTCTCTGCCAACTCACGCCACATCGTCTGTTACGCCACCTCATCACCTTCTCCGGCAGAGGTCGCCGGCCGGTCAAATTTCCGACCGGCGACCTTCAAACTAATTTTTTTTTTCTCTCTCTCTCTTTAAAAAAAAAATTCATTTCTCTCTCTAGAACATAATTAGAGAGAGAAGATTCATCACGAACAGATCTGTTCGTGATGAATCTTCTCTCTCTCTAGATCTGGTCTAGAGAGAGAGAGAAATGAATTTTTTTTTTAAAAAGAGAGAGAGAGAGAGAAATTTTTTTTTTTTAAAAAGAGAGAGAGAGAGAAAAAAAAGAAAAATTTAATTTGAATTTGGTCGGCCGGCGACCTCTGCCGGAGAAGGTGATGAGGTGGCGTAACAGATGATGTGACGTGAGTTGGCAGAGAGAGAAAACATGATGGAGGGGAGAGAGTGACGGTGTTATAACGGAAGGGGGTCATATGGGTATTTCTCGTAAAGTAGGGGGCCAGGCGGGAAGCTGGTCACAAAGTTGGGGGCCATCAGGGAAATAACCCTTTTTTTTCATTTTAGGAAGGGCTTCTAGACAATATCTTTTATTAAAAAAAGAAGATGTTTATCTCGGTCAACGTTTTTCCTTCTGTTTTGTTATATAGATTTACGTTCTCAAAACGGTATTTTTATGATTATGTTAAAAAAGAATTGTTTGTTTCCTATTCTTTTGAAATTCTGCAATTTCTTATTTTTAGAACTCCTGTATAGAAGTTGTTTCCTTCATCAAAAAAAAAAAAATAGAAGTTGTTTAGGATTAGGAAACCTGATACTATATAAAGAGTTTCTTTACAAATTTTAAGTATTTGTTCCATCAATAAAATTCAGCAGTTTTTATTTTTGAGAGTTTTCAGTTTTTCACTGGGTCAATACATAAACCTCTACTAAAGTATTGTTTCTGCCCTCTTTTGAAACTTTTTTGTTTTAGAAAAAAACCTCTTCTCTTTGCTGAAATTTCTGAGGTGGGACTGCTCTAGCCTTGAGGGAAGAGAATTATAATAAGAGAGAGAATTCTTTTTGGTACCAATCTTACCCTTTATGAATTATATGTAAGATTAGGGTTTCTTTCTTGGTATTTTCTTCCTTTCTTGTGTATCTTAACAAATCTTTGCTAGTAAGGTAATTATTAGTTAAGTATCAACCACAGATCTGTAGTGTTGCTCTTCTATTGAGTTTATTTTTTCAGATTTTATTTGAATTTTTGGGATAAGTTCTTGGTTTTAGATTCATAGGGTTTTCCCTGCCCCTAATTAATCAAGTATCTTGTGTGAAAGTGGTTTTAGAGGAATTGAGTGGTTTTTGATTCAACCTATGGTCCACAAAACCAGTTTTCCTGCAAGAAAAGCCGTTTTGGTGGGTACCTACTTGTGTTTATCTTGGTTAGGGTTAGATCTGTTGAATCCGATTGAACCTCTTTGGTTATTCATCCGTTGTTTTAGACCCTATTTAACCATTCTTTTTTTCTTCTGTTATTGTATTGTTCTTCTTAGTTTGATTTGATTTTAGGTCATCTTTCATGAATTTGTTCATGTATTAGGTTCTGAAGCTGGAGCCCATATATATCAAGAAACAAGAACCTGTCTATTCAGCAAAGAATATGTAAGTGCCTCTATGCACATGTTTTTATGTTGATGTAGTTGCTATTCTATTACGATGAACTCGAAGAATCTAGGGTTTTCTGTCAGAATTGATACCTGTAGATATTCAATTTAGGGGTTATAACATGGAATAATTTAGGGTTTTCGGTGAGTTCGTGACCTAGTATTCCAAATTTGGCATACCGATAATTGAGTTTTAAGCAGTTGGGAATGGGATTGACCAGTCCACGGTCCCAATAGCTCGTGGCAGGACTGGCTCGGGGTCGTGTTGGGATCGGCTTTGGGATCAGTCTATGTAGTTGGTCTCGGCCGAAAATCTCGGGTCCTGTCTCGGTCTCGGCCCTCTCCCGAGACGAGACTCGGTCGAGACCCCGAGTTAGGGTTTATACAGAACGTTATGTATAAAGTTAAAAACAATAGCTGCAAAAGTATTACAATAGTTTATGTCTTTACAATTATAAACATAATTTTAAAGTTTCCAATTATAAACATCTTTAGACATATCAATAGCTGCAAAAGTATTACAACAGTTGGTGTATACTGTAGTACTGTACAACAAGCATCTGCATGGGATAAACCTCTCTTTCTAGAGATCCCTCTATTAAGTATGAAAACCTTGACTCGGTGGATCGACATCGAATCAGCTCGGTCTACCCCCGATCCGACGAGTTACTTGAGTGGACCAGACGTTTTGATCTACATACTTGAGTAGTTAACTACAATTTTTTTCGTAAACTAGTTAAGATCTCAAATTTTATGGTGATTGAATGTCCAAGAGAAGGTGCATGAATCCTATTTACATCATAGAGAGTATATTATGTCTAGGGTATAAGGAAAATATCCTAAAATATCCTCCAACAAAAATAGTGTCCCAAGGAGGTAAACCGGTAGCACATTGCATTCTCACATGGTATGTGTCAAAAATGTTTTAAAAACTTCCAAGGCGTACTGTCACAGAGTAAACTATGACTAAGCATTGTCACGTATTACCTGTGCGACACTTATGCTTCAGGAGTGGCGCAAGTCGAGCAAAAGTTAGCCTTTCTTCAATTTTGCAAAGTAACCTTGTCTATAGGCAAACAATATCCCTTGGTGGCGGAATCACACAAGAGATCTAAGCTACTACGAACCTAAGAGAACTAGCAAAAAAGCTCAACAATACCACACTAACACTTTGGTGGTATGAACTTTTCTATTGCCAACAAACACTCAAGTACAAAATTATACAGGCATGCTTCCTAAGTCAGTCACACTTTGGACTCTCACTTGCTTGGATCACTTCTTAGATGGTTACAAATGAGGGGGTTCACCGTTATTTATACTACAAGACTCATACAATGGATGGACTAGATTAAAACACATGTCTAACTATCTAAGATCTAAGGGCTAAGAAGTGTGTAGAGTTCCATGAAAATCTATAGTAATCTTCTAGAATGCTCCTAGTTGCTCCATAATTCTTTAGAGAATTCCTCCCTTGGCAACTCATTAGTGTGTAAAACATAGCCCAAGTCCATTTGCTAGGCCCAATATGATGTCTTCTTGAGTTCTCTAGCCAATTTAAAAGGATACTACCAAGGAAGGGGATGTCACATATGCCCATTGCTTAGCCAAAAATTAATGGGCGTGACAGTACGCTTCGAGGCGCGCCTGGAGGCGAGGCGGTTAGCTGAGGCCTTGGTGACGTACATATTTGAACTCGAGAATAAAACGTGCGCCAACTGAAGTGACCTGTTATTTTGAGTTGTTGGCAAAACAAAAATATTAGTATTTTTGTTTTTTAAACACTTGGAACTTTATATTATGAATATGATAGTAGAGTAGAAAGACTATGTCATGTTTTTACATAATTGATATCATTTTTCTTACTAAGAAAAGCTTTACGCCTTTTACGCATCGAAGCATATGCCTCGAGACGCAGCCTCGACTTGTGAGAACAAACTGCCTTGACGCGTAAAATGTGTTTTAAAACATTGCCTGTCACATATTCGGTACTTGTATCATGTGTCGGGGCAATCGATACACTATTTAATTGCCTAATGGTTTGCTACATTAAGAATTTTCTTTTTAATACATGCTCCTTCTCGACAACCGCTTCAAAGTTTTGTTTGCTGGAATCTAGCATTTAGTATAATGGTATAAGACCCATACCAACATCAGGAGTTTAAGTCATGAAGGCCGCATCTATAATTTGGGTTACAATGCGATTCTAGTAAGTATTAAGAAATAAAATTTCGACAAATTCCAGTGGATATTTGCGAAGTTTTCAGAAATTAAGATTAGGTGCACGAAATCGTACTTACAACTAGTCGTGCATAATTTCCACCGACAGAAGGGAAATTTCGACCGAAATTGTTGGAGCCGAAATTGTTGAAAATTTTGAAATTTCACAGACATGATAATTTGGACCTACATAATGGAAATCTAGCAAAAAATCCAAAGAAACTAAAACTAAAAGCATGTCTCCTTCCTTCATCTTTTTCCTCTTCATTTTCTTCTTGATTTCTCATAGATATCTCTTGATTTTTTCCTTATCTTTCTTACATCTATTTGATTGATTTACCCCCTGACTTAATTGTCCAAATTGATTTATCTTAGTAAACCCCTGATATAACTGTGTAATTGACCATACCTTCTTAGACGAACAGAGTTTGTTAACTATTAACTATTATCAGTACGAATGTTATCTTTTTGGTTTTATTGTCAAGAAGTTATTCAATTTACCCCCGGACGTATGTAATTGTTAATACCCCCTCAAACTAATAGATTTTGTTGATTCCTTATATATATCATTTTTATGCTTCATTATGCTATAATAATCTTGTTATATACAAATTACAATTGCACTGTATTTCCATTATTTCCATAGTTTTGTAAAATTTCTACACTACCCAAAATATTTTTATTTCTACGAAATATTTCCATTTCCGGATTTACAGAAATTTCCATTGAAACTGAAATTTTGTTCCTTGGTAAGTATGCACATAGTTTCATTGCTTTGACTATGTGGTAGATGGACAGGTGCTTTGTATATGTGTAGCTTGTCCTCATGATATTAAAATGTTTGTTGAGTTTCTAAACAACTTCTGCTTGTAATTGTTTGTCCAGTAACAGCAATATTTTTCTATAAGCATTAAAGATCCTGCAGTTTGATGGATACCTTCATCTATTTGTTACTGCATAAGCTCATGGTAAGGATTTGTTTTTTGTATTTCTTACGTTGTCTTCATTTTAAGTTTCAAACATGTCGTATAGCTGTTTGGTGTTTTACAGAATATTTGTTTTCATTTACAGTATTGATGGGGGTTGAATGTGAAGGTTCTTCTGTTAAAGAGAAAGTTGGTTTGTCGGCTCCACCAGGTTTTGTGTCACTTACATCCTTTACCTTGAAGAAGATGGATGACAGTGAAGGTTTGATTAGTGGGATGACCTCTGTCACTGCCAATGAGCCACATCCGATCCAGATGGACTCGGACTGTGAGTTTGGTGATAGTACTACGCTAAAGAGATCTCTTAGGCATAGACCCTGGATAAATTACATCAGATCAGATGATAGTTCAGATGAGGAATCTCCACGTGAACACTTTCATCAGGTCCGGAAATTCTCATTATAGAAGTTAGTAAGTTACTATAATACTATTACCCCTTACCTGTTACTTAATACATTTCTATTGCAGCACCCGCATTCAAAACCTCGCCTCCCAAAGGGAGTTATTCGTGGATGTATAGAGTGTGCTAACTGCCAAAAGGTTAAGTCTCTGTTTAGGATTTCTCTTATATTGGATTCCTTAATTCTTTAAATATTCGAAATTAACAATGAGGATTGTAATAGGTCATAGCAAAATGGCGTCCAGAAGAGGCACGTAGACCAATCATTGCGGATGCACCGGTGTTCTACCCTAACGAGGAGGTCTTACTTGTTACAACTTCGAATAATATTTTTTCTTTAGTTTGTTTTGGTTCTCTTCATAGATTAGGATCTGCATTTGGAAGAAATTTGGACTCTTGAGTAATTATTAAGTTTATTTTCAGGAGTTCAATGATACACTGAAGTATATAGAAAGCATACGTTCAAAAGCTGAGCCTTACGGAATATGCCGTATTGTTCCTCCCTCTTCATGGAAACCTCCATGTCCTCTCAAGGAAAACAGTACATGGGACAATTCTGTATTTTATACACGGATTCAACGGGTGGACAAACTTCAAAAACGTGACACGATGAGAAAAGTTTCTATTACTTCTAATGGTATGAGGAAGAAAAGGAGACTGGAATCGGATCGTGGAACTGATATTGTGGATATGGCAGGAATTAATGTTGGTGGATCCTCTAATGAAACTGATTCGTTTGGGTTTGAGCCTGGTCCAGAACATACTTTAGCTAGTTTTCAAAAGTACGCGGACGAGTTCAAGAGAAAATATTTTCGAAAGGAGGAGGTATGCACTGATTCGGAAGGTAACCCTTGCATTGTTCAAAAGCAATGGGAACCATCAGTTGATAATATTGAGGGTGAATACTGGCGAATGGTTGAGAATCCAACCGAAGAGATTGAGGTACAAACCAGTGAGTATGACATATGACCCAAGTCTTGATCTTTTGTTTCTTATGTTCTTGTTGTTTTGCATGCTCTTGTAGGTGTTGTATGGTGCTGACTTGGAAACTGGAGTTTTTGGTAGTGGCTTTCCAAAATCGTCATCTCCATCAAAAATTTCTAGTTCGGATGAAAAATACTTAAAATCTGGTTGGAATTTGAACAATTTACCTAGGCTTCCGGCCTCTGTGCTCTCTTATGAAAGCGGTGATATTTCTGGTGTGCTTGTGCCATGGTTATATATAGGGATGTGCTTTTCGTCATTTTGTTGGGTAAGAATGGAATGTGCCTTTCATTTTTCTCAGATAGATGTGATTTATGCATTATCAAAAGTTGGTCCAGTAAAATCTTACTCCTCTGAGCCTCTTATGTTTATATTCCTTAAACTACAGTGAACATATATAATAAAGATAAACGCCTTATTCATAAAATTGCTGTTGGCGTTCTGCATTATTATTAATTTATTTTATGTTTTCAAAAACAGCATGTTGAAGACCATCACTTATATTCACTAAATTACATGCATTGGGGTGCTCCAAAAATGTGGTATGGTGTGCCTGGGAAAGATGCAGTCAAGTTGGAGGCAGCTATGAGAAAGCATTTGCCAGACTTGTTTGAGGAACAACCAGACTTGCTGCATAAACTTGTGAGTGATGCCATCTCTTTTACATTACCACCAAATAACAAGGCTGCATCATTTTCTGGTGAAACTCGAGATTCTACACTTATCTTTATCTTCCGTCCAGTTCATGTTAACCGAATCCAGATATTTTTATAACATACATGGTTCGGACTCATCAGAGACATTGGGGGTTCTCGTATCTCCATTTCATTCACTTTATGGCCCCATTGATTTCTTTTTTTATTTCTTTTGAATCTTTGAAATAATATATTGAAAAAAAAATAACGACCCTTTGGGAGGCTAGGTTATGTGGTATGACATCCAAGCCTCCGAGGTCTGAACTGTCATATGAAATTGTTTCCGCCGTATTAAGGTTTCTAGACCAGTGCTATAGAATTCCTTCTACATCTTCTTCCACTATGTTGGTGCAACTGTTTCCCTCCTTCAAAATTTTGTTGTTTCTCTATTTCCAAATGCCCCAAATTTAGCTTTAGGGACCTCGTTCCATATTTCCTGTTGTTCCTTAAACTTATTCGGGCCCTTGCCATTGTACCAATATATGGTTTATTGCCCTCGGGTTGCACCATTTTAGATTTATCGTGTTGGTAAAGTAGTTCCATAGGGCCGCCGCAACTCGGCAATGAATAGGTGATTTGTAGTCTCTTCCGCCTTTTCGCACATGATGCATCTGTTAGCGATACGAAAACCCCTTCATTTAAGTTGATCGACTCATTTAATCAAATATCTTTAGTGTGGAAATAACTAAGCTCTTACGGCAATAATTGGGTTACGACTTTATGTTCTAGGGAGGACTAGTCTGTCCCTTAGCTTTTAGATCTAAGAGTAATTGTTGGTTTTATTTACTGAACCGCAAAAGTTTCTTTGCAGGTTACTCAACTCTCACCGTCTATCTTAAAATCTGAAGGTGTACCAGTGTTTCGCTGTGTACAGAATCCGAGGGAGTTCGTTCTCACTTTCCCTCGAGCATATCACTCGGGGTTTAATTGTGGATTTAATTGTGCGGAGGCTGTAAATGTTGCTCCTCTTGATTGGTTACCTCATGGGCAAAATGCAATAGAGCTCTACCGAGAACAAGGGCGTAAGACATCTATATCTCACGATAAGTTGTTGCTAGGAGCGGCGAGGGAAGCCGTTAAGGCGAATTGGGAACTTTCTTTGCTGAGAAAAAACACTTCAGATAATTTAAGATGGAAAGAAGTCTGTGGGAAAGATGGAATCTTAGCGAAGGCACTCAAGGTAATTGATTTGAATTTCATTACTTGGTAGCTTATCAAATGAAGAATTCCAAAGATAGTTACATGTTTTTCAGATTATTTTTTATTCTGACATCATATATTTTTCTCTTACAAAGTCACGTGTCGATGTGGAGCTCACGAGGAGAGATTACCTCTGCACTTCTTCGCAGACTATGAAAATGGACGTCAATTTTGATGCCACCTGTGAAAGGGAATGCTTCATATGTTTCTATGATTTGCACTTGTCTGCTGTAGGTTGTCAATGTACCTTAGATAGATATGCTTGCTTGAATCATGCTAAGCAGTTGTGCTCGTGCGCTTGGAGTGACAGAACTTTCCTCTTCCGTTATGAAATAAGTGAATTGAATGTCCTTGTTGAAGCTTTACTAGGAAAATTAAGTTCAGTATACAGGTGGGCAAAACTAGATCTCGGCTTGGCCCTGACCTCCTTTGTATCCAAAGACAACTCTCAAATTCCCAGGCCTATTGCTAAACAATCTCATTTCTCAGAAGCAACAAACGCGAAAGATCATGGATTTCAAGATACAAAAGATTCCACCATAACTAATGGAATTCCTCTAAGGTTGCACCAAGAAATCAAGGGATCAACTATTCCAGGATCCTTATCTAGCCCTCCTCTTTGTAAACCATCTCATTCTTTAGAAGCAAAACCATTAGTTCGTCCAGCACCGGATTCAGTAGCTTCCACCAGCAACAATGTTTCTCATAATCGTGTGGTGCCGGTGCCATCCTTAACAAAACCGAATGCTGATGTCTCCCTAGTAGGAGAGAAGACACCCCAAATTTCGCAGGGCTCCAGAGATAAGAACGACTTAGGTATACGAGGTAGACTTTCACATGGGAAGGCATTGATGGATAGGTTAGAAGGCTCTCCAGATTTGGTTTCTAATTTGTTAAGGACTCCTACGTGCCAGCTCTCCAAAGAAGACACATCATATGCGGAGAACCCAAAACGAAGTTCTAGTCAACCATCCTCTTTGAGTTGTTCTACCGCTTTTGAGAGTGATACTTCCTTGAGAAACCAAGTTGCAGTTGAACCAACAAAAGCTTCGTCTTTAGCCAGAGACACTAATATCATATTTCTCAGTGATGATGAGGAGGATGAGCCGCATAAATTGTTTTCTGATGACAAGACAAGTCTGTGTAACTCTCAGAAAGGTCGAAGTTTAGACATGCCACAGATGGATGCATCTGTAATAAATGGAGAGGATACTAGTTTCTTGCCTGATCAGGAAAAGAAGGATCATCCATTTCAACATGTGGATTTAAAGGATGAAGACCACAAGAAACGGGAAAAATGCGTAGAGTACAACTTTATGGGACCGATTGATGCCAAAGGAGAATTCTCTCATCAAAACGTTTGCCATGCCGGATCTTCAGCCACTGGTTTTAAACAATTTACCCAAGATTTATTACCTAAAAAGGAACCCGGTTATCCTGAGGTTGATGATCAAAAGACGATACTTGGTTCCAATTTGAATGTAGCAGATCAGGCAAATCTGTTATCTGGGAACCCCTCTTGCGTCTCCAATAATCTAGACAGATACTACCGTCAGAAGGGTCCTCGTATTGCAAAGGTGGTGAAAAGGATAAATTGCAGTGTTGAGCCACTGGAATTTGGGGTTGTGCTATCTGGAAACTTATGGTCCAGCAACAAGGCGATATACCCCAAAGGTAAAATGTACTTGCATTGTTTCTTTTAGTGCTTCTCATTCTTTAAATATATTTTTGCGAAAATTGAAATTATTCTCCTTCTGGTTATTCTTTTCCTTGTTGCAGGATTTAAGAGTCGGGTTAGTTATTTAAACGTGCTTGATCCAACTAAAATGTGCCACTACGTCTCAGAAGTTCTTGATTCGGGGAATATGGGGCCTCTTTTTATGGTAAATAAATTTTCTTCATCTTGGAATCTGACTCTCAAATGCTTGCATAGCTTTTTAGCTTTTGCCATCTATTGGTTATGGTGTATAAGGACCTGGTATTTCTTTCTGGTTATTTGGGCTATCCTTTTCTGATGCATATACTACGTTTATACGTATGATTTTGAAGAACTGTTAAACCCTTACCTGGTTAAAGTCCGCAAAAGTTTACGCGAATCACTACCAATTCTTTCCATGAGAAACATTAATTACTGAATTTTGGGCCACAATAGTGCGGAACATCGATCCACTAAGAAAAAAAATTCCACAAGGACCACAGCATTTTTTATATATTACTTCCACTTCGATCACCATCACTACTAACTCGTGACACCTTATGTAAATTTGATCCAGAATGTAGCCTTTTTGTTTCTCCATCCATGTACGAAGTAACGAGTCATTTTCAGAGGGAGGCCTTATACGCCTTAGGCATCTAAATTTGGGACTGAACTTGTCCAGTGACCCTCTAGGATGCCCGTCTGGTTTACTCTTATTGTGACACAGATTTACTTTTATTTCAGGTTAAGGTAGAGCAATCTCCGAGTGAGGTGTTCATACACTTATCAGCAGTCAAATGCTGGGATATGGTGCGAGAGAGAGTGAATCAAGAAATTCGGAAGCTACACGCCTTGGGACGAGCGAAGCTGCCTCTGCAACCACCTGGGAGTCTTGATGGCGTTGAAATGTTTGGATTCTCTTCACCAGCAATCATTCAGGTACACAAGTCCACTAAAAAGTCTCTTCAAGATTTGCTTCTGAACATTTTATAGAGAGCAACTCTCGTAAGGAAAAACTTTCGGGTTCAGACCTCAGTAACGTGGCTTGGGATTTTCAAGCTGCTGGAACTCTGAAGAGATGAATTGGAATATCCAACTACTATATCTTATTCGACAAGCGATTGGCTTAGACGCTTTATTGATTTCATTCTATGAATGTTTCTTTAACATCGGCAATTTTCTTTATCAGTGTATAGAGGCAAATGACCCAAATAAGATCTGCAGAGAGTACTGGAAGTCCAAGCAACAAGTTGAGCAAAACACACAAATTGGTCAAACTACAGAAGAGCCCAACTCAAGAATAAAAGAAGAGGATCAATCGAGCACCCACACCACAATACTCAAGGGTCTCTTGAAAAAGGCGAACCCCGAAGAGTTACGAACATTGTATAGCTTATTAAGTGAAAGTAAATCCACCACTGATCAAGGACTGATAACTCAACTTCTTAATGAGGAGATTCATACGCGGCAAAGGTAGTATTCCCCTAACCTTTGAATGCCAGAATGCATCTCTTAGATGGCATGCTTCTGTTCTCTGTTGTTCTTGTCTTGCATAAATTCGGTAGTCTATTAAAGAACTGAGAACAAATCCGATGTCAGGTTCATCCCGTGGAGGGATGGTTTAACAAAGAGAATTTGGCTTTTGGGTATTTTGAGGTGTCCAAAAGAAATTTTGCACTGAGATGATAGGTGTACTTAAAATAAATTACATTTCTTTGAACAGAAAAATTTAGATGTATATAATTTGTTGATTAGTGATTAAGCTTTACACTTTTGCACAGAAACCCTTGACGTCCTTGTAAATGTTCGAACTATTTTTTTGAGAAATCGACTACTGTCTACGTTAGTCGTTCCAGGGCATTGATATATCATTAAGATGTGATGAGCACGATAACCGCTTAAGTTAAACCAATAATTAAGGCCACTGTTTTGGGGAAAGCAAAAATGTTTGCGGGGAAGACGGTGCAAACCTAAAAAAGAATTCAAACCAAACACTCCCTCCCCCTCAAGTTGTCGGAATAAAGTTAGTCGGGCGGTCGGGGAAGATCCCCTTTGCTGGAATTTTCGAGAGGGAGAGAGCATAAAAGAGAAGAAAAGAGAAAGAAGAAGAAGGAAGAAGAAAGAAGAGAGAACTAGTTGAGGTCGCTGGCATTAATGGTGGAATTTGGTGGAAGTCGCCAGAATTTTAATTAAGGTGAGAGGAGAAGAAGAAAGAATAAAAAATTGAAAGGGTGATGTTTGGAAGAAACAAAAAAAAATTGTTTCCACCCAAAATTAATTGTCCAAAAAAATTTGCTTATATCGCCGAAACACTGGCCATAATTAAAGAGATCTAAAATCCGATAACAAAGAGTCTAAACCCAGACAATATATCTATTTTATTTAGTGACTAAATTATATGGGATAAATTTTGGTGATAAACTGCTTCCACCGATACTCGATCTCAAGACTTCATGGGCAAGGATGCCCTTCCACTACACCAAAGGGTGGTGGACATAAATGCTCGCACTATTAAAACTGGTTTTAGCGACATAAAAAAATCTAGTTCATATGAAGTAGAAAAAGGGACAAGGATTTTTTACATATAAGATAATTCATTCGCATTTTTGTGAACAGTGAAACAAGTCACCACAACACGATACACGTATTTTTTTTTTGGAAACCGACTACGTTATAGTTACATTTTGGCATTAATATATCAAAGATGTGATAAGCTTGATACTCGCCCACTCAAACTCTAACATGACCAGGCCTACAGCTC
Organism: Eschscholzia californica subsp. californica; assembly: GCA_002897215.1. Classification (NCBI taxonomy): domain Eukaryota; kingdom Viridiplantae; phylum Streptophyta; class Magnoliopsida; order Ranunculales; family Papaveraceae; genus Eschscholzia; species Eschscholzia californica. The sequence continues at coordinate 439,262 of BEHA01000466.1, forward strand.
AACTAGATAATGGCCTAAGCCCAACTACACTACATTATTTATACTTTAATAATCCTAACTCAAATAACCAAAGACTCCACCTTCTCTGGGATTCGAACCTGGGAGCTCCAGGGGTATCTGGAGTTCATGTCAACACCTTGGAACCACTTGGGCTACAAACTGTTGACAACACGATACACGTATATACTATGGAGTGTTGGATGTATATGATGGTGGCTAATGGGTCACGGGACTGAACTGATACATCCTATTTAGGAGACGGGTTCACATGAGACGGCACGACCTGTCACAGAATGACAACTAAGTGTTGTATCTGCAATATTTCAACAAAAAAAAAAGTGTTGTATTTGCAATTGCTATGCCACGAAATGTTGACCACCGCTTGATGAATACATCGATTATTATTGGAATTCTTTTTGTAT